>JAWNOY010000341.1:0-364429 GCA_035045545.1 Drosophila gaucha
TGCCCCACGTTGTTTATCAATTCAATTTGAAACTTAAGGTTAAACGAATATGAAGGAGAAACGTAAACATTTTAACTCGAGGCCTATCCGAAATGGCTTACAAAAGAAAAACAAAGCTCCGAACAACCACAAATTCATACAGAGAAGCAGACAAATGGAACAAATGCATAAAACTGAAAGCCAATTTCAGAGCACAATCGACGATGGATCAAAATTAACTGCCGATCTTTTACCAGTTATAACAGATGAAACACAATTTTACGAGCAACTTGTAAGTGGATATAGCTCTACGAGTGGCAGGTGAAGCTTTTCATTCACTATTATTCAGCTTTAGTATTTTTTTATATCAGTTCCCACAGTTAAACGTTCGGAGAAAAGTATTTTACGAGAAACAAAAGTTAATGTTGTTACGGATCAAATACCAAAAGATTCTACAGATCTTAAACAAGTAGATTTATTTACAAATCGCTTGGATTTCGGTCTAACCTCTGATGATATATCTGCAATAATTGAAAAAGACACAAAAGAGTTAAAAGGCAAATGGGCTGCAATCGGAAATTTCAAAATCGAAAAACCGCTTCTGAAATCCCCGATTTCCTTAGATGATAACTACGAACAGCCTGCTGATGTCTTAAAAGCAACGGATCTGCAGCTCTTAAAAGTACAAAATGCATTAACATTGAATACTTCGTATCCCTTATCCACGCTACAAACAGAACTCTTTCACATGGCCAACAGCTACCTAGATCTTTATTATCCCCAACGATCGCATGATAATGCAGAGGAAATACGTTACGTCTACTGCATGCATACACTCAATCATATATTAAAGAGTAGAGCATTGATTTTGCGCAATAATGAGAAAATAAATGAGCTCGCCAAGGATCCAAATAAACTGGCTAGCGAACTAGCATTACCAGACAGTGTTAGGGATCAGGGTCTTACGCGAATGAAGGTTCTCATTATATTACCATTTCGTGAATCTGCTTTGAAAACTGTACAATTATTCGCCAAGTTGCTGTTTGAACATCGAAAGGGTATGTATTAAAATCTATTTAAAAATCTGAGATTAAATGTCAACTAGGCTCTAAGACTTTTTCCAATCTAAAGATATCAAACTGTTTAACTGTATAATTGAAACTTTTTCTTGCCTGTTTACAAAGTTAAAAGAGTATATTAGTTTCGTGCAATGTCAATTTCAAAAGACATTTAATCTCAGATTGAACACATATTAAACTTAATACTTATTTAATGTTATTTTAGATCCAAAAACTGGCTATCCCATTACAAAGTATGATCGTTTTCTTAAAGAATTTTCTGGGAATACCGTGTACTTTCCAAAAACCAATCCCAAACCGCCTGACTATGAGGAAACATTTAATGGCAATACGGATGACAGCTTTAAGATTGGCATTCGCTTAACTAAGAAATCGATGTCTTTATACACGGACTTCAGTGCCTCGGACATTTTGATAGCATCTCCGTTGGCGCTGCGCATGATTATTAATGATAAGGATCAAGACTTTGATTTTCTTAACTCAATTGAGCTGCTGATTGTTGACCAAGCGGAGCTTTTCGTAGCTCAGAACTGGGAGAATCTGCTCAATGTGCTGGACCATTTGCATTTGCAGCCTCAGAAGCTGCCGGAAACCAATTGTCAACGGCTGCGTTCATATTGTCTCAATGCGACGTCTCGTTTCTACAGGCAAACTCTGTTGTTCTCCTCGCATGAGCTGCCTGAATTTCGCGGAGTCATCAACAATAAATGCCATAACTTCCAAGGCAAAGTGCGCATTATTAATCAGATCGAACATGGTTATATAAGCAACGTTTTAACACCAATTCAACAAGTTTTTCAACGCATCGATTGTTCCAGTGTTGAGTCGGCTTTGGAAGATCGCTTCCAATACTTCGTGCGACATATTTTGCCGCAATTTACAAAGTCTGGCTATTCGCATTGTATGCTTTATGTGCCCAGCTACTTTGATTACGTGCGCTTGAGAAATCACTTTAAGAAAGAAATGATCAACTTTGTGCAAATAAGTGAATATACGAAAAAGGAGAAAATATCTCGAGCGAGAGATATCTTCTTTCATAGCGGTGCTCCGTTCATGCTTTACTCCGAGCGAGGTCACTTCTTCCGACGCACTCGCATCAAGGGAATCCGCCAACTAATCTTCTATCAACCACCAAATTTTCCTAACTTCTATCCGGAATTGATTAATTTTATGCTAGATATTAATCAAAACCCTCGAGATAACCTGAGCTATTATGAGTGTTAAAGTGCTATATACAAAATTTGATCTATTAGCATTAAGTAATATAATTGGCAACGAGAATTCTTGTAAACTGACGACAGGCACCAGCGATTCCTATCTCTTCTCGAACAAGGAATAAACAATTTGTAAAAAAATAAAAAATTATGTTATCGTTATGATATATATTATATTTACTTTATATTTAAATATGTAAAAATGCTGTATACTTGAGTTAAGCAGCAGACAGACGCGCCTGACTAAAAGGTGTGTAAGAGGCATAAGAAGGCGTGGGTGCCCCATAAGGTTTATAGACTGAGACTATGCCAGTCAAATCTAAATGTATCTATTCTGACTCTGCTGAAGGATGAAATCTGGCAGGAAATTCCATTTCCTTGTTCGCCTCAACAGATTCTTTGTGGAGGAAGACAGGTCCAAACCAGTTAAAAGCCAGAGAACTTGTCCATTTATAGGCGCGCAGCAAATCGCCTTGAGGAACGACAAAGTTCATCGTGTCTTATTTGTATCACAGGGCAAAGGATAGTCAGGTCTTAATCTTAAACAAAAGGTCAATGGAATTTCAGCTTACTAATTATTATTAGTGTATATATGAAGTCTACCTGTTCTGGCCTGAACTTGGTAAAATATGCATTGTTCATAGATATTAAGCTTGACAATATTGCTAAGATAATATACGCTTATCTGACAGCATAAAAATAGATAAATCTTTTGCAAATATTTTAGTAAACTATGGCTAAAAAGTAATTCTTGCCTTGCATTCAGTTAAACTGGAAAATATTGTAGTATTACATTCAGTTAAACTGTAGAATACTGTCTGTAGTAGTCCTCAACCTGATCCAAATTTCTAACCGTTATTCCACCTTAGAACTTTCTGTGTTGTTCTGACTGAATTCATTAGATTTGCCATATCTATAGCTAAAAGTTTGCAAAGTTGGTATTGATTAGTTTAAACAGTTTCACAACGCAACTTATATACCCTATAGCGGGTTGGATATATACATTTTTCAAATCTCTAATGAAAGCTATATAATAAAAAATAAAAAACAATACTATATCACCAATCCTCACTATAAAAACTCAACATATGCAATTAATAATATATTTTGAATCTGAAAAAGTTGATTATCCAAAGTTGAATCCGGTTTTTCGCTACTGAGATTAATCTTATGCTTATTTATTTAACATAGATAGATGTAGTTTTTTCTTCAGAACTTTCACTTGTCTTTTAAATATTCGTTTCTTCGTAACTCAATTTTTTTTTTATTTTTCCAAGGAATCTAAATTTTAGTTAGTGATTTTAAAAATTTATTTTAATCAAAAAATATTAATTTTTATGGATTACTAAAACATATTGATGTACATACCTTGAAATATTATTTTAGATATAATAAGCTATATTCTTAGTTAAAAAGAAAACTTACATTTTGTGCAATTTAAAGCTTTAGATATGAAATAAATATATATATAAATAAATAAATATATATAAAAATAAATATATATTTATATATGTATATATATATATATTACATATATAACATATAATAAATAAGTACTTTAAAAGTATTAAAACACATTTATTTATTTTTACTACATTTTTACACACAAATATATTTTATATATCAATTTAAACTATAATTTAAAAAATATAGTTTTTTAAACAAATTTTATATAACTTACCAAAAATGTAATAATACAGCTTCATTTTTTTTAAAACTCTTGCTAATTACCCATAAATGAATAAAGGTTTCATTACTTTCTAAATCAAATAAATAATTTTATTCACTTTGGATACAATTTGCAATATCAGTTAACAGGGCTGTCTGAGCAAAAAATACAAGATTGATAAAGGTATACAAATTGGACATCCTTGAGGACCATCTGCTTGTCTGTGTGTGTGTGCGGCACAGACCTTTACCAATTTTTAATGACGGCATCAGGAACTAGACATACATATAGATAATATAGGCGATTTAATTACCAAAATCAGTATGCTTCAAAATGAGATAAAGGGGAAACCAATGCAGTTTGCAAACTTGGAATTGGAATGCAAGGGGGGGGCAATCAGCAGCAACCGGTTTAGCGAAGCCGAGAACTTTATATACTATGCGGCGGCTTCGTTCAGTGGGATTCGTTTAAAAAGTAGACCATTTCGGATTTCAGTGTTTATATTTCGTATTTATGGATATCTTACATGCTGAATTTTAAATATGAATTCATTTGTTTATACGTTTTTGTGTCGGAAATGAAGTAGACCATAATGTACAGCAATTGATCTCTCGAATTCACTTATAATTTGGCACACTAGTATATCAACATTTAACAACTTCACATACTTTCTATAGCAGGGATGGACTTAATTTATGTAAAATTAATGGGGTGTCATCCAATTAATGAAATCGGGGATTTACTGTATAAAAAAATAAAATAAATTATTTATATATATATATATATATATATCGTTCGATGGAATATTGAAATCAATGCGTTCGGTTTGGTTTTTACCGTCAAACAGCAGCAAATGCAGGTGCGGGCGAGCATTCAAAAGCAAAACTGGGGATGAGCTTGACGCCGCCACTGTACAATTCAATGGGTTTTCAGGCGCGTTTTTTAGTTTCGCATATAGTAATGCTGATGTTGTTTTGTAATTTATGTTTATTTCACAGCGTCTTTAATTCATAACGATGTACATAATATAAATTTTAAGTGAACTTTCTAAACAAAAAATGTTAGATGCTTAATTATTTGTTTTTTCTTTTCTCTTGTTAAACAGAATCTAGAAAATAATTTGTTTTAAAACTCCTATAAAAATGAATACCATGAACACGCATCATGGAACCCAATTACCTCAATTGCACTCTCAACAAAGTCTCTAAACGGAAAATATATTTGAAGCTGATTTTAATGAAAAATAAAAGAAACTAGCATTCCAATGTAGTACACACTCTATATTTGGGGTCGGGTCAAAATGGACTGTAAATTTGTGTTCTGTAAGTTAAAATATTTATTTCATGCTTTTCGAAGACTACGTTTTTTATATTCTATGGAATGCATGAACCAATTTTAATTTTAACTTTAAAACCGAAGTCTGACTGGATTAAGTCTACTTAATACATAAATAAATTCAATACAAAATATATATATATATCCTCAGTTCCATCCACAAAAAAATAGGCGGGTTTGCCAAATTGTTGACGAACAAATTAAGTATGGATAATATATAAATATGTATTTGGGATTTATCTATTCAATTTTTTCTTGGTTTTATTTACTTTAATGTCTCCTCTTTCATGAAATATTTACATAAATTTACGTATTCAACGTTCATAGAAAATATTAAGTATTTGAAAATATATAAAATTTAATTTTGCACATAATACATACAAGAAAATGTAATGATTGGATATTTGTTTTTTTTCTATCTTTCTCTATCTCTTTTTTGTAACAAACTAATCTTGCAAACATCAACTAATTAAAATCAACTTTGATTTGAATGTTCTCGAAAAATGTATGAAAAATAAATCTTCTGAAACCTTATTATAACTCCAATGTTTCACACACTGCAATCAGCTTTTCATTGTATGTACAAAATCAGCAATGCTTTAGCCAAAACGTATTCAAATAAAAATATGTGTACGTTTTAAATAATCGTTATAAATTAATCTATTGACCATTTCACGGTGTTTGTGTACATTAACGAGTAAATTTCTCTTATCAAAATATCACGCGTGAATTTTTTTGTTTTTAGTATTCGGAAATAAGTCTATGTGGTGTTTGGTTAAAGTCGTTACTTTAGGTATTTCTCTCTATTTATATTTAGTAACACTTTATGCTAGTAATTAGAATAATGATGTTGGGCTTAATGATTATAATTATATTCTTAAAGCATCATAGCGTACAGCAGGCCAAAGAAGACAGCCCACATTAACACAATCCCATGCATCTTATATATAGGACTCTCACCATCTGCAATTTTTCTAGCAACAAACTTCAATGTTTCATCTAATAAAACTACAGGAATTGAAAATTTCATCACAGTTAGCCATTCCTCCGTAGACAACGGTGTTACTTGGAAAACGGTCTAAAAAAAAAAGATATAAAGGATTATATTCTCACATCATCATACCTTCTAGGGATCTACTTACGGAGAGGACATCAACGTATAGAATGACAAAGTGAAGAGTGAAAGAAAGTGCCATTGAACCAATCAACCACAGATTGCACCATGGAGGCATTGTGATTAGGGACTGATTCTCGGATAAGCTAAACAGAAATAAGAAAATACGTAAAATAAGTAAGCATTACACGATAAGGCAATAAAAACACTAACCTGTTCATTGCATTCAACATTTCAATGGTCACAAGCACAGAAAGGGCCATGGTCATTGCTTTTGGATCGCTGAAAATTTTGCAATCGACACCTTTGAATTCCTCTCCACCACCCAAGCAGGCAAGATGATGAGTCAGCTGCCAGTATGAGAGACCTGGACCTTCACTGGAGAAGATGAACCACCAAGCTGCTGCACCAACAGTTGCGGCACCGACATAGAATCCAATAGCCATGTAACTAAATTGCAAAATAAAAGTTATTTACAAACTCGATAAAAAAAAACATTTTACAGCCTGTTTAATCGAAGCATCAGCTGAGCAGTTCTATGGGCATTTACTGAGTCAATTATCTGAACTGTTAATGATCAGCTGTTGCTTCGTTTAATGTGGCTTATGAAATATTTCCAACCGGAAGAACAGCCATCCTGAAATTAAACCTTCGTCGGCTTTCCTGGGTGGTTTCTCCATGATGTCCAAATCAGGTGGATTAAAGCCAAGAGCTGTAGCTGGCAGACCATCAGTTACCTAAATAAATACCAGCAAATATGTTTATCAATAAGTAAATGAAGAGTTTATGCATTTTTAAACATACCAGGTTAACCCACAACAGCTGAACTGGAATCAAAGCTTCGGGCAGACCAAGAGCAGCCGTTAGGAAAATGGAAACAACTTCACCGATATTGGATGAAATAAGATAACGGATGAACTGTTTCATGTTGTTATAAATAGCGCGACCTTCTTCAACAGCGGATACAATGGATGAGAAGTTGTCATCAGCCAACACCATCTCAGCAGCAGACTTGGCGACTGCAGTACCAGAGCCCATAGCGATACCAATTTCGGCTTTCTTAAGAGCTGGAGCGTCATTGACACCATCACCTGTCATGGCAGAGATCTCGTTCATGCCTTGCAAGAATTCAACAATCTTCGATTTGTGCTGGGGCTCCACGCGGGAGAACAGACGAGAGCGTGCGACGGCGGCCTTTTGTTCAGCAGGTGACAGATCGTCAAATTCACGTCCAGAGTACGATTTTCCAGTGGTATCTTCATCCTCAGAGAATACACCAATACGACGGCAAATAGCTTCAGCAGTAGCCTTGTTATCACCAGTGATAACAATGACACGAATACCGGCTGCGCGGCAACGAATAATGGCATCGGCAACTTCTTTACGTGGAGGATCCAACATGCCAACGACTCCGACAAAGGTCAGATTCACTTCATACTGATAGAACTTATTGGAATCACCCAAATCCATTTCGTCAGGACGCATTGGGCTGTCCGCAACGGCAAGGGCCAAGCAACGGAGGGTATCACGTCCAGTACCGTACTGTCCAGTAAGATTCAAGATCTTAGTCTTCAGAGCAGATGTCAGTGGCACCTTGCTGGTACCGACACGAGCATGTGTGCAACGATCCAACACACCTTCTGGGGCGCCCTTGACAAACAGTTTGGGACCAGTTCCCAGGCGGGAAGCCTTAAGTGGTGTACAATACGAAGACATAGATTTACGATCACGTGAGAATTCCAGAGTGAACTCCTTCTTCCATTTGGTTTCAATTTCACCGCGGCACGAAATAGCAGCGGATCTGCGATCCAAGCCCGCTTTGTTCACATTGAAAGAGTTCAGCTTTTCGGCCAGCACAATCAATGCAGTCTCTGTTGCCTCACCGACCTTTTCGAAAGCCTGTTTGAACTCATTGTAATCAATAGCAGAGTCGTTGCACATAATACATATCGTAGACAGTTCTTGCAAGGCGTCGTAGTCGCTGGCCTTCACTCTCTGGCCGCTAAGGAACAACTCGCCAATGGGTTCGTATGTGGAGCCAGTCAGTTCAAACTCGAGGAAGCTGCTATCGTTGCCCTCAACTTTGTCGAAGATGAACATGCGGGAAACGGACATTTGATTTGTGGTAAGAGTGCCGGTTTTATCAGAGCAAATGACGGAGGTGCAACCCAGAGTCTCGACAGATGGAAGAGAACGGACAATGGCATTCTTCTTGGCCATGCGACGTGTTCCCAAAGCCAAGCAAGTGGTGATAACAGCGGGAAGACCCTCGGGAATGGCAGCGACCGCCAATGCCACAGCGATCTTGAAGTAGTAGATAGCACCTTTGATCCAAGATCCACCGTGGGCGGGATCGTTGAAGTGACCAATGTTGATGGCCCAGACAGCGACGCAAATAATCGAGATGACCTTAGACAATTGTTCACCGAACTCATCCAACTTCTGTTGCAGTGGGGTTTTGATTTCTTCAGTTTCTGACATTTCTGTGCGGATTTTACCAATAGCAGTGCTGAGGCCAGTTCCAATGACGACACCGCGAGCCTTGCCAGCAGCAACATTTGTGCCGGAGAAGAGAATGTTCTTCTTGTCCTGGTTGACAGCACGGGGATCGGGGATGGCGTCGGTGTGCTTGATGACTGAGATTGACTCACCAGTGAGGATAGACTGATCAATTCTCAATGTTGTTGAATAGATGTGGGTGATGCGAATGTCAGCAGGAATCTTGTCGCCGACAGACACCTCAACCAAATCTCCAGGAACAATTTCTTTCGCTCTTACTTTTTGAATACCAGACTTATCTTGCCGAACTACTTTGCCCATTTCGGGCTCGTATTCTTTAAGTGCTTCAATTGCTGATTCGGCATTTCGCTCTTGCCATACACCAACCACAGCATTTGCTATGAGAATAAGTAAAATTACTAAGGGTTCTACAAATGCAGTGAACGTCTCTTCGTGTTCTTCAAACAGCGCTAATACCTACAATAAAAATAACGAAAATTTATTGTAGTAAAAATATATATAATGATTATCTTCAGATTACCGAAGATGTAATACCCATATATTTGACTAATTATTTTTATAGGAAAATATCATATAGTATTTCAATTTGATAGGAATTTGCAAATTTGATTACTTGGATAAATTTATATTAAAATTGTGGTTTTGGAGTTGAGTTATTAAAGAATATCCCAATGTCTTAACTACAATAGTTACTAGTCTTTTTAGTCGAGAGACAGACTGCAAACGGACAGATTTCGTTATTCTATTCAACGAAGTAATATATATTTTTATGAACACAGGGTATTAAGGGAGTATTATATAGTTAAGGAGTCCTTTTGTTAAACTTTACTGTTCGCATTAGCAAGTTTTTCGCGGCTATAACTCATTAAATATATAATATATGTCGCGTCGCAATGAAACTTACAAATGATATAATGGCTGCCAAAAGCAAAATCTTCACCAGAAGATCGTCAAACTGCTCTAAAACTAATTGCCAAAATACTCTTTCCTAAAAGAAAAAAAGAAAAGTTTAATACATCAGATTTTGCAAAAAAAAAAACCAACACCTCCAGAATTTTAAGAGCATATTAAAAACCGTCGTCACGTACCTTCCTCTGTCGGCAATTCTGAAATTAAACAAAAAGACAAAATTTATTAATTAAAATAAAGGATTTTTAACATGGTCGAACCACTCTCTTTTTGATCAGGAAAATATATTTTAAAATATATGTAGTCAAATGCTTACCATTAGGTCCATATTTTTCTGGTTGCTCTTGATCTGATCAAGGGTTAAGCCGCGTTCAGCGTCTGTACCAAAGAAATTCAGGGATTGTTCGACGGTTTTCGAGTGACCGTCTTCCATCTTGAATTGTTATCCTTTGCGCACAACAATCTTTAAAAAAGGAGTATTATATTTTGATTATTAGACATATTCTGACAATAACTACATAGTAGTAATTCTATTAAAATAAAACAAGACTGCTCCAGTCGGCTGCCGGCTAGGAGATCTCAAACTCAGCAGCATGCTGCCTTTTTACTTTTTTTCTTATATATTTATTGTTCTTATATATTCGCAATCATTCATCAACACACAATGATGCATCGCACGCACGCAGCTAACTGCGCACTTTTTGCAGCTACTGTATACTATGAATAACTGCGTTGTTTATAGTCCAATCATTGTTATTTTCAATGGCAATGGCAATGCCAATCAAATGTTTGTATACACTAAAGCACACGCTTATACCTTAATAAAAATATGAATACATTTTTAGCAGTTAGCTATTCATAGAATTTATCTTACATTTAGCTCTATTAATCTTCAAGCTAAGCCTAACCTCATTTTCACTCACTCTTTCGCAATATTTGGCAAGATTGTCTAAACTCTTCAATGATCAAGAGATTATTTACTCTTTTAATAATTCTTTGTTACACAAAATGTTCACTGATTTATGGTGTAAGCAACATTTCCCTGCTAAACATTTTCAAAATTGCTTTTTCAATTGCGTGAAGTATATAAATTTAGCTTGTTATTATTTCTCGTCTTTATGAAGGTATCTTTTAATCAGACAGTCCCCACTAGCGAACACATTCTGACTGATTATTAGGTTAATGGCTCTTAAGGCCATTTAACTGTGATTGTAGCAAATATATATTACTCATTTTAAAGATTAATTATTCATATCAGAAAAATATTTGGGTCTAGATAAATCATCGTAGCAATATTGGTTCTTTAGATTATTTTACGGGAATTGCGACTGAACCTAGTAGTAAAAGTATATATATTATATATTTTTTATTGTATTAGTCTTGTCAACTAAACTATGTCCGCATGTGTTTAAATGGAAACTAGTTTCTCATTATGAAAATGTATATATGTAATATATAATATGATTCTGTCTAGGAATGATTAATCGGTAAGTTCTTAAAGTTTCTTAAGCAGTCATTTTCATTTGAAATCGCACCTAGGTGAGAAAACGAGAAAAAAAAACTTATTAACATCGGACTGATGTAACAGATAGTTCTCTAGAAAGAATCTGTCAAAAAAAATTTTTCAATTTTCGAAATATTTTCTATAAGCTCAGCTATTGTGTTTAAAATAACCAGTATTAAAACGATCTACTATATTAAATGAACAATCGGTCGAAAACGAATAGCTTGTATAAATTCAATTCTAATTCATATGTTTACACAGGTATTTAATCTACGACGTGTTGAAGATAGCTGATTTTCCTTGTTATATGTATATGCACCCACACATGGCCAGATCGACATTGTCGATAATATTCAGGCATATCTATGCATATATGTATGTGTGAATGCTTGTGTATAGGTGTACATGTAATGTGTATACAAGTTCTATCTTACTAACAAGTTACATACAGCTATTTGTTTCGCACACAATGGAACACTACGCACATAGGTGCATCAGTATGTGTGTGTGATAAGAAAATATCAAGAAAGATCAAGAACTTCATTGAGGATTATAGATAATATCACTATTACTCAAATATATTATAGATAATTGCGCTGTAAAGTAATAATATAACAATTTTACGAAATATAGATATTAGTGATATCAATTAGATTGCAGATAATAAGATACTAAAATGATAATTTTTAACACATACATACTTGTGCATGTTTGTATACTCTAATTTCTTCACATTTACATATCTACTTACATACATACATATGTATTCGTAAAGTAGAGACACGTGTAAGTTTATAGGTACAACGTGCACATACACGAATAAGTATGCGGGCACACACGCAACACGTACACACAAACTATATATAAAAATATAAACTACAAGTAATACTAATTTCTTTTCATTACCAATAGAGCTTAAATTATGTGTTTCGTAGCGTCGACTTATGAGATTCACACACGTGTCACTTTTATCCAACTAATACAATATTTGCACCGGTATACATATATACATTTATTTACAATCATTCAAGTGCACGCTTTAAGTACTTTATTTTTTCTGCTGTTACTATTTATGTATATATTAGGTAGCCATTGCGCATTCCTTGTTCTAATTATATATGTGTACTATTACAAGATTGCAGTTTAGGCCGTGCTTTAATACATTTTCCGGCGTATTGGCGACTATGATATGACAATTTCGAATACAGGGCTGCTAGTTGTGTTCATTAATATATCGATAAGAAATAGGTGTAGATTATAATCACTAACGTCAAACACAAAGGTTCAGAGTTGCTATAATATTTTTGCGAAATAAAAAAACTAGAACTTGATTGGAGTTAATATCTAGACCTATTTAATCTGTGTCTATCTAGTTAAATGTTAATCATGCTATAAAAAGGATGGTCATACATTTACGTACATATATGTACATATGTATGTATTAAAATGTATTATACGTATACATATACCTATAAAATATATAGCAGTGCAGTAGCAACTCCAAAAGACTGCGAAAATCTAAAGGGCGATCATATGCATTATCAAAACTGTCTCTAATTTGTTAATCAAAGCACATTGTGTAAAATAAACTAGCACCTTATATTTCTTGAGCACTACAAAAATTAAAACGCATGACCTCCAGTTTATTGATCGATAAATTGATGAAGCTCTTGAGGCTAGTAACGATATTGACAAGTTTTAGATGTTGAGCGTGCCATCACTAGCTTGTCAAAATCAAACCTAGCTTGTCATCACTATTTTTAAATATTTTTGGCGGTTCACTTTTTGCTGAAAGATAGAAAATGAGGCAAATTACTTTTTTTTTATTTAAATTTGTTGTTGCTTAATTTTAAACGCTGCTAGAGGTTCAAAAAAGAAGGCAATTTTTCTTAATAGAGAAGAATTGAATCTGAATTAAATAATATTTTCATTTATTATATTTGCTTGTGTGTCTACATTTATAATTAATCTGTAGTCACACAAAAGTGTCCCCGACGCTTGCCATGAGTTATGCACTGCTGTGTCAATAATCGGACAGAATTCCTTTGGCTCGCTCTTTGTCATGCGCTCACGACTACATCGTTCGCGAGCCATAAAAAAAATACGGGCTGTCCACTCTCCGAAATGCTAATTGCAAATATATAATTTTTTTTTTCATACTATATATATAGAAAGCACTCCTAGTTTTTGCAGCTTTTCCCCTTTTTTTCGATTTCGATTATGTTTCAACACTTTTATGATCGATAGTTAAATTAAAATAACTGAAAATAGTCATCAATTTCTTTTTATTTCAAATTTTAAGGCCAAAAGAGAATGTACGTGACGTATGTCCGTATGTATGTATATTTATTGCTAAAACCCCTAGATTTCGGATATAGCTAGCTACATATATTCATTTGCAATTCATGTTTTTCCAATTGTTACAAATTTGGCTTTGTTCTCGCCTTCTACAATTTAATAATTGGACTTTTCTTTCGTGTCGTATTGTCAGCTCCTCGACCATTTAACACTAGAATTAATATTTGAGAGATATTTCAGAGTCCTATTATAGTTCTTTGTGATATTTTACTTGATTTAAGCAAGAAACAATGAAATATTAAACGCAAAAAATTAAAATGAGCTCTCTGACTTTTAGAAACTTTTTAAATTTTCGTACTTTAATCAATTATGAGTAATCTTTTTTTAAATTTAGGCACATCTATTTTATTGATTTAAACTTGAAGAACATTTCGTCTAAAAAAAACAATTTCAGAGACTAAGACCTAGAAACTTTATATTTAGAATGTCACTGTTTAGGTGACTGTGCCCATTTAATGATATCAAGGTTCAGATTAGTTTATTAAGGGTTCATAGGAATTCATAATGTTTTATATATTTATAAATTTATTTAAAAACATCTTATAAAATAAGCGCAAAAGTTATTCTGGAATATTTATATTTTTCAATAAAGGTAAGGATTGATTGGGTATCTTGCATTTTTACACTTGATATTTTTATATTGTTTAAAAGAGCTTTGTTTACGCTTGGCGTTGTATATCACGGTTGGTTATGGCTCTCTGGTTCTCTTCCCGCTTTGATCAATACTTTGAAACAATTATCAGTTATGATTATATATAAACAATTTTATTATACGGTTTTATATATATATACATACATATATGGAGCATGAAATTTTATTATGTAAATAAGCAATAATTATATATAATCAGTCTATATATATTATATAATTATTATAAAATAAAATTTATATTGGGGCCTTGATTACGTGTATTTGTGCATCTACACTTACATATATATACATTTATACATATATCCATACATACATATATTTTTAATTAATGCTGATCAAACAAATCGATGTGAACATTATCTCTTCACAGTAAACATTCACTGTATATAGTATATGTATAGATATAGTACAAGTATATATGTATAGCTTACACGTGCTGGGACATACATACATGCATATATACATACATATGCACGTATCTATATGCATAGTATTTAAATACTATATTCAAAGATTCCCCCGAAAATATATATATATGAGACAAATATTTATAATTTTTTCTTTTTCTAATATATAATCGAAAAGGCTGGAGAAAATAAAGTATATATGTATCTACATTCATACATATACTTATTTCGGGTATATAAGATGTATTACCTAAAAATAGACACTTAGCTACCGTGTAGTTCTTACATTCCTAGATGCTTAAGGCAAATGCGTGGATACGTTTGTATGTGTATTGAGTGCTCGTATTTGTATGGTTACCCCCCCCGCCACATTACACACACATAGGTGCACATACGTAGGAGAGTACTGTAATTCTGGGAATACATAAATATTTATATAAAATTGTGCATGTAACTGTAATAATGTGCACATATGCATACATATGGCACACATGCAAATGTTCGATACATATGTACGTATGTATGCATTTGTGTATTTACAGCAGCATTAAAAATGTTTTATTTTTAATTTTGGTAAAATGGGATTTTAAAAAATCTTTCAGTCTCCTTGCCTTTTTCGTTTTTCTCATTTGGCATAACAAGCATGGGTTGCATAATCAACTGTTCCAATCAGTTTTTTTTTTACATATACTTGGTCCATCTATATAGATGTTTTTACATTTTAAATTCGAATTTATTTATGTACATCAGAGTTCTATTATACTTATGTATGTATGTTTACAAATTGGCTAGAAATATTGCATACCTTTTATACTTAAAGCTCATAATTTTTAGCAAGGCTGATTATAAATCCCCGCATGTGAAAAAAAAAAAAAAAAAAAAAAAAAAAAAGGGGGGGGGGGGCAAGGCCCATTTTGGGCTTCAATTTCAATATAGCAATTTTGGACCGTGGTCAGAATATTCCGTGAATGACATTGTACAGTTTTTACCATATGTATGTATGTATGTATATTTGCAAATTTGTTATTCTGTAAAATACCTTCTGTATATATGTATATATCTCTATGTGTCGGGGGGGAGTTTTCTTATTAGAGGTGAAACGTAAATGTGTATGGTTGTTTTTGCACATATACATATATACATATTTATATATAGCAGGCATTTGTATCTGTATGTATATGCATACATATATGGCTGTTTTTGTGTGTGTGTGTGTGTGTGTGTGCACTTGTAATATGAGTGTAGGTTTTTGGAAATGTAATTTCTCTTACATTCATCATTGTACAATTACACAATACAATTTGTACTACCAACTTCATAATTAAATGCGTACAAATATACATATGCTTAGGGAGTTATACATTATATATTTCAAATATATACAGATATACGTACATATGTTTATAATGTATATATGCACATGTAGGCGCGCGGGGCTTTTTTGAAATTTCAAAAATGTATTTTTTCCTTTTTTTTCAATACTAGTATTAACATATATGCATTAGCATATATGTAACTTTAAGAACTTTATGTACATTTTTAACATTAATTAGGAACGTATTTATTTTCGAATTGTTGGTTGCAATTGATCAACAAAACTTACAATTTTTTGTCTAAACAAAAATGTCGCATTATATAAGAATTATTTTCTTTTTAGTCAAAAGACCAAGAGCAACACAAAGATCGTTTTATCATAAAAGTCTTTTTCAGTTTTGTGCAATGAGAACTTTGCCTGATGAGAGTGTTTTTTTTTTCACAAAATTGCTATATTTTGGCAAAATTCCCAAATCCTTACATATTTTTTATTTTTGTTTTTAAAAATATTTTTAGCACGCATAAAATTTTTTGCTACAATCATTTATTCCCGCTTTTTGTTCGCTTTTTTTTGGCTCAAATACTTTTTTTTGGTATATATATATGTGTGTGTGTGTTCATGTATTTACATTGTATATGTGTATACATTTATTAAATGAATGAATTTTATTACGCTGCTTTGGTGGTTTGTGTGTATAAAATTCTAATATTGACAAGAAAGGTGTGTGCTTATATATTAAGACATATACACACACATACATATACATACATATATATATATATATATATATATATAATAATTATTATTATTTTATATGGTCAACGAATTTTTCGTTAACAGAATTCAATATTATACCAAAATTTTGTTATTGTCATTGTTAACATAAGTTTGGGTTGTAGCTGCTGCTGGGATTCGAATCCCGGATCCAGATTAGTGGGTCACATCGTACCTCCCTAGTATCAAAACAAAAATTATCTAATTCATTTTTCTAGCGCACATATTTCTATAATTATATTTCTGTTTTGATCGATTTTTTTTCTTATCCCGAAATTTGGATCAAATCTTCTATATTTAAGATATGATATGATTAATAGGCTGAAAAATATGCAATTTTAAAATGAGGTTTTACGTCTAAATGGATAGTTTATATATAGTATATGGCGTATATATAGATATATTCTATGTGAACTTTGTCAAGTATGAACATTATTTGAATCTATAGATATATCTATATATGTATGTATACATATATATATATCTAGGTATGTGATGTTCATACTTGACAAAGTTCACATAGAATATATCTATATATACGCCATATACTATATATAAACTATCCATTTAGACGTAAAACCTCATTTTAAGATTGCATATTTGAAAACCTATTAATCATATCATATCTTAAATAGAAGATTTGATCCAAATTTCAGGATAAGGGTGTTTGTTGGTCAGTCATGAAATATAATTATAGAAATATGTGCACTAGAAAATGAATTAGATAATTTTTGTTTTGATATATGCAGGTAAATGTGACCCACTAATCCGGATCCGGGTTCGAATCCCAGCAGCAACTACAACCTAAACTTATAATAACAATGACAATAACAAATTTTGGTATAATATTTAATTCTGTTAACGAAATTCGTTGACCATATAAAATAATAATAATTATTATATATATATATATATATATATATATATGTATGTATATGTATGTGTGTGTATATGTCTGTATATATTCACACACACCTTTCTTGTCAATATTAAATTTGTATGCACAAGCCGCCATAGCAGCTACTTAAATTCATTCATTTTATCAATGTATACACATATACATGTAAATACATGAACACACACACACATATATATAATATATATATGTATTTGAGCACCAATACAGCGAACGAAAAGCGGAATAGATGGTTATTGCTTAAAAGTTTATGCGTGCTAAAAGTATTTTCCCAGGCCAAAATAGAGAGTGTATCTAGTTTTGGGAATTTTGCCAAAATATATGAATTTTGTAATTCAAATAGACACTCTCATCAGGCAGCGTTCTCCTTGCGTTCAGTTGCCGTTGATCGTTATAATAGCGCGATCTTTGTGTTAGCTCTTGGTCTTTTGACTAAAAAGAAAATAATTCTTATATAATACGACATTTTTGTTTAGATAAAAATTGTAAGTTTTGTTGATCAATTGCAACCAACAATTCGAAATAAGTACGTTCCTAATTAGTGTTAAAAATGTACATAAAAGTTCTTAAAGTTACATATATGCTAATACATATATGTTAATACCAGTATTGAAAAAAAAAGGAAAAAACATTTTTGAAATTTCAAAAAAAACCCCGCGCACATACATGTGCATATATACATTATATACATATGTACATATATCTGTATATATTTGAAATATATAATGTATAACTCCTATACATATGTATATTTGTACACATAATTATGAAGTTGGTGTTTTAAAGTGTATTGTGTAGTTATTTAATGATGAATGTAATAAAATTACATTTCCAAAAACCTACACTCATAATACAAGTGCACACACACACACACACACACACATGCACAGCTATATATGTATGCATATACATACACATACACATGCCTGCTATATATAAATATGTATATATGTATATGTGCAAATACTTTTATACACATTTACGTTTTATATAAAAGAAAACTTACCTAAAACACATAGAAATATATACATATATACAGAAGGTATTTTACAAGTGTATTTGCAAATATACATACATACATACATATGGTAAAAACTGTACAATATTATGCACCTGTTACTTTGACCACGGTCAAAATTTTGATATTGAAGTGAAGCCCAAAATAAATATAGCTATGTATGTAAATTCACGCATACATACTTACACACACACACACACATGCAGAGATTCATAATCAGCCTTGCTAAAAATTATGAGCTTTAAATATATAAAGGTATGCAATATTTCTAGCCAATTTGTATACATACATACATATGTATGTAGATCCTGATGTACATAAATAAATTCGAATTTAAAAATGTAAAAACGTCTATATGTATGTATAAGTGTGTGTGCGTGTGTCTCTGATTGGAACAGTTGATTATGCAACCCATGCTTGTTATCTAAATGAGAAAAACGAAAAAGGCAGAAAGACAGAAAGACAAAATCCCATTTTACAAAATTAAAAATAAAACATTTTTAATGCTGCTGTAAGTACACACATGCATACATACGTACATATGTATCAGCATTTGCATGTGTGCCATATGTATGCATATGTGCACATTATTACAGTTACATGCACAATTTTATATAAGTATTTATGTATGCGCAAATTTACAGTACTCTTAGTATATATGTGTGCCTATGTGTGTGTGTAATGTGATTTATATATGTACCATACAAATACGAGCACTCAACACACATACAAACGTATGCATGTATGTACATTTGTATGTAGGTGTGTAAGAACCACGGTAGCTAAGTGTCTATTTTTAGGTAATATCTTGTATACCCGAAATAAGTATATGTATGAATGTACATACATATATACTTTATTTTTTTCGGAATGTACGATTATATATTAGACAGCGAAATATGTATAAATATTTGTCTCATATACGTATATGTATATATATATTTTCTTTGAATATAGTATTTAAATACTATGCATATAGACACGTGCATATGTATGTATATATGCATGTATGTATGTATGTGCACGTGTAAGCTATACATATATACTTGTACTATATCTATACATATACTATATACAGTGAATGTTTGTATGAAGGGCTCCTGTTTACATCGATTTGTTTGATCAGCATTAATTAAAATATATATGTATGTATGAATATATGTAGAAATGTATATGTATGTAAGTGTAGATGCACAAATACACGTAATCAAGGCCCCAATATAAATTTTATTTTATAATAATTATATATTATATATAGACTGATTATATATAATTATTGCTTATTTGCATAATAAAAATTCATATATATATGTATGTATATATATATAAAACAATATAATAGAATTGTTTATATATATACATAACTGATAATTGTTTCAAAGTATTGATCAAAAACATAAAAAGAACAGGAGACCATATAGCCGTGATATACTGTACCAAGCATCAGCAAAGCTCTTTTAAACAATATAAAAATATCAAGTGCCCGACTATAAGATACCCAATCAATCCTTACCTTTGTGAAAAATATAAATATTCCAGAATAACTTTTGCGCTTATTGTCTAGATGTTTTTAAATAAATTTATTTATATATATAAAACATTATGAATTCCTATATACCCTTAATAAACTAATCTGAACCTTGATATCATTAAATGGGCACAATTATAAACAGTGACATTCTAAATATAAAGTTTCTAGGTCTTAGTCTCTGAGATTATGACAGCCAGACGGTATGTTCTTCAAGTTTAAAGTACTCAAATTAGATGTACCTAAATTTAAAAAAAAATTTACTCATAATTGATTAAAATACGAAAATTTAAAAAGTTTCTCAAAGTCAGAAACTCATTTTAATTTCTTGCGTTTAATATTTCATTGTTTCTTGCTTAAATCAAGTAAAATATCACAAAGAACTATAATAGGACTCTGAAATATCTCTCAAAATATTAATTCTAGTGTTATGGTCAATGGCTGACAATCCACATTTTTGAAAAGTCCAATTATTAAACTGTAGAAGGCGAGGGCATAGCCAAATTTGTAACTCTTGGTGGGACATGAATACAAATGAATATATGTAGCTAGCTATATATCCTCGAAATCTAGGGGTTTTAGCAATAAATATACATACATACGGACATACGTCACGTACATTCTCTTTTGGCCTTAAAATTTGAAATAAAAAGAAATTGATGACTATTTTCAGTTATTTTAATTTAACTATCGATCATAAAAGTGTTGAAACATAATTGAAATCCGAAAAAAGGGGGAAAAGCTGCAAAACTAGGAGTGCTTTCTATATATATAGTATGAAAAAAATTATATATTTGCAATTAGCGTTTCGGAGAGTGGACAGCCCGTATTTTTTTTATGGCTCGCGAACGATATTGTCGTGAGCGCATGACGAAGAGCGAGCCAAAGAGATTCTGTCCGATTATTGACACGGCATTGCATAACTCATGGCAAGCGTCGGGGACTTTTGTGTGACTACAGGTGAAACATAAATGTAGACACACAAGCAAATATAATAAATGAAAATATTATTTAATTCAGTCTCAATTCTTCTTATTAAGAAGTACCTTTCTTTTTTGAACCTCTAGCAGCGTTTAAAAAATTAAGCAACAACAAATTTAAATAAAAAAAAGTAATTTGCCTCATTTTCTATCTTTCGTAAAGTGAACCGCCAAGAATATTTAAAAATAGTGATGACAAGCTAGGTTTATTTTGACAAGCTAGTGATGGCACGCTCAACATCTAAAACTTATCAATATCGTTACTAGCCTCAAGAGCTTCACATCAATTTATCGATCAATAAACTGGAGGTCATGCGTTTTAATTTTTGTAGTGCTCAAGAAATATAAGGTGCTAGTTTATTTTACACAATGTGCTTTGATTAACAAATTAGAGACAGTTTTGATAATGCATATGATCGCCCTTTAGATTTTCGCAGTCTTTTGGAGTTGCTACTGCACTGCTATATGTACATAGGTATATGTATACGTATAATACATTTTAATACATACATATGTACATATATGTACGTAAATGTATGACCATCCTTTTTATAGCATGATTAACATTTAACTAGATAGACACAGATTAAATAGGTCTAGATATTAACTCCAATCAAGTTCTAGTTTTTTTATTTCGCAAAAAAAATATTATAGCAACTCTGAACCTTTGTGTTTGACGTTAGTGATTATAATCTACACCTATTTCTTATCGATATATTAATGAACACAACTAGCAGCCCTGTATTCGAAATTGTCATGTCATAGTCGCCAATACGCCGGAAAATGTATTAAAGCACGGCCTAAAACTGCAATCTTGTAATAGTACACATATATAATTAGAACAAGGAATGCGCAATGGCTACCTAATATATACATAAATATTGGCTGTAGAAAAAAATAAAGTACTTAAAGCGTGCACTTGAATGATTGTAAATAAATGTATATATGTATACCGATTGCAAATATTGTATTAGTTGGATAAAAGTGACACGTGTGTGAATCTCATAAGTCGACGCTACGAAACACATACAATTCAAGCTCATTGGTAATGAAAGAAATTAGTATTACTTGTAGTTTATATTTTTATATATAGTTTGTGTGTACGTGTTGCGTGTGTGCCCACGCATACTTATTCGTGTATGTGCAATTGTACCTATAAACACACACGTGTCTCTACTTTACGAATACATATGTATGTATGTAAGTAGATATGTAAATGTGAAGAAATTAGAGTATACAAACATGCACAAGTATGTATGTGTGTAAAATTATCATTTTAGTATCTTATTATCTGCAATCTAATTGATATCACTAATATCTATATTTCGTAAAATTGTTATATTATTACTTTACGCGCAATTATCTATAATATATTTGATAATAGTGATATTATCTATAATCCTCAATGAAGTTCTTGATCTTTCTTGATATTTTCTTATCACACACACATACTGATGCACCTATGTGCGTAGTGTTCATTGTGTGCGAAACAAATAGCTGTATGTAACTTGTTAGTAAGATAGAACTTGTATACACATTTACATGTACACCTATACACAAGCATTCACACATACACATATATGCATAGATATGCCTGAATATTATCGACAATGTCGATCTGGCCATGTGTGGGTGCATATACATATAACAAGGAAAATCAGCTATCTTCAACACGTCGTAGATTAAATACCTGTGTAAACATATGAATTAGAATTGAATTTATACAAGCTATTCGTTTTCGACCGATTGTTCATTTAATATAGTAGATCGTTTTAATACTGGTTATTTTAAACACAATAGCTGAGCTTATAGAAAATATTTCGAAAATTGAAAAATTTTTTTTTGACAGATTCTTTCTAGAGAACTATCTGTTACATCAGTCCGATGTTAATAAGTTTTTTTTCTCGTTTTCTCACACTAGGTGCGATTTCAAATGAAAATGACTGCTTAAGAAACTTTAAGAACTTACCGATTAATCATTCCTAGACAGAATCATATTATATATTACATATATACATTTTCATAATGAGAAACTAGTTTCCATTTAAACACATGCGGACATAGTTTAGTTGACAAGACTAATACAATAAAAAATATATAATATATATACTTTTACTACTAGGTTCAGTCGCAATTCCCGTAAAATAATCTAAAGAACCAATATTGCTACGATGATTTATCTAGACCCAAATATTTTTCTGATATGAATAATTAATCTTTAAAATGAGTAATATATATTTGCTACAATC
This sequence comes from Drosophila gaucha, assembly GCA_035045545.1. NCBI lineage: Eukaryota > Metazoa > Arthropoda > Insecta > Diptera > Drosophilidae > Drosophila > Drosophila gaucha. The sequence goes on from JAWNOY010000341.1 coordinate 23,521, forward strand.
ACAGTTAAATGGCCTTAAGAGCCATTAACCTAATAATCAGTCAGAATGTGTTCGCTAGTGGGGACTGTCTGATTAAAAGATACCTTCATAAAGACGAGAAATAATAACAAGCTAAATTTATATACTTCACGCAATTGAAAAAGCAATTTGAAAATGTTTAGCAGGGAAATGTTGCTTACACCATAAATCAGTGAACATTTTGTGTAACAAAGAATTATTAAAAGAGTAAATAATCTCTTGATCATTGAAGAGTTTGGACAATCTTGCCAAATATTGCGAAAGAGTGAGTGAAAATGAGGTTAGGCTTAGCTTGAAGATTAATAGAGCTAAATGTAAGATAAATTCTATGAATAGCTAACTGCTAAAAATGTATTCATATTTTTATTAAGGTATAAGCGTGTGCTTTATGTATACAAACATTTGATTGGCATTGCCATTGCCATTGAAAATAACAATGATTGGACTATAAACAACGCAGTTATTCATAGTATACAGTAGCTGCAAAAAGTGCGCAGTTAGCTGCGTGCGTGCGATGCATCATTGTGTGTTGATGAATGATTGCGAATATATAAGAACAATAAATATATAAGAAAAAAGTAAAAAGGCAGCATGCTGCTGAGTTTGAATCTCCTAGCCGGCAGCCGACTGGAGCAGTCTTGTTTTATTTTTAATAGAATTACTACTATGTAGTTATTGTCAGAATATGTCTAATAATCAAAATATAATACTCCTTTTTTTAAAGATTGTTGTGCGCAAAGGATAACAATTCAAGATGGAAGACGGTCACTCGAAAACCGTCGAACAATCCCTGAATTTCTTTGGTACAGACGCTGAACGCGGCTTAACCCCTTGATCAGATCAAGAGCAACCAGAAAAAATATGGACCTAATGGTAAGCATTTGACTACATATATTTTAAAATATATTTTCCTGATCAAAAAGAGAGTGGTTCGACCATGTTAAAAATCCTTTATTTTAATTAATAAATTTTGTCTTTTGTTTAATTTCAGAATTGCCGACAGAGGAAGGTACGTGACGACGGTTTTTAATATGCTCTTAAAATTCTGGAGGTGTTGGTTTTTTTTTTGCAAAATCTGATGTATTAAACTTTTCTTTTCTTTTAGGAAAGAGTATTTGGCAATTAGTTTTAGAGCAGTTTGACGATCTTCTGGTGAAGATTTTGCTTTTGGCAGCCATTATATCATTTGTAAGTTTCATTGCGACGCGACATATATTATATATTTAATGAGTTATAGCCGCGAAAAACTTGCTAATGCGAACAGTAAAGTTTAACAAAAGGACTCCTTAACTATATAATACTCCCTTAATACCCTGTGTTCATAAAAATATATATTACTTCGTTGAATAGACTAACGAAATCTGTCCGTTTGCAGTCTGTCTCTCGACTAAAAAGACTAGTAACTATTGTAGTTAAGACATTGGGGATATTCTTTAATAACTCAACTCCAAAACCACAATTTTAATATAAATTTATCCAAGTAATCAAATTTGCAAATTCCTATCAAATTGAAATACTATATGATATTTTTTTCCTATAAAAATAATTAGTCAAATATATGGGTATTACATCTTCGGTAATCTGAAGATAATCATTATATATATTTTTACTACAATAAATTTTCGTTATTTTTATTGTAGGTATTAGCGCTGTTTGAAGAACACGAAGAGACGTTCACTGCATTTGTAGAACCCTAGTAATTTTACTTATTCTCATAGCAAATGCTGTGGTTGGTGTATGGCAAGAGCGAAATGCCGAATCAGCAATTGAAGCCTTACAGAATACGAGCCCGAAATGGGCAAAGTAGTTCGGCAAGATAAGTCTGGTATTCAAGAAGTAAGAGCGAAAGAAATTGTTCCTGGAGATTTGGTTGAGGTGTCTGTCGGCGACAAGATTCCTGCTGACATTCGCATCACCCACATCTATTCAACAACATTGAGAATTGATCAGTCTATCCTCACTGGTGAGTCAATCTCAGTCATCAAGCACACCGACGCCATCCCCGATCCCCGTGCTGTCAACCAGGACAAGAAGAACATTCTCTTCTCCGGCACAAATGTTGCTGCTGGCAAGGCTCGCGGTGTCGTCATTGGAACTGGCCTCAGCACTGCTATTGGTAAAATCCGCACAGAAATGTCAGAAACTGAAGAAATCAAAACCCTGCAACAGAAGTTGGATGAGTTCGGTGAACAATTGTCCAAGGTCATCTCGATTATTTGCGTCGCTGTCTGGGCCATCAACATTGGTCACTTCAACGATCCCGCCCACGGTGGATCTTGGATCAAAGGTGCTATCTACTACTTCAAGATCGCTGTGGCATTGGCGGTCGCTGCCATTCCCGAGGTCTTCCCGCTGTTATCACCACTTGCTTGGCTTTGGGAACACGTCGCATGGCCAAGAAGAATGCCATTGTCCGTTCTCTTCCATCTGTCGAGACTCTGGGTTGCACCTCCGTCATTTGCTCTGATAAAACCGGCACTCTTACCACAAATCAAATGTCCGTTTCCCGCATGTTCATCTTCGACAAAGTTGAGGGCAACGATAGCAGCTTCCTCGAGTTTGAACTGACTGGCTCCACATACGAACCCATTGGCGAGTTGTTCCTTAGCGGCCAGAGAGTGAAGGCCAGCGACTACGACGCCTTGCAAGAACTGTCTACGATATGTATTATGTGCAACGACTCTGCTATTGATTACAATGAGTTCAAACAGGCTTTCGAAAAGGTCGGTGAGGCAACAGAGACTGCATTGATTGTGCTGGCCGAAAAGCTGAACTCTTTCAATGTGAACAAAGCGGGCTTGGATCGCAGATCCGCTGCTATTTCGTGCCGCGGTGAAATTGAAACCAAATGGAAGAAGGAGTTCACTCTGGAATTCTCACGTGATCGTAAATCTATGTCTTCGTATTGTACACCACTTAAGGCTTCCCGCTGGGAACTGGTCCCAAACTGTTTGTCAAGGGCGCCCCAGAAGGTGTGTTGGATCGTTGCACACATGCTCGTGTCGGTACCAGCAAGGTGCCACTGACATCTGCTCTGAAGACTAAGATCTTGAATCTTACTGGACAGTACGGTACTGGACGTGATACCCTCCGTTGCTTGGCCCTTGCCGTTGCGGACAGCCCAATGCGTCCTGACGAAATGGATTTGGGTGATTCCAATAAGTTCTATCAGTATGAAGTGAATCTGACCTTTGTCGGAGTCGTTGGCATGTTGGATCCTCCACGTAAAGAAGTTGCCGATGCCATTATTCGTTGCCGCGCAGCCGGTATTCGTGTCATTGTTATCACTGGTGATAACAAGGCTACTGCTGAAGCTATTTGCCGTCGTATTGGTGTATTCTCTGAGGATGAAGATACCACTGGAAAATCGTAATCTGGACGTGAATTTGACGATCTGTCACCTGCTGAACAAAAGGCCGCCGTCGCACGCTCTCGTCTGTTCTCCCGCGTGGAGCCCCAGCACAAATCGAAGATTGTTGAATTCTTGCAAGGCATGAACGAGATCTCTGCCATGACAGGTGATGGTGTCAATGACGCTCCAGCTCTTAAGAAAGCCGAAATTGGTATCGCTATGGGCTCTGGTACTGCAGTCGCCAAGTCTGCTGCTGAGATGGTGTTGGCTGATGACAACTTCTCATCCATTGTATCCGCTGTTGAAGAAGGTCGCGCTATTTATAACAACATGAAACAGTTCATCCGTTATCTTATTTCATCCAATATCGGTGAAGTTGTTTCCATTTTCCTAACGGCTGCTCTTGGTCTGCCCGAAGCTTTGATTCCAGTTCAGCTGTTGTGGGTTAACCTGGTATGTTTAAAAATGCATAAACTCTTCATTTACTTATTGATAAACATATTTGCTGGTATTTATTTAGGTAACTGATGGTCTGCCAGCTACAGCTCTTGGCTTTAATCCACCTGATTTGGACATCATGGAGAAACCACCAGGAAAGCCGACGAAGGTTTAATTTCAGGATGGCTGTTCTTCCGGTTGGAAATATTTCATAAGCCACATTAAACGAAGCAACAGCTGATCATTAACAGTTCAGATAATTGACTCAGTAAATGCCCATAGAACTGCTCAGCTGATGCTTCGATTAAACAGGCTGTAAAATGTTTTTTTATCGAGTTTGTAAATAACTTTTATTTTGCAATTTAGTTACATGGCTATTGGATTCTATGTCGGTGCCGCAACTGTTGGTGCAGCAGCTTGGTGGTTCATCTTCTCCAGTGAAGGTCCAGGTCTCTCTACTGGCAGCTGACTCATCATCTTGCCTGCTTGGGTGGTGGAGAGGAATTCAAAGGTGTCGATTGCAAAATTTTCAGCGATCCAAAAGCAAATGACCATGGCCCTTTCTAAAGTCCTTTGTGACCATTGAAACGAAATGTTGAATGCAATGAACAGGTTAGTGTTTTTATTGCCTTATCGTGTAATGCTTACTTATTTTACGTATTTTCTTATTTCTGTTTAGCTTATCCGAGAATCAGTCCCTAATCACAATGCCTCCATGGTGCAATCTGTGGTTGATTGGTTCAATGGCACTTTCTTTCACTCTTCACTTTGTCATTCTATACGTTGATATGTCCTCTCCGTAAGTAGATCCCTAGAAGGTATGATGATGTGAGAATATAACTCCTTTATATCTTTTTTTTTAGACCGTTTTTCCAAGTAACACCGTTGTCTACGGAGGAATGGCTAACTGTGATGGAATTTTCAAATTCCTGTAGTTTTATTAGATGAAACATTGAAGTTTGTTGCTAGAAAAATTGCAGATGGTGAGAGTCCTATATATAAGATGCATGGGATTGTGTTAATGTGGGCTGTCTTCTTTGGCCTGCTGTACGCTATGATGCTTTAAGAATATAATTATAATCATTAAGCCCAACATCATTATTCTAATTACTAGCATAAAGTGTTACTAAATATAAATAGAGAGAAATACCCTAAAGTAACGACTTTAACCAAACACCACATAGACTTATTTCCGAATACTAAAAACAAAAAAATTCACGCGTGATATTTCGATAAGAGAAACTATACTCGTTAACGTACACAAACACCGAGAAATGGTCAATAGATTAATTTTATAACGATTATTTAAAACGTACACATATTTTTATTTGAATACGTTTTGGCTAAAGCATTGCTGATTTTGTACATACAATGACAAGCTGATTGCAGTGTGTGAAACATTGGAGTTATAATGAGGTTTCAGAAGATTTATTTTTCATACATTTTTTTCGAGGAACATTCAAATCAAAGTTGATTTTAATTGAGTTGATGTTTGCAAGATTAGTTTGTTACAAAAAAGAGATAGAGAAAGACAGAAAAAAACAAATATCCAATCATTACATTTTCTTGTATGTATTATGTGCAAAATTAAATTTTATATATTTTCAAATACTTAATATTTTCTATGAACGTTGAATACGTAAATTTATGTAAATATTTCATGAAAGAGGAGACATTAAAGTAAATAAAACCAAGAAAAAATTGAATAGATAAATCCCAAATACATATTTATATATTTATCAACATACTGTAATTTGTTTCGTCAACAATTTGGCAAACCTGCCTATTTTTTGTGGATGGAACTGAGGATATATATATATATTTTGTATTGAATTTATTTATGTATTAAGTAGACTTAATCGAGTCAGAGCTTCGGTTTTAAAGTTAAAATTAAAATTGGTTCATGCTTATTCACCATAGAATATAAAAAACGTAGTCTTCGAAAAGCATGAAATAAATATTTTTAACTTACAGAACACAAATTTACAGTCCATTTTGACCCGACCCCAAATATAGAGTGTGTACTACATTGGAATGCTAGTTTCTTTTATTTTTCATTAAAATCGAAAGCTTCAAATATATTTTCCGTTTAGAGACTTTGTTGAGAGTGCAATTGAGGTAATTGGGTTCCATGATGCGTGTTCATGGTATTCATTTTTATAGGAGTTTTAAAACAAATTATTTTCTAGATTCTGTTTAACAAGAGAAAAAGAAAAAACAAATAATTAAGCATCTAACATTTTTTGTTTAGAAAGTTCACTTAAAATTTATATTATGTACATCGTTATGAATTAAAGACGCTGTGAAATAAACATAAATTACAAAACAACATCAGCATTACTATATGCGGAAACTATAAAAACGCGCCTGAAAACCCATTGAATTGTACAGTGGCGGCGTCAAGCTCATCCCCAGTTTTGCTTTTGAATGCTCGCCCGCACCTGCATTTGCTGCTGTTTGACGGAGGTAAAAACCAAACCGAACGCATTGATTTCAATATTCCATCGAACGATATATATATATATATATATAAATAATTTATTTTATTTTTTATACAGTAAATCCCCGATTTCATTAATTGGATGACACCCTCATTAATTTTACATAAATTAAGTCCATCCCTGCTATAGAAAGTATGTGAAGTTGTTAAATGTTGATATGCTAGTGTTTTAAATTATAAGTGAATTCGAGAGATCAATTGCTGTACATTATGGTCTACTTCCATTTCCGACACAAAAACGTATAAACAAATGAATTCATATTTAAAATTCAGCATGTAAGATATCCATAAATACGAAATATAAACACTGAAATCCGAAATGGTCTACTTTTTAAACGAATCCCACTGAACGAAGCCGCCGCATAGTATATAAAGTTCTCGGCTTCGCTAAACCGGTTGCTGCTGATTGCCCCCCTTGCATTCCAATTCCAAGTTTGCAAACTGCATTGGTTTCCCCTTTATCTCATTTTGAAGCATACTGATTTTAATAATTAAATCGCCTATATTATCTATATGCATGTCGTAGTTCCTGATGCCGTTCATTAAAAATTGGTAAAGGTCTGTGCCGCACACACACACAGACAAGCAGATGGTCCTCAAGGATGTCCAATTTGTATACCTTTATAAATCTTGTATTTTTTGCTCAGACAGCCCTGTTATTAACTGATATTGCAAATTGTATCCAAAGTGAATAAAATTATTTATTTGATTTAGAAAGTAATGAAACCTTTATTCATTTATGGGTAATTAGCAAGAGTTTTAAAAAATGAAGCTGTATTATTACATTTTTGGTAAGTTATATAAAATTTGTTTAAAAAACTATATTTTTTAAATTATAGTTTAAATTGATATATAAAATATATTTGTGTGTAAAAATGTAGTAAAAATAAATAAATGTGTTTTAATACTTTTAAAGTACTTATTTATTATATGTTATATATGTAATATATATATATATACATATATAAATATATATTTATTTTTATATATATTTATTTATTTATATATATATTTATTTCATATCTAAAGCTTTAAATTGCACAAAATGTAAGTTTTCTTTTTAACTCAAGAATATAGCTTATTATATCTAAAATAATATTTCAAGGTATGTACATCAATATGTTTTAGTAATCCATAAAAATTAATATTTTTTGATTAAAATAAATTTTTAAAATCACTAACTAAAATTTAGATTTCTTGGAAAATAAAAAATTGAGTTACGAAGAAACGAATATTTAAAAGACAAGTGAAAGTTCTGAAGAAAAAACCACATCTATCTATGTTAAATAAATAAGCATAAGATTAATCTCTGTAGCGAAAAACCGGATTCAACTTTGGATAATCAACTTTTTCAGATTCAAAATATATTAGTAATTGCATATGTTGAGTTTTTATAGTGAGGGATTGGTGATATAGTATTGTTTTTTATTTTTTATTATATAGCTTTCATTAAAGAGATTTGAAAAATGTATGTATCCAACCTTATTATAGGGTATATAAGTTGCGTTTTCAGAAACCTGTTTAAACTTAATCAATACACCAACTTTTGCAAACTTTTGAGCTATAGATATGGCAAACCTAATGAATTCAGTCAAGGAGACAACACAGAAAGTTCTAAGGTGGAATAACGGTTAGAAATTTGGATCAGGTTGAGGACTACTACAGATCAAGTAATTCTACAGTTTAACTGAATGTAATACTACAATATTTTTCAAGATTCCAACTGAATGCAAGGCAAGAATTACTTTTTAGCCATAGTTTACTAAAATATTTGCAAAAGATTTATCTATTTTTATGCTGTCAGATAAGCGTATATTATCTTAGCAATATTGTCAAGCTTAATATCTATGAACAATGCATATTTTACCAAGTTCAGGCCAGAACAGGTAGACTTCATATATACACTAATAATAATTAGTAAGCTGAAATTCCATTGACCTTTTGTTTAAGATTAAGACCTGACTATCCTTTGCCCTGTGATACAAATAAGACACGATGAACTTTGTCGTTCCTCAAGGCGACGGTTGCGCGCCTATAAATGGACAAGTTCTCTGGCTTTTAACTGGTTTGGACCTGCCTCCTCCACAAAGAATCTGTTGAGGCGAACAAGGAAATGGAATTTCCTGCCAGATTTCATCCTTCAGCAGAGTCAGAATATGCTTGATTTAGATTTGACTGGCATAGTCTCAGCCTATAAACCTTATGGGGCACCCACGCCTTCTTATGCCTCTTACACACCTTTTAGTCAGGCGTTCGTCTGCTGCTTAACTCAAGTATGTATGTTACTTCTTTACATATTTAAACATAAAGTAAATATAATATATATCATAACGATAACATAATTTTTTATATTTTTTAAGCAAATTGTTTATTCCTTGTTCGAGAAGAGATAGGAATCGCTGGTGCCTGTCGTCAGTTTACAAGCATTCTCGTTGCCAATTATATTACTTAATGCTAATAGATCAAATTTTGTATATAGCACTTTAACACTCATAATAGCCTTGTAAGCCATCTCGAGGGTTTTGATTAATATCTAGCATAAAATTAATCAATTCCGGATAGAAGTTAGGAAAATTTGGTGGTTGATAGAAGATTAGTTGGCGGATTCCCTTGATGCGAGTGCGTCGGAAGAAGTGACCTCGCTCGGAGTAAAGCATGAACGGAGCACCGCTATGAAAGAAGATATCTCCCGCTCGAGATATTTTCTCCTTTTTTCGCATATTCACTTATTTGCACAAAGTTGATCATTTCTTTCTTAAAGTGATTTCTCAAGCGCACGTGAATCAAAGTAGCTGGGCACATAAAGCATACAATGCGAATAGCCAGACTTTGTAAATTGCGGCAAAATATGTCGCACGAAGTATTGGAAGCGATCTTCCAAAAAGCCGACTCTAACACTCGGAACAATCGATGCGTTGAAAAAACTTGTTTGAATTGGTGTTAAAACGTTGCTTATATAACCATGTTCGATCTGATTAATAATGCGCACTTTGCCTTGGCATAGTGTATGGCATTTGTTGTTGATGATCTCCGCGAAATCTCAGGCAGCTCATGCGAGGAGAACAACAGAGTTTACCTGTAGAACAGAGAGACGTCGCATTGAGACAATATGAACGCAGCCGTTGACAATTGGTTTCCGGCAGCTTCTGAGGCTGTAAAATGCAAATGGTCCAGCACATTGAGCAGATTCTCCCAGTTCTGAGCTACGAAAAGCTCCGCTTGGTCAACAATCAGCAGCTCAATTGAGTTAAGAAAATCAAAGTCTTGATCCTTATCATTAATAATCATGCGCAGCGCCAACGGAGATGCTATCAAAATGTCCGAGGCACTGAAGCTCGTGTATAAAGACATCGATTTTCTTAGTTAAGCGAATGCCAATCTTAAAGCTGTCATCCGTATTGCCATTAAATGTTTCCTCATAGTCAGGCGGTTTGGGGATTGGTTTTTTGGAAAGTACACGGTATTCCCAGAAAAATTCCTTTAAGAAAACGATCATACTTTGTAATGGGATAGCCAGTTTTTGGATCTAAAATAACATTAAATAAGTATTAAGTTTAATATGTGTTCAAGAATCTGAGATTAAATGTCTTTTTGAAATTGACATTGCACGAAACTAATATACTCTTTTAACTTTGTAAACAGGCAAGAAAAGTTTCAATTATACAGTTAAACAGTTTGATATCTTTAGATTGGAAAAAGTCTTAGAGCCTAGTTGACATTTAATCTCAGATTTTTAAATAGATTTTACATACATACCCTTCGATGTTCAAAACAGCAACTTGGCGAATAATTGTACAGTTTTCAAAGCAGATTCACGAAATGGTAATATAATGAGAACCTTCTATTCATGTAAGACCCTGATCCCTAACACTCGTATCTGTAATGCTAGTTCGCTAGCCAGTTTATTTGGATCCTTGGTCTAGCTCATTTATTTTCTCATTATTACGCAAAATCAATGCTCACTACTTTAATATATGATTGAGTGTATGCATGCAGTAGACGTAACGTATTTCCTCTGCATTATCATGCGATCGTTAGCGATAATAAAGATCTAGGTAGCTGTTGGCCATGTGAAAGAGTTCTGTTTGTAGCGTGGATAAGGATACGAAGTATTCAATGTTAATGCATTTTGTACTTTTAAGAGCTGCAGATCCAGATACTTTTAAGACATCAGCAGGCTGTTCAGTAGTTATCATCTAAGGAAATCGGGGATTTCAGAAGCGGTTTTTCGATTTTGAAATTTCCGATTGCAGCCCATTTGCCTTTTAACTCTTTTGTGTCTTTTTCAATTATTGCCAGATATATCATCAGAGGTTAGACCGAAATCCAAGCGATTTGTAAATAAATCTACTTGTTTAAGATCTGTAGAATCTTTTGGTATTTGATCCGTAACAACATTAACTTTTGTTTCTCGTAAAATACTTTTCTCCGAACGTTTAACTGTGTGTACTTGATATAAAAAAATACTGTAGTTGAATAATAGTGAATGAAAAGCTTCCATACCTGCCACTGTAGAGCTATATCCACTTACAAGTTGCTCGTAAAATTGTGTTTCATCTGTTATAACTGGTAAAAGATTCGGCAAAGTTAATTTGGATCCATCGTCGATTGTGCTTGAAATTAAGCTTTCAGTTTTATGCATTTGTTCCATTTGTCTTGCTTCTCTGTATGAATTTGTGGTTGTACCGGAGCTTTGTTTTTCTTTTGTAAGCCATTTCGGATAGGCCTCGAGTTAAAATGTTTACGTTTCTCCTTCATATTCGCTTAACCTTAATGTTTTAAACTGAATCGATAACCAACGTGGGGCACAACTTGTTGTGACAGAGATTAATAGCGATGGCAGCCAACGCACAGCGATATATCGAATAAAACTTAAAGACATCGATATCTTTCCGACTTACAGCTTGTTATTACCGGTAGCGTTTGACGTTTGCCTACAAAAATTATCGATAGTAGTGAAATTTATATTACTTTCATATGTTAATAAAAAAAAAACAATTTTTATTAGTTTTTGCAAATTAAATCTTTAAATTTTAAAGTTGGGTACCAGATCGATTTTTAGGAAATATCAATTTGTTTGATTGGCCACGAATAAATATGGTAATAATCTTTAATCGATCAGTACAAAATAGTAACAAATAGTTTTAATCTCAAATTTGATGACTTTAAAAAAAAATGGTTACTAATTTTTTATAAAACTATTTATAAAAACCAATCCAAAAAAGATTTTCGCACATTCGTATAAGGAGAGTATGTTGAACATATCAATTTATAAATGGAATTGTTACAAGTACATTTTGAAAATAGGATTTAGGTAAACAATTTCTTGATAACATTTTCCAGTTTCACTGTATCTACAGCGAATTTGCGTATGTCCTCAGACAATTTGTCCGTTGCCATGGCATCTTCATTCAGCAGCCATCTGAATCGACTCTCATCAATAGAGATCTTCTTAATATCTTGTTGTTTAGCACTGGTCACGGATAAAGCCGTTTTCAGTACAACATCATCGTTTTCCAGTTCCTTGAGTAAACTTGGGCTGATTGTAAGCAAGTCACAGCCAGCTAATGCTTTAATTTCACCAATATTTCTAAACGAAGCGCCCATAACCAGTGTCTTGTAATCGTACTTTTTGTAGTAGTTGTAGATACTCGTCACTGATATAACGCCTGGGTCAGCTTCTGGCTCGAATTTCTTGGTATCCGTATTAGCCACATGCTAATGAACCAATATGCGCATAACAAACGGAGAGATTAGTGTGACACCAGCTTCGGCACAAGCAACCGCCTGGGCAAAGGAGAAAAGCAGAGAAAGATTGCAGTGCACTCCATGCTCCTTTTCCAAAATCTCGGCTGCTTTGATACCTTCCCAAGTTGAGGCGAGCTTTATTAAAATACGCTCCTTTGCTATGCCAAAGCTCGCGTATAAATCAATCAACTTCAATGCCTTCTGCACACTTCTTTTCGTGTCAAACGAAAGCCGAGCATCTATTTCAGTGGATACTCTACCAGGCACAACTTTTAAGATCTCACAACCGAATAGTACGCACAAGTAATCCATAGCTTCTGCTACTTTATTCTCCAGCGATCTAAAAAAAATATATATATAAATAAAAAAAATATAATATCATTTAAAATGATCTGCAGGAGGATAAAAACACAATTATAAATTTGTGTATAATATCTTACCCTTCTTTAGTTTTTCCATAATCGACGGCATTTTTAACTATGTACTGATAGCGATCCATAGTCGAGGCCGACAATATAAGCGATGGGTTTGTAGTGGCATCTGTAGGCTTATATATATTTATAGCTGAAAATAAAAATGGTATTAGTAGAAAGAAAAAATAGTAAAATGATAGCTCTAGGCATCTTAAGTCGATCTCAACATTTACTAGGAACTAACAATTCTTATCCTAACACATATTCTCAATCATAACTCAAGTGATTTTAAATATTGGAAAACCTATTCGAAAAAAAAAATCTGATCAGCAGATACTTTTTTCCAAGCATATATTCTAGCGCAAGGTCAAACTGATACCAAAATTTTGAACTTTTTTAATTTTAACATGAACTTGACCTGATAACTTTTATTTTTGATGTATTAGTCTTAGTGTAGTATTAGATGTATTTGTTTTGTACGATTTATATTGTTTGACTATATATTTTATTCGAGTGGAATTATTGTGGAGTTATTGTTTATTTTTTTAGTTATTATTGAATTGCCTTCTCTAAATAACTTATTATTTTATATTAAAAAAAAATAATAAATATAATTCCAAAACATAAACTCATATTAATTTTTAGAAATAAACACGTTTTTTCAAGGTTATATTTGAGTTCAAACTTCAAATATTCAAAAATCAAAGCTATATTAAAAAAGCATATGAACCTTTTTATGATAAATTATAATTTTTAGGCAAATAGCAAAAAGGGTCATACAAAAGTCAGACTCACCTTCGACTAACTTTTATTTGAACTTCAGGATCACTGTACGTTTACAAGCCACAATCGTATATGCATACATACATACATATATATACGTGTGCACATGTATGTATGTAAATACACGTAGTACGATGGAATTGAATGAACGTACGAAATACTTGAAGTTCAAATAAAAGTTAAAGTCGAGGTAAGTGAGTTCGACTCTTGTTTGATTTACCTTCTAAATGTACATGTAAGTAAGTAGATACAAATACTTTTAATATCAAATTAAATTTGTAATTAATAACACGCACGTACATAAATAAGTATCTGCACATTTGCAATAAACGAGCAAGGTTGTTTAAAAACTATATTAAAGCCATAGTTAAGAAATAACTAAGCATAGTTTATGTTTGTACTTGATTTGTAATTGATTAATTAATGTGTATGTAATTTACCATCAAAATCGCCGGTATCAGCAACAATTGTTGTTATATCTTTAAGCTGTTCCAAAGCCGACATCTTTCTCTTTTTTACAACACGATCGCTTCCCATTACCCGGTGCAACTAAATCTGCTATTGGAATGTAAAAACATCGTTGGTTAACGATGAATCGATATTCCTATTACAAAAACAAGTTTAATCGATGTTTATGTTACTCGATGTTAATACGATGTATCGAACGCGGTTGTACAAATGTATATTTCCATGCTCTTATTAGAATAAACCCAATCGGAATTATTAGTTTAATGAAAAATGCGGTTCTATTAAATATCTTACAAAAAATTATATTTTAAAATATTTGTTCATATCAGAAGCTACATTTCCTTATGATTAATGCAAAATTTCAGGTTGAGCTACAAGTTGTTGGCGTAAACTAACAGTTTCCTTGAATCTTGGTTAATAATTTATTTTATTATTCTAATTGGATTTTAATTGTAAACTATTAAATGATGCTTAATACTGCCTAACGAGGGTTACCTAACAATTATTAAATAAATTACCAATTATTAAATAAACTCATAATAATATTCTATAAAATTATACTTAAAATCTACACAACTGAATTGTAGAACAATTTTTTTTCGATAAGTAAGATTGTGGTTAGGGTGAATGGCAGAATGTTAAAGGTAATATTGTACATTTTCATGGGGTTTTATCATATAACTCAGTTTATAGACTTAAAACATAAGATAAAGGCATAAGTCACATATTTGTGAATGTATTTTAAAATAAATTTTAATTTGAATAAACTTATTATATCATATTTTCAAAAAATAAATTATAGAATTCATGCGTATATTGGGTTTGGGCATTGCGGGCTTAGCAAATAATATTTTCCACAGTTTTTAAGTTAGAATTATCAAATTTTACATTTGCATCAATGTTGAACTCCTCTGCTTATCTACCTTTGAATTAATGCAACGTTTTTACCTGTCTTTAATTTTTGACTCTCAATTTTCAATTGATAAACATAATTTGTATTTATACTTAGAAATAAATAAAATTGTTAGTTATTATATAATTCGGGAATTGAGATAATGCTATAAGAATTATAAGATTAAAACACTAATTCCTCACATTGCATTTTCTCTCATTCCCCGAATGCATTTAAGAACGAAACGAAATCCGTATTGGATATTACCAGTTATAACAGAGCTCACAATTTAGTTTATATACATATAATCAGTTTAACATATTTGTAAACAGATTTTTATAATAAATAAATTATTTATTTTATTTATACATTTAGTTCCTAATATTAATGAATACTAACAAAAGCGAAACAAATATGAGAGAGGTAAATAAAATGTGATACGTTTACAATATTTAAAACACATTCATTTTGGAATGCACAAGTGTGTGTGTGTGAGTGTGCGTGTGAATACAATAGCCAAATTTGTTATTCATTTAAAGTAGCGGTACTTTTTAATGTATATTTTTTAAATATTTTACGCAATTATTTTATTTTGTAGAAAATTCTATTTTCTATATGAAATAAAATAAAATTAGACAATTCTTACCAAAAACGTGCTGAGCATTATTAAAGATGTTTTTTTTTTTCATACCATTTTAGGTATGTAAAAAATGAGGTATCTGAGAAATATGCAGTAGAAAATATACTATAATATATTTGACATAAAGCCTTAACAAAAACGTTTTGTGAAAGAGCATATTTTCTTCATCAGCTCTGGCATTGTGCGTTGGCATTTCTGCGCGTCTCAAAGCACATTTATAGAAAGCTCAAATTTCGAGTGAAGTTTAATTTTCTTTTAAACGAAATTTAAAAAGTAACTAATATTTTATTTAGAGACTATATACGACTGTATTATTCTAACATTTTGTATATTACATAGTTTTATAACAAACAAACGATATATTTCATATGCAAATATATTATAGCAAGTAAGGATGCTTGACTAGGAGATACCATGGATCTCCTACCGAGCTATCACTAAGTTTTATAGCTGCTATTTATATACACATACAAACAGACATACATTCACAAGCATGCCATTTCCTTTATATTCATTCGCTAAGCTCCTTTTTCTTTCCATATGTTATAAAAATGGAAATTTAGAATAACTCTGATGTTTATCATCCAATGTGAATGAAATTTTCAGGGAATAATAAAGGCATAAAAGTTTTTATATGAACAAAAGCACAACTTTCTAGCTATACAAAAAAAGAAATGTTCGAATTTTAAGAAGAATGGTGACTGTTATCGAAAAAGTGAAATGCTCTATATGTGTGTAGACTAAAGAAAATGCTAAATACCAAATTAAAAAAAACTAGCTCAAATATTGAGCGAGATATATGTTCAAATAACTGAAGATAGATATAAACTTGAATCGATTTCAGAAACGTAAGATTCTTAAAAATTTTCATAGTAAAAAGCACAGTAGAGGCTTGATTGTTATAGCTTATAAGTAAGGATAAATGAATATGGGATAAAAACCTATTTAACTACATAAATATTTATTTTAGATAATAAAATTTCTTTCATATATATTTAAAGTTAAAAAACGTCCTTTTCTTTTAGAGAGACGAAGAACGCTCACAATTTGTGGCTGTCACAACGATAACTGATTCGCAAGCTATTCGCAGTGTGGACTTTCATCCCGATGGCAAACTGTTTGCCGTCGGCTCAAATTCAAAAACCTTTCGAATATGCCAATATCCGCAGGTATCAAAGCTCAGGTAATAATAAGATATATATTTTATTTTTATAATTATTGATTTGTTTGTAAACAAACCGTTAGACAAGATCAACATTTTTATCCTCCATCTGTTTTATGCAAACGTACAAAGCACCATCGAGGCTCGATATATTGTACAAGCTGGTCAGCAGATGGCGAACTTATTGCAACTGGCTCCAACGATAAGACCATCAAGTATATGAGATTTAACAAAGATACTAATCAGCTCGTGGGCCAAGAGGTCGAGCTCAATATGCACGACGGCACCGTCAGGGACATGTGTTTCCTCGACAACTCGTCGACAAAGTCGCGATTACTCGCCAGCGGCGGTGCTGGCGATTGCAAGATTTACGTCACAGACTGCGTAACGAGTATGCCGATGCATGCGTTTGGCGGACATAGTGGACATATATCGTCGCTATATAGCTGGAACAATACGATGTTCGTATCGGGATCGCAGGTAAAACATAATACATAAATTCAAGATAGACGACCTTGAGATATGCTCTAATTCGCAGGACCAAACTATACGCTTTTGGGATATACGAGTCAATGATGCTGTCAACTCTTTTGATCAGGAATACAAACCGGGAGCACTTCAGAAATCTCCAGTTACTGCAGTTTGCGTCGATCCCACTGGGCGACTTCTGGTGTCCGGACATGCAGATAGCGCATGTGTGCTTTACGATATTCGGGGAAATCGGCTAATTCAACGATTTTATCCACATAGCGCGGAAATAAGGTAAAAATAATGTCCAGAAACTGAAAATCGCGAAATATTGGATCAACTACGAAACAGCTAGGTTTTTAATTTCAAATGACTGCAACACGGGTTGATGGAGTCCGATCCTGACAAATCTTAACTTATTGAACTAGTACGGAAGTCTATTTTCAACATCGTAAAATATGACGAAGCTTTCCAAACGATTTTGATGATAATAATTTAAATCTTCCGAAAATATCAGCTTATTATTTTCGATTAATAATTTTTTATATCGCACGGATCTCTACTATCCACTGACAATTAAATTATCGACTTGTAATTATAAAAAATTTCAATAAAACTATAAGGGGCTATATCATATTTTTAGGCAAAAACTGGATTGACTCCGAAAATATTGTTTTCAACTTCAAACAACTGAAACTTGGTCTAATAGAATCCGATAATCAACAATCTTTCCTTATTGAACTCATACGGATCTCTACTTTTCAATCTCAATATACATCGAAAAGTTTCCCAATTGATTTTTATAAGAAGACCCCTTTTCCGTAAGAAGACTTCTTTCAATGATTAAAAAAGTCACATTTTCGGATGATATATATTTTTTTTTGTCTTGTATCCCTACTATCGATTCCTACTATCGATTGGCAAACAAATTATGTAGATACAATTTCTTTACAAAAATGTTCCAAAGTTGGGGTATTTAGTATATAAGTATCTTATATATATATCCAAAAGCTTACATTTTAGGAACTCATACAGACAGTATAAAAAAGTATTATATCCATTTCTATTTCATAAATTTAGAACCTTTCAAGAAATATTTATAGGAGTTTAATTTTCTTTCAGATGTATCCGTTTCTCTCCGTCTGCCTATTATATGCTCACGTGTAGCTATGATAACACCATCAAGCTAACGGACTTGCAAGGTGATCTTGCCAATGATCTGGCATCTGTGGTTGTAGCCAAGCACAAAGACAAGGCAATCACAATTAGATGGCATCCAACTGAATTTTCATTTATATCCACATCGGCGGACAAGACTGCAACATTATGGGCTTTACCTCAATCCTAAATTATTTAATTTTAATTTAAATAAAATAAATATAACATAAAAATAATTAAGGTCTAGTGAAAATGTTACTAACTAAATGGGATTAATATTAATAATTTAAAAACACATATTTATTTATATATATTTATATTATATTTATTTGATATAGTATGGGTTTTAAATGGCTTGTGCGGATAATTTATTTTTTATTCATATATAAAAGAAAAAATTAAACCAAAACTTGTTGTTTTATTGATTTCATAGGCCAAGAAAATTGATAAAAAATAAATACTGAAGATTTTGCTCGTGATGAATTCTCTTCTTCTTTAGTAAAAATCCAGAATCGAATGTTCCAAACTCGATACCTCCTGTATCCACAACCTGCTGTTTTTCTTCTAAATCGATTTCTGGAGGTACCTCGAGCTCTTCTATATTATAGGTCAGCCCAACGCCGCAAAGGTAGTGCAGTCCTTATCGAATTCGAATTCAGTGCCAAAGGATTAGAATTGTTGGAGGCTGGAACTCGAATTTCGAGATCAAGGTTAAAGATCGTTAGCTATACAATTTTCCTGCAGAATGCGTGCTATAAATATTTAGCAGCGAACAGCTGCCTCCAGTTTTTGTTACTGCCAGGACGTTGGTCATATTGCCTTGGCTGTTTACAGAAGGATTCCGTATTGGACAGCTTTCATTGCATCGTGTTCACATTTCACTCAGTCCTTCGATTATCCAAGATCTGAAACCATAGTCGAGGAACACAAATCTAAACGGATTTTTGTGGAAAGCTAAATCACCTTTTTTGTCTTCCCTCATAGTTTACCTTTCAGCATCCACAACTCTAGGGCTCAGGAAACCTTATGCGAGCTACATACCCTATATTATCATCGAAAAGGCAAAAGAAGAGTGTTTGACCATATAAGTTATATATGCTATATATGTTATATTCTTCCTGAGAAATATAAGTCTTTGTCGATCTGCCTGACAGTCCACGCGAATATGGCAAAATCAATCCTGGTCGCCGTCCTGTTGCAGAATATATATATTTTATAGGGCTCTCTACGACTCTCTCTATGTATTTGTAAAACACTGCCGTTAAATATTGTAGTATTAATAGTATTTTCAAATTTAATCTCAAATCTAAAATCTTGCATTTTATATAATACCAAATAAATTCAATTATCTGTGCTATATTTTATTGCCATTTTCTATTAATTTGAATCTACAAAATTATTGAATATTTTCATTCAGAATTAATTATACCTCAAAGCAATCAATAAATTTCAGAAATCTTTACTTTTCAGCTGAAAATTCTCACTGTGTACTAAGCGACCAAAAGATACTCTTCAATACAGCTTCAAATCACTTATCAGACACTCATACATACACACACATACACACAGAAAGCTGTGCTATGTACTACATACTTACATACATACACATTGTATGTTTATAGATATTCAAGTTAGTCTAGAGCTTTGCAAACAATTTCTAGCATGTATTAAGCTTTTCAGCGGTGGTGGATTTCTATAGAGGATACAAAAGACTTTGTTCAAACAAATTTCACATCTTATCTTTTAGACCTATGACAATGATTAATAGCTTGGATCTGATAACAATCAATGGAGTTTCCAAAATTCAAATGTATTTTGGAAAAATTCGATGAAGTAAAATTTGAAAAAATGTATGAAAAACAATAAAATATATATGTACACATGTATGTATATGTACACATACGTATATACTTATATGTATGTGTATATATGTACACATACATATATGTATATGTACATATATAACATTTTTAATGTATAGTATGTATTTATGTTACATATACACACATCAACAAACTCCTATATGTATTTATATATGTATATGTATATGCATGTATGAATATATATACATACATATACATATATACATACATACATATGTATACATGCATGTGCATATGTAAGTAAAAGCATGTGTGAACATGTGTGTTTATATGTTAAAGTATGTATTTATGTATATGTATGTACATATGTATTCATAAAAAAATAAACATACATATGTACCTACATATATATGTATGTATGTATTAATGTATGTTTATATGCAATATTTTTGTAAATATGCACTTGAAATACATGCCATAAATGTATGTACATATGTGCATATGTATGTATGTACAGATGTTTATATGTAACGTATATACAATTAATGTTTATTTGTTCTTATTATTTTCTAAAATACAATCGGTATCCATTCTTAATACGCTAAATAGGCTTTCAGTTACTTTTTTCATTAATACAACAGTATTTCCCCCAACTCGCGGCTCCAAATTATATACAGTAGAAAAATTGGTTTCTGTTACTCATGCGCCTTCAATATGATAGTTTAATTTTATTCGTACAATTGAAAAGTTCACAAAATATTAGGAAAAGAAAATCAATGCAGCTGATAGTTCAACTTTAATTTAAGTGAAACTTACTTCGAATAAGAGGCGCTCACTCAACCAAATTACAATATTTTTATACACAAAGTACAAACATACGAAAAGCTACGTTTGTATGGACCGCAAATATTAATTGTACCCAATATACATATGTGTATATATATGTGTGCGCGTGTGTGTGTGTGTGAGTGAATGTGGATAAGTGTGTGTAAGTACAATTTGATTTTATTCAGTTTACAATTATGCTTTAGATATGAGAACAAAAAAATATTCCAGTTGCATTAAGAGAAAACCAACATTTTGTGAAAATTCATTAATTTTTACTCACTGAATCGAAACTGACTGAACTGCTGCTGCTTCAGGAATCTTATGATTTCAAGTTGAACCTATGCTAGTCTAATATGCATACATACATACATATGTATGTACGTGTGTGTGTGTGTGTGTATTTTCATATATTTACATACAGTCTCCTACAAATGAATGTGATTGTATGTATGTAAATATATACTGAAAGAGGAATAAACAAGAAAGAACTGTTATCTCTATAACAGAACGAAGACGAAATACTCTAATCTTTACATAGGCGTAGAAGTGATTTGAAAGATATGTATGTATTAACAGACATATTTATATAAGAATATGATATATGATAAATTAGAAAAATACTTAATTGTATAATTTAGCGAGTTTTGTCTAGCTTTTTTGTATTAAATAAAATTATGCAATATTTTGTAGTTAGTAGAATATAACGAAGTTGGGAAGATTTAACCGATATGTATGGATCATAAATATATATAAATGCTAAGAAACTGATGCTCATAAAAATATGTTAGTTTTCATATCTGGAAAGTACAAATAAATAGTTATCAAAAATATTATATAATCTAATATGAAAACTTTTTATATAACAATCAGAATCCGATTCGGAGGCATTATATAGATCAAGTTATTGAGATATTTAATAAGATTGGCTTTAAAGAGAATGGATAGATAAATATAACGAATGTTAAAGTATATAAATAATTCTTCTTCGTTTCATACTGTCTATAAGGATATAAGAAAGTCATAAGATTAGGTACTCTAAAAACCTTTAAAAAGTAGAGTGCTCGTATAAGAATCTGCATATATAATAAAGCTCTTAAAATGAGTTAGATATGAAACTCAAGTTGCATAACGATTTTAATCGATTTCCAGGAAATGGAAAAAGTTATCGATGATTTAAATAAACTTGATCTGCGCTTGCTACAGAAAGATCGATGCCGTTGAACTTTATCAATAATATATGTATATTTACTTTAAATTATCTTCAGCGCCATCTGTTGAGTGTTACAGACATTTTAATAGAAACATTATACCCTCAATTCCCGTTTATTACTCAGAGTATAAAAACAATTTTTTATTGCATATAGACGGAATGCAAAATACAATAAAATGGGTTAGGTTCCATCTGATATTGTTTTTGTTTATAATCTTAACTCTTCAGTTCGAGCACTTAATGCAAGAAAATGGATCAGAAGCCGCAAAAACTTAGCTGCTACTGGAGCATATAAAGAGCTGTCGCTTAATTTTACAAGAGTCGCAGGGAGTTCAATCACTGAACCTTATAGTGGTCATAAAAATTCGTCAAATATGATGAAAGTGGCTTATTCTATGATAAGTTCTACAATATTGTCGTAACTGGTATAATGATAATAGGAATTTATTGAGTCTGGGTTTTTAAAAGAGCTAAACCACTCGAGTGCAAGGCTTGGAAGTAGAATTGATATTTTACTGATTAGCTTAAGATCGCTGATGTGGTATCCTTTTATTTTTACTATACTAATGTTGTCTAATACCTTCAGAGTTTTTCTGCTAACAGAGAAGATTACGTTCTCTTAACAGAAATCTTAACTCTCGGATATGTATTATAATAAATAGAACTCAACTCAAAAAGTAACATCTGAAATGCTACCAACTTTCATAAAAGTAGTTAATCGCACAGTTAAGATTGTTTTTACATAATCAGAAATTTGGGCAGTATCATGTGCTTCCTTTAGATAACCTTAAATAATTTGTTTATCGTGTCTGTAAACTGATTTTATGGATTTTGTGTACAAGTGTTAATTACAATCTGCCTGTTAATCGATTCTCCGGCAACCTTATCTGTTATTTATACAAATCATGTGCTTTGGGCATGCCCACAATTTTCAGTCGCGCCGCGCCCAAAATGTTTCCACTATTCTCTGCTCTCTGCCTTACGATGATTGTAGAAAAATGCGTTTTCAGCATGCAGGGGGTTACGGAAATGTGTATCCGTCGGGAAAACAGATCTCATAAGTATCCCACACTAACATGGGAAAAAAGTATGAATAGAAATCCTGATTTTTATATGTTTAACTCTATTCTGGTTCTTATAAGCATATCTTCTAAGTTTCTGCTGCTTGACCATTTCTTCGTTAAAAAACCCATTAGTCCCAGCTCTACTTTAATCCTTTTCTAAGGAAATTATTTTACGTCCAAATCTCCTGCTGATTTTTATCAGCATTATTAATTGTGTCGATATAGCGGATTCTAAAGAACTGAATCACTTAAGCCTGATATACATTATCTTAAATTTCTTCATCTAATTGAAAATGCAAGTCTGACGATTATCAATTTGGCCTTCTGTCTGTTATTAATTGTTTCGAACTCTTTTATTGCCTGGAGGATCAGCATGAAATTGTTGTTGATCTAGCTCTGTCTGTGGGAAGAACTTTAGAGATTTCTGATAAATTGTAATGGCTGCTAAATAAATTGAGCTTCATTGTCAAATAATCATCAAATAAATTGAAGGCAGCTTTAGGT
The DNA here is from genome assembly GCA_035045545.1 of Drosophila gaucha. NCBI lineage: Eukaryota > Metazoa > Arthropoda > Insecta > Diptera > Drosophilidae > Drosophila > Drosophila gaucha. Next base: position 46,990 of record JAWNOY010000341.1, read on the forward strand.
TTTGGGTAGTATGAGAACTTATTGGTTTTATAATCGAAAATTTCGAATGCTTATCTAAGCACGTGACGAAATTCCTTTTGTCGGTGGAGAATAAATATTATGACTTTTGGTTATTTTTTTTTGTATTCCAATCTTTTGAATAACTCATACAAACTGATATATTGCATTGATAATGTTACAAAACTTATATATTGTCTACTAATTACACAGGTGATAATAATTGTTCACATTAAGTGAAAATCACGAATTTGTCACAGTCGAGATATATAGATCAATGTATGTACAGTTATTATAGAAATGTTGAAAAGTTCACGTAAATTTAATTATAGTAAATAACAAATATCAACAATAAGATGGCTCTACTTCTATATAACACTAGCTCTTCTGATTTATGGTTAGATCATTAGATAATAAGCTTCAAGCAAATTTAAAACTTTATTAGTTTATTAGTAATACTTCTCAAGATTAAAGTCGCTTCTTAAACTTTAATAGAGAATTTCTTCAATCGTGGCTGTGCTGAATCTTAAGTGGATCGAAGTTTAAATCATCTAAAATAAGCAAGCAGCTCAGTCAGGGAGACCGATTAGCTTACCACAAATAAGGAATAACTTTCCTATCGTAATAAAACATAATTCGAAAAGTTTGGACTTAAGCATAAATACTCTTTTTAATTATTGAATGTTCAGAATTGTAACTTAATTTCTTTTACAGATTATCAGAGTCACAAACATGCCAGACAGATTTCAAGTGACAAAAACAGACGAAGATACTGTATTGGATTATCTTCAAGATGAATCAGCAAGTGGCAAACTATTAGGGGACAATTTGGAAGAATTACCAGGTAATTGATCTGACTTTTTGTATCACTTTTTATATAAGGATAAGGATAAGGATATCCACGTTTAAGTTATGAAAGTTCGGGAGTTTAAAAATTAATTTGAATCTGGATTTTTATATTTAAATAAATCTTAAAAAAATTTACATTTTTTACAATTTTATGTGTAATTGGTAATTGGCTTTTTAAAAAATATATGTAATTTATACTATATTTAAAAAAAAAAATTTAATTTTATACTATATTTTATTAAAAAATATATGTAATTTTATACTATATGTGAGATATTTCAAATTGAAAATCATAGCAAAAAAAATTAATAGTTATTTATTAGTATCAAAATATAATATATTATATATATAATATACGTAATATAAAAATCGGCTTAAAATTAAGTTTATAAAGAATAACATAAAACAAGGTAAGTATTTAAGCTCAGGAATCTGATTGTAGATCTCGTTTTTTCTATTAGATGAAATACCTATTATAAAACTAATATGGTTAGAATATTTTAATAATATATACATATACTGAAGACATGATAAGTTTTTCTATATCAAGCAAAAATCGTAAGAACTGAAATTTGAATACACTTTAAGTTTTGAAATTTTTTTTGGATCTAATCTTAAAGTTGTTTTTTAAAGGAAGTTTTTAAAAATATCCGATATTAAGAGATGATCTGTAAGACTATACAATAACGATTTTGCTACGGGGGTAAAGTGACTTGATGTTTTCTATAGATTTCATATCTGTTAACTAATTTTCTCAGTTTGATCACAATTTTATATAGAAAACGGGACTTCATATACAACATATATATGAGAAGTATAGGAAAACTAATAAGGTGTTCAAATATATCTGTAATAATCTGTAATAACAATATAGATGTGTAGTTAACAAATGAGACTACTTTGGCCTAGAAGCAGCCATATGGCCATGACTATGTGGACTCAGCTGTTCGAAGCTGGTCAAGAAGCAGACTTCATATGCCTGCAATAACTTTCACTGTTAAGGACGTTTTCCTATATTAATACTTACATAAATATTCATCCCGTTTAGTTTTTCTGAATTTAATATTTTCTTAATTGAATTGCACAACAATTAAAAGTTTTATTTGGGAAATGATGTAAATGAAAATGCTAAAGCTATAACAATAACAATAGCAATAAGTATGTGTGTGAATATATGTGAGTGTTAGTGTGTGTAAGAGTATGTATTAGAGAGGAAATTCCAGATGTCCCGGTGACATACTTTAGCATCACCTGCACAATAAAGCTCGTAGGGTGTAAGCTTTCCCGAGAGCAGATAAGCGTAGGGAGCTTTTTGCCTAGCCACAGCCAAGCGGATGCTGTGAGAGAGCGGGAGAGAGAACTTTCTCTTTCGCTGTGCAGTGAAATGTCTGAGGCTCGGTCCTAGGACCACAAACAAATACAGACACAGACGTAAGTATCTGGAATTGGAGCTGCCTCTCTCTCGCCGTGCTGCTCGCTCTGGTTGTCCTCGAAATATGGGGTGAAATTTTTAGTGTAGATAAAAGCTTTCGTTTTCATCTCGATTTTATTGCTCAGAGTCCTGGGCAACATAATTTTTATTCGGTAGCATACAAACCGTTTTCTTAATTTTTTCTATAAATCCATTTAAAAACTAGTTCAATTTTAAGCAATTCTCAATTCAACAAAGGACAAAAAAGTGTAAAAAAAATTTGCAATCGAACGTTGCATCAAAGTGCAAAGTTATATAAAACTCAGGTTGCAGCTAAGCGTAATTTGATTAATTGGCAAAGTAAAAATTTCGGAAAAGTGCGTTTACCAACGAAATCCAATGGCAAATCGAGGCTGATTTCGCAGAATCAAGAATAAAGGGCACAGCCCCAGCTTTGTTTTATAATTTCATTACATTGATTATTGGCTCATATGTTCATATATATACGGCCCTGATAGGCCTATTATTATTGACCTAATTCTTTCTTTTTTTTCTGTTGCACATTGCAAACGGGTAGCTTGAATGTTTTATAAGAGAACGATTTGATTTGAACAATCAAATCACGCTTTTACTGCCACTGATTGGACGAGTTTTCCATATCATACTTATAGCTATTTAAATGTTGTCCGAACTATGACCTAAAGTGTTAGCTAATCTTAAGTGACAATCGTGATCTGGGAGTGGTACTTGATTTACATTAAACGGTAACATGCAATGTAATAGTGGAAAAGAAGATGTCGACGAAATGAATATTACGCCATCAGAACACAATGGAACAAGACTCGACACAAAACAATCAGGTATGCAGAAATTAATATGCCAAAATTAATATGCCAAAATTAATATGCAGAAATTGAATATGCAGAAATTGAATATGCGCGTATGCAAAAAGATTCAAGTAGTTGAAGTGTATACCTAAACTTTAATTCATATTTTATGAGATCAACTTGGTTATTAATATATAATTTATTATCTTTAGAGGTATCTCTATATATATATAATTTATTATCATTGGAGGTATCTCTAGCTGTAAGCAAATTTCTCTACATCTGCATCTAAAGCCAAAAAATAATGTATAAAATATAGCACAGATAAGCACCTAGATTCCTTCACTTTTCAGTTAAAGCTACACATCAAATAGTTATATATAAAAGTTATAAAAAGAAAGTAGCCTCAGCATCTGATAATTCTCTCAGCTTTTATACAAGAAATTGCCTTAGCAAGTGGCAGAAATAGCAGAGCTGCTTTCACAATTACGCTGATTGCAATTTTTGTGATTGTGCGCATATGTTTGAGTGCATGTGTTAAGGTATTTCAGGTATGTACTGCCTGAATACCTGAACACTTTTATGTGACATAGATTGAAATTCTTTTCAGCTTGCAATCCGTGGTGGAATACCTACCAATCGCAGTTAAGAATTCTGCAAATTTTACTCTTTAAAAGCAGAAAAACTTAAGCTGTAGCAATTTCTTCTGTACTAAGCCGTTTGATTCGAGCATATACAAAAAAAAAACTTGCTCGAGTGAGGCAATCCCAACTAGGAGATATCCTGAGTCCAATTTCTAGCCATTCTCCTAAGCATTATTTTAGCGCTCAAACTTTATTAAATTTTCAGTGTATACAAATTTATCAAAATTAATGTGTTTACCATCTTTAAAATATGCAGCAAAATGAAGAACGTTTTGAAGAAATATACTATTCTTAATTTATGTATGCTTTTCGAGTACCTAAATACAATTTTGTATGCATCTTGCTCTTATTGAGCTGGATTTGTGCTGGGAAAAGCAAATACTTTATATCGAGGTCAGGGTCTACCAATTTTATATTCATTTTCTTGAACTTCGCAGGGAATGGATTGGGTACACAAAAATTGTTTTATATTAAAACTTTTTTATTAAAACTTTATATATATTGTTTTTTTTTGTTTGTATTTTATACAAATTTGATTTGTGGTATAAACAAGTTTCCTGCTTTATATATATTTTCTAAAAGTAATCTATAAGTAATTTCTAAATATAATATAAGACAACCAGATCACCAAACTCTTATAATTTCTACCAAATAAGCTTAAAATTAAGTTGATATTCCCGAAATGGACTTAGAGAATAAGAAAACTTGATCTGTTTATAATATACTAGAATATTTGCATACTTTTTCAAATGGAATTTGAACTTAAGTAGTTAATATTGTAGTTTTTAGCTGGCTTGTGATCTGGCGAATTAATTATTATAATATAATAAATAATATTTTGATATATATTGAATCGGGTGCGAAAAAAGTAAAAATTAAATAAAAGTTTTATATGAATATATGTGAGGAGAAGAGAAGAGAGAGAGAGAAGCTTCTTCGACCCCATAAAGTACATATATGTCAATTTCTGAGATTTATTTAAATATAAACTTGAAACTTAGTTAGATTTAACTAAATAAGCAGGTGGATATATAGATATGTAGTCTTCTTGGTTGTTTATACATATAATATATATATAATATGACCGTGTTACGCTCAAAGGACGATGATAAAAGTAGATCCATCTGTATGAAAACGTTTATCTCGAAGATAACGATATCTATATACTTGATATCTAAGTTATGTATGACCTTAAACAACCTTACATAAATACAAATTTTTATTATTTATACTATTTCATAATAGAAGCTTAGTCTTTAATGCTTAAACACAGCATTTTATATAGAGTATCTATTAGTCTGTCAGCTCCGACAAGAGCACTCTTACTTTCTGTTAAGAATAAAAAAAATTGTTTTGTAACTTTTCAGAGAACATTTTAGCATATTTTCAAAAATATAAATTGAATAAATATGAGAAATATGGGAAAATATGATAATTGTCTGACAATTTTCCAATTTTGTATATATTAATTAAACATAATGAATTCATGCTTTCAGATTCGCGAGATATTCACAATGCAGAAGAAAATCAGAAATCAACTATCGACCCCAATCTGTACCTCTACGATGATGACTTGGAGACTAGGCCGCATATTTCAACATTCATTTCATCAATTGCCAATTATGAAAACACGATACCAGCGGCAACCGACCCAGATGCAAAGCCACCACCGCCATCAGCTCGAATGGGTGAGTTATATCGAGATACGAATATCTTAAGAATATTTATTTATAATTTATGGAACTTTTAATATCTGTTCGATCTATTGACGTTCCTTTAGCAAAATACTTTTTCAAGTCGAACAACAAGTACCTAAGCTATAAGACCTTTTGCACAGTGTAGGCTTAAGTCAGTGCATGAAGTGCACAATAAGCTGTTTGTTTTTTTCAGTATATTTATAAATATATATTATATATATATAAAGAAAAATGTTCAAAGCAGAAACTTGACGCTAAGCTCTAGATTATTTATTTGTTTTCAATTTCTGCAAAATGTTTTGAGTAAAAAATAGATGAAGCTAAAGGAAAAAACATTCATAATACCAAATAATTAATAATAAAATAATAATAGATACAGATATAATATATAAAAATATATAAAATCTTTAAAAAGCTAAAACTACATTTAATTGACTTCTGGAAGAACTAAAACTAATATATTATTTTAAAGTAGTAAAATATAAAACAATTATCTAAGAAATTATCTAAATTACAGCCAATAAACAGGGTTCAAATATAGTGTTGTTATAGTTTGGAATTTTTTTAAATATAACATATTTAAAGGATTATTAATAAGAAGAGCTTCAACAGCTGCCAAAAGTAGTTATTCCAGCTTAAGCAATAATAATAAGGCAAAATAATATTATATTCTTAAGATCATCGGACATTGCAAAAAAAACTTTGCAATAAATTATAAACAAAATATATATATTTTTTTGAAGACCAGAGAAGAGAAGATTTGAATTTTAAAAATTTTCTTACTTCGCAAAAAAGTATAAAAGAAAAATGTATATATATTTTTTAGACCAGAGAAGAAGAAGATTCTACATCAAGTACAGAATTATTCCAATAATCTGAAACTTCTGCAGCTTTTTTAGAGTAAAATAGTTATTATTGAAAAAAAAAATAGAATATAATCTAGATATATTGTAACAGGTAATAGTGAATATTTATATATCTTCCTCAACTTACTTTATTTCCATTTTATATGCGTTGTACAAAATATTCCTAGGATTTCGTCAAATTTCTTTAGTAAACCCCAAGTCTTATACTTTTTTCAGGAACCCTTATTGGAGTATTTTTGCCATGTATTCAAAATATCTTTGGTGTAATATTATTTATTCGATTAACATGGGTTGTTGGTACGGCTGGAGCTATTTGTGGATTCTTAATTGTGCTCACCTGCTGTTGTGTGGTAAGTAACCCAAATGCTTAACCCTAATAATTGCAAATTCATTGCCCAGAAACATTTTCAAACTTGCAGACAATGCTAACTGCGATATCGATGTCAGCCATTGCGACGAATGGAGTTGTGCCGGCAGGTGGAAGCTACTTTATGATATCACGGTAAATTTCAATAATCTTAGACTCAAAAGTTCATCTTCTATCCTTCCTAGAGTAGTATGTTATGCGTTGGTACACAAGTCATCAGATACAGGGTTCGAACCCGGCCGAGCTCAGTTCGTAATAATACGACCAATTCTATAACCAAGAAATTTGCTTTATGTCATAAACAACAGTTGCAAATTAAGAAAAAAATAAAATATAAAATAGAAATTACCAACAAAAATTCCATAAAAGAGAAACATATAAAATGTAAAATCATTTGTTAGACCCTTCTTTAAGGTAGATATAATCGGTTTATCCGTCTTTGCCTACTTAACAATATAAGTAATGAAAGAGTTGGCTTAAAATAGTTTGGCAGGTACTGGGACAGATGAAAGACACAGCTATTATAAAGTCAGTCGTAACAGGTTGGCTTAAAGAGTTTTGATACCATTTTTTGGACTTCCTTTAATTTTTTAAAAGTCTATTAAAAACAAGTAAAAACGATCTAGTCGGAACTGCCCGACTATGAGATTCCCTGAACCTTTGTTTGAGTTTGCATTTTCACATATGTATATATGATTTCTTTAATAACTTCTTCTTCAAGCTGAGCAACAAATTTAAAAGACGCCGAAATTGCTTAAATTATTTAAATAATGAAACAGAATGTGGTTAGCCCTGTTTGATAAAATTAAATTTTTTTTTTCTTTGATATCATTCTTAATTTTTGTTTCGGAAGATTCCAAATCAGAAATTGTAACACATTACTATTTTAAGAAAATTGAGTACGAAGTGTCCCATATTGTTGTTATTATTGAAGCTCTTAAATGTGATATATTAAAAACTTTAATTTTTATTAAATGAAAGCGGGATATATGATCTATAAAGTCAAGTACCAACAGCATAAAGTCATTTTGCTTCACTCTAGTGCAATTTTTTTGTTGTGCAGTGCAATTTATTAGTTGATCAACCTCACAATACCCTACAGAAACTCATTAAATTTCTAAAAAAAGTATATAATTTATTAATAATAATTTATACAGATCACTTGGTCCTGAATTTGGCGGTGCGGTGGGAATGCTATTTTATACGGGGACAACATTAGCAGCTGCAATGTACATTGTTGGCGCTGTTGAAATAGTCTTGGTAAGAATTTTTTATTATCTATCAGAAATAAATAGTTAATTTTATTTTTTAATATTTAAACGTAGACATATATGGCACCCTGGGCATCTATATTTGGAGATTTCACAAAGGACGCCGAAGCTATGTATAACAACTTCAGAGTTTATGGCACACTGCTCCTTTTATTCATGGGTAAACTAATTTAATTTCTTTAATTTAAAATTGATATAATTTAAAATGTTATTTTATTTCAGGCTTAATTGTATTTCTGGGTGTTAAATTTGTGAATAAATTCGCCACGGTTGCATTGGCTTGTGTAATATTTTCCATTATAGCAGTCTATGTAGGAATCTTCGACAATATTCATGGCAATGAAAAGTTATAGTAAGTTGCTGTAAAACAAAATATTTGTGATGAATTGTTACATTGTTGCTCTTTTTGCAGCCTTTGTGTGCTTGGCAAGCGAGTTCTAAAGGATATTCCCATCGAAAATTGTACAAAAGAAGATCCGTTGTTATACGATCTATATTGCCCAGACCGAAAATGTGACGAGTACTACCAGGGTAATTTATAGCATATATCTTGTTAAATGCAAACTATATTAATGTAAGATTTTGCTCTTCAGCTAATAACGTGACTAAAGTAAAGGGTATTAAGGGTCTGGCAAGTGGCGTATTCTATGACAACATATGGCCATCGTTTTTGGAGAAAGGACAACTTATAGCGTACGGTCGCAACTCGGTTGACATTGAGAACATTGGAGGTCAATCGTATAATCAGATTATGGCAGACATCACGACGACCTTTACCCTGCTCATTGGCATATTTTTCCCATCTGTAACAGGTAAATTTGAGAGGTGTTTAAAATTCTGATAAAATAGTTTAATATTTCTTTAATTTCTCATAGGTATTATGGCTGGCTCCAACCGATCTGGAGATCTGGCTGATGCCCAGAAGAGTATTCCCATTGGCACAATCTGTGCCATTCTGACGACGAGCACGGTTTACTTGACGAGTGTTTTGTTCTTTGCTGGAACCGTTGACAATTTGCTGCTGCGAGACAAGTAAGCAGAAGAGAAGAGACTTCCAAATATTTTAGAAAAATTTCACTAATTCAAAATTACTTTAGGTTTGGCCAGTCGATTGGCGGAAAATTAGTTGTGGCGAATATTGCGTGGCCCAACCAATGGGTGATATTAATTGGATCGTTCTTATCGACCCTTGGCGCTGGACTACAGAGTTTGACGGGCGCTCCACGTTTACTGCAAGCGATTGCTAAAGATGAGATTATACCCTTTCTGGCACCATTCGCTAAGTCATCCAACCGAGGCGAACCAGTGCGTGCTCTACTTCTAACTCTTGTCATTTGCCAATGTGGAATTTTGCTAGGTATACGATTTGTTTCGACTATTTTTGACTTATGTCTAATATATATATATTATGTTTGTTAGGAAACGTTGATCTACTTGCCCCACTGCTCTCCATGTTTTTCCTCATGTGCTACGGCTTTGTCAACTTGGCCTGCGCCGTGCAAACATTGCTGCGAACGCCGAACTGGAGACCCCGCTTCAAGTTTTACCACTGGAGCCTGTCCTTGATTGGTCTGACCCTGTGCATATCAGTTATGATTATGACATCGTGGTACTTTGCACTCATTGCCATAAGCATGGCAATCATTATATACAAATACATCGAATATCGAGGGTAAGTCTGTTCTTAAATTTATAAACTATGAAGATTAATGTAAAAGTAGATTATTCGGAATATGAAATATTAAAAAACTTCGTTGCTTTTTATGAGATTTTGTAAATATCAGGATGTTATATTATATATATATATATATATATATGTTATACATATCGTTATATTATATTATTTTCAGAATAATTTGAACAAAATATTACCAAAATAGTACCACAGTTTTCAAGCAAAAGCTGGATGCTTTAAGCATGGCGGACCTTTCCCTGCGATTTTCTGCAATTTGGGATGTTTCATTTTCCACCAAGTTTCAATGCCGAAAACTACTTTGCATTTTGTCTTGAAATAGTTTATTGCACCTGAAAAAACGTCTTTTTACTCGAGTTCATACGGAACCCAATTTTCTTGCTCCACTTGGGGTAGACATCTAAACAATGAAACAATCAATATTTGTGTCAACCTACCTTAGCTGTATCTAGAAACCAATATTAATATCTCTAGCTTAACTAATTTTCGAGTTTGAAATATTTCAATTCAACTCAATTTTTATTTCACTCTTAATAATATTACAATGTTATGTGATTAGAAACTAACAAGAAAATGAGAAAGACTGAGTCAAAGTTTTTTTTTTATTTAATATAAAAAGGCAACTAATGAAGTTATAATGACAAGATCTTTCTCCAAGAGGTATACAAGAATATGCTATATACCTTACATATAGAGCTAGACGAGATTACATAGTTCAAATGTCAGCAGAACAGAAGGACAGACGAACTTTTCTATGAATATTTTCCATTAGGGGTCATACTTTTGCCGTTACGGATTCAAATTTACTTCTAGATTATATGTTAATATATGAATGAAATTAACCTCAATATTTTACTTGCAGTGCGGAGAAGGAATGGGGCGATGGCATTCGTGGAATGGCGCTAACAGCTGCCAGATACTCACTTCAGCGTTTGGAGGAAGGACCGCCGCATACGAAAAATTGGAGGCCACAAATTTTGGTGCTTTCTAAGCTCAATGACAACCTCATACCGAAGTATAGAAAGATATTCTCCTTTGCCACACAGCTGAAAGCTGGCAAAGGTCTAACAATTTGTGTATCTGTGATAAAAGGTGATCACACAAAAATTGCTAACAAAGCAAACGATGCGAAAACTACGCTACGGAAATATATGACAGATGAGAAAGTCAAGGGATTCTGCGATGTGCTAGTGGCCCAGGAAATCGGCGAGGGTCTAAGTTCGGTGTAAGTAGAAACCTTAAAGAAAACCCCATTTAAATCTAAATTATATTTATTTGGCATTTTCATTACAGCATTCAAACAATTGGATTGGGTGGCATGAAGCCAAATACCGTTATTATTGGCTGGCCGTACAGTTGGCGGCAAGAGGGACGATATAGCTGGAAAACGTTCATTCAAACAGTTCGCACTGTTGCCGCATGCCACATGGCGCTGATTGTTCCAAAAGGAATTAACTTTTATCCAGAATCGAATCACAAAGTATTTTTCATCATAGAAATGTATATAAATATTATTTATTATAGATATATTTGAACTATTTGTAGATTGGTGGCAACATTGATATTTGGTGGATTGTTCATGATGGTGGTCTACTCATGTTGCTGCCCTTCTTGCTTAAACAGCACAGGACCTGGCGCAATTGTAAGCTACGCATTTTTACCGTTGCTCAAATCGAAGATAATTCGATCCAAATGAAGAAAGATTTGAAGACATTCTTGTATCACTTACGAATCGAAGCAGATGTCGAAGTTGTTGAAATGGTAAGGATTTATAAAAGACAATTTCAGACGGTTTCAGGATATAAAAACACCCTGACACCATTGAAAATGGGATTTCACAGTATAATGGTTTTGTGACAGCAGAAAGAGCATTGGATATAGATATAGTAAATATATTCTTGATCAGGACGACGATGAGTCGATCTAGCCAGGTCCGTCTGTCCGTCCGTCCGTATGAACGCAACCATCTCCTAAACAACAACAGCTAGAGATTTGAAATTTTAAGGATATATTCTTGCATACCATACGCAGTACACGTTTATTTTATTTTTTCGATAACTCATTCTGCTTCCTTATTATCGATAAAAGTCGACATTTTGACTTCGTTTTTAAGTCATAAATTAAAGGCCATATAAGCTAGAGATACCAAATTTGCTATGCCTGTTTCTTTGATGAAAATACAGATTAGAAATATTTCAGATTTTAAATACCTCACTCCATTAGCTCGAAAACTGAAAAATACCTATTTCAAATAGTAGAGACTTGAGATTTTGCATATACATACATTTAGATGTCAACATTATTGTCTTACGATTTCATTAGAAAACTACATATAGAACTGAATGTATTTAAAAAATAATATCTCATTCAGATGCCCTGATTGCAGACGCCTGATAAACTACGCAGTAATCGGCGCAGGTGCTTGTGTATGCATCGGCATCTGTGTGCATGTGTGTGCGTGCAGAGATTGTTTAAAGCATCACCTCGGACTTGGTTCAGGGTATCTTCTAGTCGGGCAGTTCCGACTAGAGCCTTCTTACTTTTTTCCTTAACTGTTTTTTGTATTCTATCTTCATTTATTTATAATTTCTTAGAATAATAGCGACATTTCTGCTTACACCTATGAGAGAACTCTCATGATGGAACAGCGCAATCAAATGCTAAGAGCATTAGGCTTAAACAAAAAAGAAAATTCCAAAGTGGTAAGTCAAATATTCGGATATATTTCATTTAAATCCTGAAAGAGTGCAAATATTATGAATACTCCTGAAATAATTTTTTTTTCATGATTTTTACATATTTACCATTATTTATTAAAACTGTCTTGTTTTAATATTCGTTTTTTAGTAATATTGTTTTTTTGTTTTTGAAAAACCTGACGGCTATTAAGATAAATAAAAATTTCAAACTTTGTATATTTGATCAAAGGTTCAAACTATAATGGATTTTAAGGAAACACCCAGTGATAATAAGTTATCTTTGGTAAAGCTTATATACAGAATTAAGAGTCATATCAAGATCAAAAAATATATTCATTTAATATACAGTTAAAACAAAAGCTATTATAGTTATATCCAATATTGTTGTTACATAAACCTCATTTGTATTTTACAAAGTTCACATTCATGCGACATATATTACATATATATGTTAACATATATATACATATTCCATAACATATTACATTTATGCATAAATGTATGTTGTATATATACATACATTCTTACATAGATGTCCTTACATCATTCATTACTCTCTAGACGTAAGTTGATGTTTTTCATGTTGCTTGTTTCCATTTACATATGAATGTATGTTATGTATGTATTCATATGCATAGATTATACTATGCCAAATACTCCGACTTTTTTCATATCTTATCATTTTTTGTTTAAGGAAAGGTTAAGTGGGATAGGTCCTCGTAAAGTTCATAGCTTATTCTAGAGTGTTTTGTCTTCGGGCTGATTGTGTCTATCTGAACTGATCTCGGATATTATTAAAGATATTTTTATGAAACTTTAAAATTGAGAAGCATTTATTTTGATTTATAGTAGGCTTCTATTTTATGGCAGGTTTCCCTTTTTCTACAGCTCCTTACGCAGCAGCTTCTTCTTTATAGCTGGTTTCGCTCAGGAACTTCTAAATTGCAGATTTAGGCTTCGCCTTTATAGCAGGCTTCTCATTCATAGCAGACCGGCTTTTCCTTTATACTCTTCCATCTGCTATAACTTCGCTTTTATAGTAGTTTCCTTTTCTATAGTACTTTTTTCTTTATAGTAGCTCTTTCTTTATGGCAGCTCTTCCTTTATAGTAAGCCTCTCCGTTGTACCAGCTTATCCTATGTCCTGTATAGCAGGCTTCTTCTTTATAGCAGGCTTCTCATTTATACTCCTCCGCCTGCTATAACTTCTTTTTTATAGTAGCTCCAACTTTATGGCAGCTCTTCCTTTATAGCAGTCTTCTCCGTTGTACCAGCTTATCTTATGTGAAACGATATTCATGTATAGCAGGCTCCTTCATTATAGCAGTCTCCTCCTTTACAGTAAGCTCCTATTTTTCATGCTTCTCCATTATAGCAGACTGCTCTATTATATATGAGCTTTTCCTTTGTACTCCTCCGCCTGCTATAACTTCATTTTTTATAGTAACTTATTCTTTATAGCAGCTCCTTCTTAATGGCAGCTCCTGTTTTATAGCAGGCTTCTCCTTAGTATCAGTTCAAACTATATGAAACGATATTTCTGTATGGTATGATCGTCCTATTTTACATCAGACTACTCCTTTAAAGCAGGCTGTTCTTTTAAAGCCGGCTTTCCTTTTATAGGAAGCTTCTGCTTTAAAGCAGCCCCTCCTTTAGCCAACTCCTGCTATTCCTACTCATGTCAATACTTTATGGAGGCCAAGTAAAGTGTTTCAATCTGAGATCTACGAGCTACTGCTTTTGATATAACATAATTCCATTTATAGTTTATAAACTTTATTATATTATAGGAAACATAAATCATATGCAATTTTTGTAGAATTTAGAAGTAGAACTCAACAATCAATATTAGCACCAATTCTAGAGTTACACATCTACAAAGTATGCCAACTATTCATACAGCCCATTCTTGGACAGTTTTTAAGAAAACCTTTTTTTATAAAGACAATCCATAAAGCTTGCTAGGTTACTCTCATTCTTTTAAAAACTGAGAAGAAAACAGGGTATTCAGGGTATACTCAACAAATATTACAATATATTATACTCTAAAGAGATATTTTTAATGATATGTGCTTGCAAATTTCTTTTCTAAATGGTTATATAAATATATATATAAATATATAGTTCAATATTTAAAGTGCATGTCCCATCTTTTGAGTACCTCCAAAATTGAGTTATTCCTACATAACATAAATCTGAACTATCTATAAAGAGTCGGTTGCAACCGACTGCTTAATACTCTCTATGCGCTTTAATAAAAACTGCGGGATTTTCTAATGTGGGGGTCGCCAGTGACACAAGTAATATATGAGCTAAGTTATGCCGGCTGTGTCTATAAGGATTTATATAATTTCTGAAAAAACACTGTTAGTTTTCTTCATAACCGATTTTCAATTTTTTAAGAATTATTTTATGTGAGCGAGGTATTCCCCATTGAGTTTACTGAGCGATGCCCAACTCCTCTTCTTCACACACTCTCTATCTCTCTCGCCCTCTCTCTTTCGCTCTCTCTTATGCTGGCTTGGCATAATATCATGGCTTCATGTCATGAGCAACAGTTTCAAATAAAAAAAAATACTTAAGAATAAATATATAAAAAAAATTAATAAAAAAAAAATAAAAAGAAAATAAAAACAAATTTAAAGGAAAGAAGTTATACTATAAAGATAAGATTAGATTATTTAAATAAAAAACCTGATGAAGTGGGCGATTATGATTTTAGATTCCGATTCATTCTGATTCGTGCTGCATAAAAAACTGTCGAGCTTCTGTAGAACTCCCTTTTTAAGCACTTTCTGTTAGTTAGTCAGAAAAAAAAACTTCAATTGAAATAAAAACAACGCTTTGATGCCTTTATTTCTTATAGCTAAGCCATATTTAAAGCTACGCATAAAAATTTTATAATGAGAACGTTCGATATGAAGCGAATCCATAATCTGGTATTTTTTGTTCAAAAAACTGGAATTTCATATTCATACAAATTGCTAAAGAAAAAAAAAACAGAAATTTTATGCAAAAATGTAATTAATATTTAAGGAGTTTGATTGGCATTTGGTAGCTTTAGTTTTTAAAAATAAGCGCTAAGATTTATTTGACTAGATAAGTATGTAAATACCTTATGCATTTTTCAGGTACAAACAATTGTAGACCACCATTATGACGCCATTAAAACGGCGTCGAGGGTTCGGTTTGCCGATCCTACCATTGAAGAAATACAAAATCACGTATGTATGCTCTATATATGAAACTTTAGAATAAGGTTAAAAAGTAACTTTAAGTATAGATAGGTATACTAAAAAATATATAATATATTGTAGATGTTAAATAATTTTTATTTTTAAATTAATGCAGGTATTATAAGCCCTATTAATGTTGTTGTTGTTTTTTTTAATTATATAATTTTTTTTAATTTGTATTATTTTATTTTTTGTTAGTTTTGTTTTTTTTTTCAACAAATTCGAAAGATATTTAATTTTTACATAATATTATTAAGCTGCTAAATATTTTGGATATACTCTTAATATAGGATACTTTAAGCGAGGAGAAACGCAATTCTATAGACTCAGATGGTCCTGAGAGCACGGAAGCGCCCGATATCACATCTAACAAAGATGAGTCAACAGAAAAAGCTGATGTCAACATCAAATCCAGCGTTAAGCCGTAAGAGAATATCTTTTTAACTTAAACTCTTCAGTCTTGTCTATATAATTTGATTTGTTGCAGAGATGAATTCAATGTTCGTCGCATGCACACGGCAATAAAACTAAATGAGGTTATATTAGAAAAGTCTCAAGATGCCCAATTGGTAATCATGAATTTACCGGGTCCTCCGAGGGAAGTAAGAGCGGAACGTGAAAGCAATTGTAAGACTATAATATTTGAGAACTTATATCAGAACTTTTTATACTAAATATTTTGTTTTTCATTTAGATATGGAATTCCTGGAAGTTTTAACAGAAGGTCTTGAAAAAGTATTAATGGTTCGTGGAGGAGGTCGTGAAGTTATAACAATTTACTCTTAAGGGCATTAATCGCCCGGTTTTTAAGAGTTCGCAACATTAGACAAGTTTAAGAATCAATCAAATTTTTAAATGAAGGTTATTATTAATTTGTTATATTAAATCATATGTCCAAATATTTTATTTTTACGTAAATAAAATATCAAAAATTGTAACAATAAGAAAAAACCTTTTTTTTGATGTGGATTTTATTTAAGTTGGATTTCGAGAAAGAGGCGGGAGTAAGTTAGTCGATAGAAGGGGAGGCTAGGGAGGTACCCTGAATGCCTTGCCTAGCAGCTAAACTTACCCAGACGCACACACATATACATACAAACACACACACATAACTTCGTTGTTTACTATCCAATGTTAAAGATATTTTCAGAGTATGGCTGAATCCGTTGCATATGGGAATCTAGGATATAAGGATTTTGTTAAAAGTTATGTAAAAGGAAGAAGGAGGCGTGACCGACCGCATATAGTAAGTATATTACTGATCAGCCGTAACAGCCAAGTCGATCTAGTGCTGTTTGTCTGTCTGTCATGTCTGTCTATATATACATATAGATTTCGTCGATCTTTCTTCAACAGACACCTCAGATTCCCTGCTTAGAAAAATATTATCATATATAAATTGTTCTTATATTAAATATAATTCTTATGTTAACACTTTTTATATACGATATATGACTTGAATTAAAAGGCTTTACAGTCAATAAGGTGAAATATATATAAATAAATAAATATAACTAATATATTTGGTATTCTTTCTAAGGATTCTCTCCAAAAATTAGTCGCAGCTCCTTTTTTGATAGGTTGTATGGATAATGTAGGCTCGTTGGCACATAAATTTTACCGACTATTTGCCTGGAAAGAAAGATTAGTTATTTGTATACCCTGTAGTTGTGGAGAATGGTTATATGGCATATTGTAAGTATATTTAAAATATATATAACATTGAGAAGTTAGTATATCTGAATGATGTATGTCCTGTCCTGTCCTGTCCCCTTTCTTTAATATGGAAAAAAACAATTTTAAGACATAGATAGAAAACTTTAAGAGTCGACCACGCCTCCTTCTGCCTATTATAAGCTGAATTCTCATTTTCATTTTTGGATTCAGTGTATAAGACCTACTTCTAACCTTTGCGGAGTCGAAGTCCCGCTGGATACTCTCTAGTAAATATCGTTTCCATAGAGTTTTTTGCCTATCCACCATTAATGAGTTGTAGGATGGAATGCCAAAAGCTGACATCCCATTAAAAAAGTCTTAACTACTTCATTATTAAGCCGAACCCTGCAGTTCCGGAGAGCCTAGAGGGAGTACCTACTGGATTTTAACTTTCAGGTAATAAAATAGTTTATAATATTAAACTCAAATATATTTTCAAAAAATTCAAAAACTAAAAGTTTAGGTTTAAGTACTAAAAAAAAGCCTTTATCAAATTGCATCTAACATCATATACAAATATGCATATACAATTTCTATAATACATCCATAGTTTAATACTTTTAGTCTACTTACTTGTTGAAATTCTCCTCATATCCCACCGTATAGCCATTTGGTACCTTGGCTGCCTTAGAAAATGATAAGCATTCGGCTGGCGGCGAACTCAACGCGTAGAACGGATAGTCAAAGGTATTTATATAGATATCAACGCATAATCCATGGCTGCCCAGGTGGGCTTGACTAGCAATCGAGGGCTGGCTGAGTCCGCAGCTGCCCAGCATAATATTTCTATGGCAAGAGTGTATAAAAGTGCCTTTATCGCGACTCGAGTGAAAGCATTGCACGTGCTTTCCGGCTTTCGAGTGATCAACGTCAATCGGATCGAATCCGGGTCCAGCCATATCACAAGCTAAAAAAAGAGAATTATTAATAGTAGTTCTTGAATTTAAATATTTTATATATTGTAATTACTATCTATATTTTCCAGTGTAAAATGTGGCTGCAATAATCGTCCAACAGCCGACGCCAATTGCCCGCCAAAGCTGAAGCCAAACAAATAGCCGCGACTCGGATCGAAGCCGTATTGAAACAGAGATACTACGATCGAGCCAATTTCCTCGGTTATATGTTCGAAATTGGAATACAATCTAATAAAGTATATAAATAAAAGCAAATATTATATAAATATTTATATATTTTTATATTATACATACCGCATATAAGATGAGCTGGCGACTGTACTGTAATCAATACATATATACAGGCCAGTTACCTACGGTAAAAACTCAATCAAGAAATAGGTAAAATATATAATTTTCAATTTTTTACAATATATATATATATTTATTAAAAATATATTTTTTTTATTTTAAAATTTTTAGTTCTTATTCATTTCGGTTAATATAATAAATTGAGACCAGATTCGTTTTTAACTTGGGCTAAATTGTTTAAAGTTTTGGGTCTTTACGTAAAAAGTTGTAGAACAGACAGTTATTACCGATTTGCC
Organism: Drosophila gaucha; assembly: GCA_035045545.1. Lineage (NCBI taxonomy): Eukaryota > Metazoa > Arthropoda > Insecta > Diptera > Drosophilidae > Drosophila > Drosophila gaucha. The sequence continues at coordinate 65,766 of JAWNOY010000341.1, forward strand.
ACGCACCTAAAAATCGTATATATAAGGTTTTTGGTCAACGTATAGAGGAGAGCAATTCTTATTTTTTACGCTCTAACTATAAAGCTTTTGTAAGTATAGTTTTCTACAAGTTGCTAAGCCCCAAAGAGATGGATATACAATTTTACATAATTTTATTGAAGCGATCAAGATTGAACTATTTTTTGGGCGTAAAATTGTAGAAGATACAGTTTTTACCGACTTACCACGCCTTTAAGAGGCATTTATATAATTATTTAAAGTAAATGTAACCTATATATAATAATTTACATAGCTATAAAATTGTAGAAGATGGGAAATATCATCAAAAAATGATGCTTTCATCTTAGAATCCAGGACTTAAATGTTAAATATCATATACACATGTTAACTAACATTTCCCTCAGTGTTAACTAAACTCACTATGTTAATATATTACATCTTTAACTCTTTCCAAGGCTTAAATGTTAATTAACATAGCCATGGTAGCTGACATTCCTCAATGTTATTCAACCTCACTATGTAATAAGTAACATCTTCAACTCTGCTGCTCATTTCTGTTCGCCTGGTGCTTCAAAAAAATGTTCACCCAAAATTCGGTGTAAAAAGATCCTATTGACTGCCCGCGATATTCCGTGAGACTATGCAACAATTTTTTTAAATTCTTCAATTTATTTTTTCACGAACCATTTTCACCTTAATTTTTTGTGGCATACTTAGCAATAAAAGCGCTGAAGGTAAACAAAAATTTAACCTAAAAAATAGTTTAAAATCTGCTATATCCTTGCACAGGACTAAAGAATACAGTGCGTTAGGTTCCTGAGGACTAGCCCTATCGATTCTCATCAAAATATTATGACGTCATCTAAGGATCCAGGACTTTTGATATTTCAGTTGCACCTGCTAGGGAATCGCCTTAGGGCCACAAAATTAGTAGTATCTTGAAAACTGCTAAGACGATATAGATGTAATTGACCCAATTGATAGTGCTTGAAATCCCGATCAGTTTGACATAATAGCTGCCAGGATACGCATGTTTACAGCCGAGTTATAAGCTATTTTCTCTTCAAAAAATTATCATTTTATCTCGGCTGTTTCAAGGACTTTCGTCCTTGCTGTTGTTATTTCTTAGTCAGGATGATAAGATTAAAGCTTGATCTAAAGCACATCCCGATAGTCCTTCAAATGCCTTAGTAAACGGCGATTTATGGCATTTTTGTCCCATTTTCGACCGTATCCCTTGAAAAAATTCTAGTTTTAATTTTTGGTGGAATCCTGGATTTTTTTTAATGCCAATCGACAGTTCTGCTCCTTACTAGCTCTGAATAATATTTTCTTCAAGATCCTTCAGGATTTGGGGGAATTATAGTTCAATTTAAGGGCTATCGAACTTTGGAAGACATAGTTTTTCTGCAATTTGACAAGCCCCAAGGGATCAAACATTCATATATTCTCAAAATTTCGTCAAAGCCGTCAAGCTAAAGAAAGGTATTTGTCAATGTTTTGGTTTCTAGGTGTAAAATTGTAAAAGATACAGTTTCTACAAGCCCCTAATATTATATATATTATATCATTTTCCCAAGAGGTGATCCATACAAATATATTTTTTAAGTTAAAGTCTCTGGCTCTAACAGCGCCCAAAATATTAGTGGATTAATGTTGCGCACTATAACGACATTCCCGATTTGCCACTTTTTCTTAAGGGGTCAATCTAGCCATGATCGCCTGCCCATCCGTATCTGTATCTTATCTATCTGGGAAATTACCCAGTCTGGACACTTTAAATTTGAAACACTTTTTCGTTTATCATAGACAAAAACATCATAAAACTAAATCTTACGATCGATAAGTGCAATTGCCCAGTCATCGGCACAACTTTGAATCCATCCATGGAGTATTATAGAAAATTTATCTGTTGCCAAACATCCGGAATTAGCCAGTTTCACTTCATTCAAGGGAACAGAAGTCTCCAAGGTTTTTGTATTGTTTCTAGAAAGAAATAAGAATTAAAAAATTGTATATATATCTTATAGATATGTATATATGTATATCTAGATATAGCCATTCTCTCTTATATACCATTAGGAGAAAAAGCTTATAGTTTTTCGATAGCAATACGCGAGAACTTAAAGACGCAACGATACTAAGCTTTGGTTCTAATGGAGTATATACCGATTTTGCATACTTGAATAGTGGAATACCTCCTATCTTCCTCCGTTATGTAAAGCAAAGCTTATACTGATCGTGTTTCAAAGAGTACTATACCATCCTCCTGTCGCTTTGAGCATATTTTTGTATTACACTTACACTACACACTATACTCGTCCATAAAGCGAATAGGGTATATTGTCTCTCCATATTATCGGACAGACAAGCCATACAATTTGGAAGATAGTCTTGTCTGATATATTGAAGTAGAGCTGAGATCACCAAGTTTTGATAGAACTTTACATTACTATATAGCCCACCTCTTGGAGGCGTGGAAAATAGAACATTTTTGACACATTGTATATATATATATACTTATATATACTTTATTATAACTTTCAGTTATATACAATTAATATTTTCTGGCATCACTTACTTAAAGAATTGTATTGATAAAGTCTTGCGGACATCGAGTCGTAATGATCTTTCTTGAAAAACTTGATGAATTCATATGTTATTTCAGAGTTTCTTCCATAAAATATTATCATACATACAGTTTGTTTCGTTATTTATGCTAAATGTATTTTTATAAGTGTTTGATCGAACTTTGATTGAACTTTACAAATACAAAATGTCCAAATTATTAAACAAACAAATAAAAAATGCGCGGATTTCTACTAGAATATTTCATTATTAACATTAATTCTATTTAACTTTCTTAAAAATAACTATAAAACTCTAAAATAATGTAGCATACAATTTATTTATAACTTTTTTTTGAGACTTCATAACTTGTTTATGGAACAAACATTTGCCGGCAATCGAATGAGTCGGGAGAGCTATGACAGTTACTCTGAACCGGTTAAAAGCTGAATTCGCTACGTTTCGGGTTTCCAGAACTCTGCTTCTTCTTATCGCGTTACTAAATAATTTCTGTGTCTGCTGAACTCGTACAACATAAAGGTATAAAAATGAGAAACCAAAAGAAAACCACTTACAAATTATTTTATAATTTTTTAATTAAATAGGGCAGATAAAAAGTATTTAAAAAAATTTTAATATAAAAAACAAAAATTTTGAAAAAGTTTATACCATTTGAAGCAGAATTACCATGCAAAATATCATCTCAATATCTTTAGTTTCAAAACTATGGAAAGCCCCTCAAACTGATCACTGATCAGGTGGTTAGGCTATAAGGCGAAACACAGTCCCAGGAATTCTTTAGGAAACAACAAAAGTATACACCTGACCATTCATTAGGGAAATCACAAAAATACGAGGACAGACCGCTGCTTGGGAACAAAAAAGTAGGTTAACTTATACTAGAAGTCTGTGGAGAAGCTATATGCATATATAGACTTTTTCAACGTGAGCATAAAATTATTGATACTCGAGATTGCTGACAAAGGCTAGAACTAATTAACAATCTTAGATGTATTGGAAATTCATTAAATTAGAGTATTTTACAACTTTGCTGTTGATTTGCATTTCATAGTAGATACAGAACAAACTGTTAACTAAATTAATTGATACAAAGATAAATAAATACATTCCTTGAAATTTGAATTCACCAAAAATATATTTTAATGTATACTTATTATACACAACTTGTATAGTTGAATATTCATTATTTTCGTTATGTTCTACTGATTGGGACAATCGTTTGGAGACTGTTTTTTGCTGGGTTTGGTTTGACCTCCCTCATTCTCATCATCGTCGTACTCATCATCTTCGTTTTCAAATTCCTCTTCATCCTCATCATCCTCGTCATCGACAATGTCACCCGTGAAATAAAGGACAGCTTTTGGAATAATTCTTGCACGCAAAAAGTGACCGATTTCAAAATCAGTTGCCAATATCTGTTGAATGGAGAAGTTAAAAAAAATATTCATATACATCACAATTAATAATCTTACTTGCCTGAGACTCATCATCAATTTCTTCCTTATCCTCTGGAACCTCTGGTGGATTAAAGAAATTGAAAAAGGAGTCTGTGGGAACCTGTTTAACAATTGTGCGCAATAGCACCACGCTCCTTGTGCTTCTGTTTCTTGCGGATAGTCTTGACAGTCAAATTCATTTTCTTTTCCCAATTGATAATGCAACCTTTGCATTTATAAATCTCCGGGCCTTCGAAAGCAAAGGGATCCTCAATGTCAACAGTAGACTTAAGGAAGTATTGCTTCGTAAGTACAGAGTTCGAAAAGTATTCATTTTTATCAAATGGAAAACCTAAAGTATAAGAATGCTGCAAATAAAAAAAGGTCATTTAAAAAAGTGTCTTTAAATAACTATGTATACATCTTTTTTCAACTGTTCGTTTAACAAAACGGTTGGAATGTAAACGGTAGGTAAAAGCTTAAGTAGAGATGTAGTTAACAAACTCATGAGACGCAGCCGCTACCTGAGCACATTTTGCAGAAGTTATGTTTCTTCATCCCCTAATTAAATAAGCTATATCTGTATATTAAAGAAGAGAGCTCGCATACATGTCGAATCTTGCCACAGACCCTTGGATAGGGTCGATCCGACTCATGTTTACACTGACTCATATAGCTATGCTTAGTTGGTTTTAGTCAACGAACAGTGAACTGATTAAATAATGTACGTGCTTCATTGTCATATTTAATAGAAATATCCGTAAGATGGCGAATTGCTGGTTCATCATGAGTCTGCACCATTTCAGACAGCATTCCTGTGTTTCGGAACACTGTAAGCCAAAAATCTGGGACTCCAGCTACATCTTGAGGCATTGCTTTAATAGTTTTAAGAGACTCGCGGAAAGCATCACTAGCATCACCATCGAGAGGTGGAGTTTCAGGTTCCTTCCATTTTGGCTTCTCTTCCGAAGGTTCTACTTTGCCCGTAATAATTTCCCTGCGCTTGTCCAAAATAGGTTGATAGCTCAATTGATACTTTTTCTCCAAATTGTAGACCTCTTCGAAAAATTTAGCTTCAATTTGCAACTGCTCCAACTGCATGTTCTTCAGAACAACGATTCTCTTTTGAACGCTCTCGGGCAATGACTTCACCATTTCTTGCAAAAACTGTCGCCGCAGAACTGAATTCATGTAGGCTGGCCTGTCGTAGAGTAATTGGAAATATAAATATCCAGCAAAGCCAAATCAAAGAAGAGGCGTTTAATTACATGGATTGACAGTCAGAGTTAGACTTGTCATCGTCGACTTCATTGCACGACTCAGCATCAACATGTCCTTCCTGTGGAGCATCCATTCTGAATAAATGTGAGGTTCTGAAACGCGTATACACACATGCTTGTTAATATAAATTGGAATTTCTTGCTTTCAAATAATAATAAATTATTTACATTCATAAACAAACAAAACATGGTAATTTAAAAAAAAAAAATGTCAAGTTTAATCCATATAAAAAAATGAAAATCATAATAAATAAATACAATTTATGGTTCTCGTTGATTGAAAAAAAGCTTTGTGCATGCATATACTAAACTGAAACGCACATTCCTATGCATAAAACACGTGTGCTATGTACTTAGAATTTATACTCTATTTATCTGTATATTATAATCACATATACAGAAACATTGATACTTTTTAATAAAATACAGCTCTTTTCCTTTTTTAACAACCACACAACTGTTCCTATTAAATAAAATTTAATTTTTAAGTTGACATACCTCAAGACAAAAACTAGAACGAAGAGCACGCCGCAACGAGGTCGATCCAAAAGAATTAACTGCACAAGAGAGATGTGCGACTTTTATTAAACCAATATAGTACCAAGTACTTAAGACTAACTCGTTACTTTCAAAATTGTACAAAAGTAACTGTGACAAAAGAAAGCTTATTATTTGGAACTATAGCAATTTAGTTTATTTTGTTGTTAGCAATTTTAAAACAGACTGTCAGACTCCATAAAAATGGATGGATATAAACAATGTAAAATAAAAAGCTAATACTTAAGCTCGTGATCAATAGTTGATTTTTGTAACTGTCATAAGTGTTGCGATATCCAAAATTCGAACATATAACATGAACCCACTTCTCACATTTCTTGAATCCATTGAGTCCCACTTTAACTACATGAAAATTCAATTGGATAATAACGCGAAAATTAAACTTTTACAAATTTTGCAGTAATTGCTTAACTTTTATTTTTGAATGCAAACAATTGAGATATATGTTGAATTAAACTTACTAAAATAAAATTGATTTATCTTTTAAAGCTTAGGTCATGATCAATCATTCAATCCGAGTAAGGAGTAAATATAAGGTTGAAAAACAAACCCAAATCCATTTAAGTAGCTGTACAGGAAATGCACATAAACATTAATTTATCATCAATATAAAAGATAAATGATCGTCTAATTAAATTTTCATATCATCGGCATAAGTTATTAAACAGATATCTAATGACCGCGCGATGTCAGTCTTATTATAGACTTTTCAATGTTGTTTAAGAAATTCGTCGATATTAAATGTATCGGACCATAAATCCGTCGAAACTTTCTATATGCTCTATCATAGACTGACTTCGAAAGGAGGGTTAAGACAAGAGTTACTACTTGGAATATTTAATTCATAGATGATTTCCCTTGTTCATATTTCATTATTTTCACTAAAACTAGAGAACAATATCTACATTTTTGAATAAAAAGGGCTAACTTTTCTTGCTATTTTACTACACCGCTAAGGACGGGAAAGACTTGATATTCCCGCTTTATTGGGTGGGTTACAAATATGAAGGCGCTTTGGTAGACACTGTTTTTTTTCGCGTATCGCATCCGCATGCCGGTTTGTTCGAAACTCCTGAGATAATGCATTTAGCACGAGCTTATGAGAGCATATTACCATATTCAAGTCGAGCGCTGCTTGATGAGATTAGCTAACAGCCATGCTGGCAAAGCCAAATCTGGCAAAGGCGTTCGCCTTTTAGAAGTCTAAAGGGTCAACCAAGCAATAGATTCATAATAGAGATGGGATCGGGAAAGAAATTTGTTCCCGACCCATCCCGTCTTATCGGGACCCGCGGGAATTTCGGGATCAAGCACTTATCCCGGTCCCGTAGTTTTTCAGAATTCTTATCCCGCCCGATCCCGAAAACTTCGACCCGCGGGATTCCCTGAAAATCCCGATCCCGACGCCCATCTCTAATTCATAACACCAAATTAAAATTTCAGCTGTCATTAGTAAGTGTTCAATTATACATGCCTCATCCACAAAAGATCTCTGATTTTTTTTTTTTTTTTAACTTTGCTTTTATTTATTGGATCTACTCCTGAAGGAGTCTAACAATAAGTTTATCAAATCTTACAATAATATTAAATAATTGACAGTCATGTTGACTGAATGAAGGTTACGGGCCTCGAGGTTTTATTGCTGGGCTGGAAGGTCGAAGATCTCTGATTTGACGGGGAATAAGGCGTAGTTACTTATAAATATCAGGACTATCGGAATTGGAAATACAGACCAGGATCTCTTATCATAATAAATAAGTTCATTCAGAATGTTTTCAGCAATCACCAACTACGGTGATACTGTATAGAGGGACTGGACTGAGCTAGAATATCCGAAAGAGCAAGAGACTTTCTTGTGCCTGCATCTCCGGTGGGATGCGTCTGTTACTACTTAAAGCATACGATAAAGAAAGTTTAAAGGTAAAAAAATGTAACACTTTAATATACCATTAAAATAGTTATAATATATATACTTTTTACTTAGTGAATACATTACAAAAACAATATACATCAGCAACCTTACAGAAAAGATAAACTTAAAGCTAATAAATTTTAAAAAGGCTACAAAATGCTGTCTTCAATAAATTACACAATCTTAATTATATAAATTGGTGCAGTTTAAAGTTATTGTCTAATAAAAAAGTAATGAATACACATTCAAGTTGAGTTCTTTTCGGTGTCGTCAAAATCCAATGTGTTAAGGACATCGAGCTCTGGATCCGCATATTCCAATATATTGAAATCATCGCCAATTTCTGATGTTAGACTAACAATTCATCATCATCATCTCTCTCCTGAATCCCCCTAACATACTCCAAATCCAACATTTTCTAATTCTACTGCGGAAGATGAAATTCCTTCTTGTGATTCCGTAATTTTAATATCCAGCTGAGTTTTTCCGTCATGTTCTAGACCTCTCATGTCTGTATGTTGAGGGTTTCCACTCATACTTAACATTGGATTATTTTGTGTTAACGCTGAATTTTGCATCATCCCAAGTCTTAAAACATCGCTTGGCATAAAGTATTCAGAATTAGAATTCATTAGCACCGCTTCCGAATTATTTTTTTGCAATAAATTTCTAAGCTTTTTATCGCCAACTGGTTCAGGTTCGTATGTTGTATTATGTTCCATTCGGGTTTCTACCGCTGTCATTTTTGATGATGTCGATGCTGCATGCATAGTTGTCCTTTGTATTGTAGATTTAACTACTAGATTTTCATTCGAAATGACCATTGGCTGATGCGAATTGGGGGGCTGAAGAGATGACCCAATAAAGCAAGGTGCTTCGTAGGAGACTCCACCTTTATAAAAATATAGAAAATAATAGCAAGAAAAAACATTAATCTTAAAGCATTGTTGATCAGATTTACACAGATCTACAGCTGTGTTAATCTAGCAACCAAGAGTGCTTAGTTCGAGGGTTACCAATTAGGTGATATTCTGAACGGCGAGCCACTCTTTGAAGCATTCTACTTTTTTTAAAGAAGTTTTTTTGAAGTTCTTTAAAGAAGTTTTTCTCGATTTCTGTTGCAGATATTTTGTGTTATGGCGTGTAAAGTAGTATCATATTGAGCCTAAAATTCCCATCGATGGGATGGATGTTAAAAGTCTTTACACTGGATCTAAACGCTTCTGTTGGACGTAGTCCTAGCTCCATCTTACACCATGACTATTGATAATTGTTATTATGTTGATAATGCTAACTGTTAGTCTAACAATTGAAACCTTGAGCTACTAGTACAAACTATGCTGAGGGACCGATTTGCTGTTGCAATTGTTTAGTTTCTGTTAGTCTTCTTAAAAATTATTTACCAACTGATTTGCGTGACTTAAGAAATAGTGATATAAATATATGTATATTTAAACTTATTGTAATTACCAAACAAATTTGATTGATCTTCCTTTGGCTTACAGGGGTGATGTTTCCAAGCGCGTACATCATCTTGCTTTTCCACTTTTGTCGGTTGAGTGACTTTGCACTGTTCCCGCCTCTGTCGCAATGCAGATCGGTTGTCCTTTGCCTTTTGTAAGAACGGTGCCTTTTTTTCGTTGCATAAGGATCGCCACCTCTTAAGTATCTGCTTACAACGGTCTGTCCAATTAGGATAAGACTCTTTCAGATTTGCATGCTCTGTATTAGCGTACAATACGGCAGAAATGGTAGCCATTAGTCCAAGATCTATAAGAAGAAGTTTTAATGTTAATTTGTAATCCCATTTATTTGTTTGTATCAATTATTTATATATTTACCTTCATCTTTTCGCATTTTTTCTGCGGTCTTTTGGGTACCAACATTTATGCATTCTATGGGCTCAGTAGGTTTAGGTTCTTCGACTACTCTCTTCTCATTTTGCAAATTAAGCTGTTGTCCTGTGATAGTTTGCGTTTTCACCTGATATTGAAGCTGTGGCGACTTAGTAGTTATATTCGAAGGCAAAACCAGTTTGCTTTGAAACTTTTGATCATGACCTAATTGCGGAGGTACCGCATAACTATCAACTAATGCTGGCGGCTCACTGAAATGTATTTGATAAATTAAAATACCAATTTTAAAAATAGATTATAATCATGTTTTACCTTATCGCAGTCTTTATATCATTCGAAGCAATAAAATTGATTGAAGCATTAATTTCATCCAAGTCCGACATTCCCTGAGCGGTCTGGAAAAAACAATTAGAAATATGTTAGATTATGAAGACCTGAACTTTAAATATATTTACCAAAGGATCCATAGCATTAATACTACTCGGCGGTACATGCCTAGCAATATCTGACAATGTAGAATCTGTAAAGAGAAAGTATATTTATTAAAAAACTAATTTGAAAACTAATTTTGCAGTACGGAAAACATACCAATTAAAGGTCCAGCAGTTATAAGTTTTTTGTTTTGCTGCGTAGCTGTTGCAAATGGACTGGCAAAATTGTTTTTGCTTTCATTGAAAGTTTTTTCAACTTTTAAGGCTTTAAGTGACTTTGCTGGACTTTTGTTAGCTATTTCACTGTCAGGTATTTTTTCATTTGAGTGCGTAAAGTACATTTTCATTGATGATCCGATCTCATCGGAAGAATCTGAATCGTAAGCTACCACTTCGCCAGACTCCAGTAAAGGCTTTCCAAAGAAAGCTTCTTGCAAATATGCCGGATAAGCTTCGATAAGTTTGTTTTTCTGTTTTTTGCGAATTATTTTCTTTTTTTTGTCTGCAACTAAAAGTGCATTTAGCTGATCGACCGTTTCGTCATTATCTTTTTTAAGTGCTCGATTGCGAACTGAAAATCCACCGATACCCAACTTCTGCAGATTGCGCTGGCGCTTTTTGCGTAAGATTTGGACACCATCGTCGTTGGTAGAAATGGAAAAGCCTTCGGGCAATGCGGTTTCCGTTCTATCCCAAATCATTCCGTCTTTGTATTTGTCGCCCTGCACATCATCAGAGACTGCACTTTCGTTTTGCGGATCTTTGGAATTCGTAATAGGTTGGCGCATTTTCCTCTTTCGTTTAATTTCGGTTGAAAGCGATTTGATCATGTTCAATCCATTTTCATCAAAACAAACACCATCTATCCAATGAATAGCTTCTGTGCTCTCTAACAAATCATTTGTCAACTGAATATTGACTCTTCGCGAGACCCATCACCTTTCCGTCTTGACCCACGTCTGGTAAATGCTTTGATGCCGCTAAAGAATCCTCATTGAAATTTGCATTTGCATTCATTGGCAAAATGGCTTTCGTACTGGAGCGACATTTCATGCACCTGTACATATTGTTATCATAATATTCCATTGTGTACTGAGTGTTTATTGAGTCGCACAGGAAATGCGACCATTGTTCGCACTGTTCACATTGAATAATCATCTCTCCATCGCTGTAGATCTTCTTGCACACACAACAGTTGTTTTGGCTGGCGCATGGCGGACATTCAGGCAGATTCGGTTCATTGTAGTTAATTTTCTCAGTCGGATTTCGACCACATTTTTGACATATTGTACAAAAAGAACATTTCCAGTTTCCATGCGGCACCGTATCTAAAGGCGGATTCACACAATATATGTGGTACGAAATATCACATTCATCGCAAAGAAGCAAACGTGCTTCGTCGTTCTTTTTGCCACAGCCCTCGCAAACAGTACAATCTAAGCAGCGCCAGCCCTTTTGCAGCATACCCCTTGAGTGTTTGACACTGGCGCAGTACGGATGATAGCACTGACCACATTGGGCGCACGTGATCAAAACGGAGTCGCTTTCCACTCCCAAAGAGCCACACATTACGCAAATGTCTTGCCCGAGAACAAACTTGTCACGCGCCGAAAACAATAACAGCTTTTTGTCACTTGATAAGTCGGTGTCTGAATTGCGGCCAATGTAACGATCATTTGAGCCGCTTTGTAGACCAAGTTGGCGTCCTTTGCCCCGATTGCTCCGCTTCTTGCCTAACTGCGACATTGCTCCCATGCGGTGCAACACAAATTTGCCTCCTTTGCCACGAATGTTGGTTAGGCAAACTTTTTTTTTAGTGTTCGGTAACTTTAGCGGATCTTCGCTGTTCACTTCAATACACGGCTTTCCATTTAATGGTTCAATTTCTACGTGTTTTATATTGAATTGCTCTGAAGTCTGCATATCAACCAGTGATCGCTCGAGCGGATCAACGATCTTGTTGCCGCCAGATGCATTACTCTTACAAATAGGACAAACATAATCATAGTCAGGATTATATTCCTTTGTCTTGTGATATGCAGTCAAATCAGCTTCTTCATCACAAGTACTGTGCACGAATCTAAAATATACACATTGTTGAAAGATCTTGAAAAGATTTAGCTTATTTTTATCACTTACTTATGACAGCAACTGCATTTTACCATTTCCTTATAGGCTGCAGCTCTATATGCCTTTTGGCAAATTGGACATGAGAATCCTTTGTTCCTTTGCTGATAGCACGAATCACAAATTGTATAATGACTGTGCCAGCGAGACGAGCTACCACCACCTGGAGTCCGGGATCCACAGTCAGTGCAAACGCGACATCGCTGAAATTAATTATATATAAAAGGAAATTATTGATAGTAGGATAAAATATTATTTTGTATTTGTAATTGATCTGGTTTCTCTGGAGTTATTGAAATCAAATAACAGGATAAAAACAAGAGGCAGGACAGTAACTTATAGTAACCATGTTTTGAATGAAAATGGAGAAGGAATAATTTTCTTACACAAACTGAAAAAAGAAGTAAATAAAAAAACATAAAATTTGTTCATTTGTTTTTTAAATCTGCCATCAAATATACAATATGTAAGTTCAGAAACACCATAAAAACATAAAATATAATATATTATATTGATTTAGCCAAGACTATCTATTTGTCCGTCTGTAATTAAGTATATGAAACTATAATAATAATATATAATAACATAATAAAACTATAATAATAAGCGAAATACATTTTGCAGCACATTTTCGTGAAATACACATTTTTAAACAGCTTATATTTAATGTATATAAATTACCTGTAGATGAAGCAATAACATATTAATAATTATTAAATAAATATACAACTTACATTACATTTCCAGCCATATTTAGGAATCGATGATACTACAGGCCGTAGACAAGTGGCGTGATAGATTTTTTGACATTGTTCACACTTGATGAATTTAATATCATTCGATTCTTGTTGGCGGCAAATTTGGCATTTTGTGCAGCGCGCACAGCTCCAGCCAGATCTTGTGTCTAATAATAAAGAATCATAAGTTTAATTTAATTTTAACAAAGAAACGTATAGATAGATAAACAAACAAACAAACTCGTTGCCCCATTCCATTAACTTTCCTAGCTATTAATTCCATCATACAAAGTAGAGTATAATAAATTTACATATTTACCAGGTAAATTTGCTAGTCCAATGCAAGTGGAATGAAAGTGATCTCCACATGAACAACACATTATTAATTTTGACAGATCACCCAATGACGAACACGTTAGACACTCAACATTATTATCAGTACCTAAGATAGAAAGTTGTGCAATTATTATGAATCCTTGTATCAACTTCCTTTACTTACAAATTATTAGCACCTGGCTTAAGTGCTCTGTACAGAATACAGTGAAGCTCTCCAAGATGAGAAGACAACCGGCTGCTGTAGCACACGGCCAATGGTGTACTTGTCGGCAGTTCATCTTGCAGGTGATGGACGCTCCGTATTGTCGACAAAAACTACATTTTTGCTCCAAATACTCAGCTAAATTGTTTAGGAATTGAATAACATCTGGATCCTTCACTTGCATTTTACGAAGAGTCCACATAACACACATGCGATGCACATAAACAAATTCGTCGTCAAAGAACACCGATGTGTTTATCATGTCTGCGTAGCCGAATGATTTATCCAATTCGTACGTGTTCTCACTGTTGCCAACATTTTTACTTTTTAATCCACATTTCATTTTACGAAATATACTCTGATCCTTTTCTGTTTCGGTGGATTTCCTTTCTTTGAAGTCGGCAGGAAGTTTTAGCTGAAACATAGTGCCTTGACCAAGACCGCTTCGCTCCCCAAGATTACATAGACAGCACACTTTTCCGGGAAACTTCTCGGGAAAGTATGGCAGCTCATCTAAGCTGGCAACAATACTTTTTTCATCTATATTTCCTAACATATTTAGGCTCATCTTGTATTGATTAACATTAGTTTAAATTCTACATATACAAACTAGTGACGATAAAAATAAAACACAGAGTTATCGATTGTGGTAATAAGTAATTTGCTCAAAATACCTAGTTGCATACTTGGCCGATAGTTTTAATACGACAATATGGATGTGCATTTACTTCAACAGCAATAACAAAGATACTTAGAAAGTTTTTTGATTGGCAAAACTTACTCGAAATTCGCATTAAACTCATTCACCATCATATTTGATAATACATAAGATACATTCTCAAGTTCATGGCATTGCTATTTTTATACGAAGGCTTCACATATTTTACTTTTATTGAAATACATATACACAATTATTACCAAACAAAATATTTATGCTCCAAGATTTTTGTTACTTAAATGGAAAACCAATTTAAAAATGAAAATAGAGTAATAAAGGGACGCTACTTTACATTTATTGCTTAGACGTATAAATAGCGTCATCGTAGAATACATATATGTATGTGTGTACACAAATGTTCTAGATAACAGTTGTATCAAAATTTGCATTCTCACTTAGACATGTCGTGTTCCTCCTAGGGCATGTTAGAAATAATATAAACTTTGTGCATACTGTAAAATGAATGTATGCAAAAGTGTACATAGTTTACGATGGCCCTTTATCGACCCAGAGGCACTTTGGCACGTGTTATATACGCCAAGTTCCATAATGATAATTTTTTAGAGAACATAGACACACAACAGGTAAATTCATGTACATATATCCATTTCCTTTTGCAAAATTAATATACATTTTTATGTTACAGTGGTACTCCTTGAATTGCGAATTACCTCAAAGATTCCAGTCAAAATTTGTGGACCTCAAACAGCCAGATACAACAACAGTAAGATGGCTGGAACGCACAAAAATGCTGTCTTCAAACATTTGGTTGCATCTGTGGCACGCATTGGCCAGGTCTGTTTTGCAGTTTTTTATGACCCAGACCGATATCAACGGACTTTTAAAACGTGGTTCCATGTTTATTTTGTCAGAGGAGCAATTCTGTAGACTTCTGGAGGCAGGTGGATTTTTAACGAGATCTATAACCGAACCGGTAAATTCATCTGCCGGCTTACTTGCATACAAATAGCAATAACATTCAGAACTTTTTATTCAGATCACTCTCTTAGACATTGGGGCCGGCGACGGTGAAGTCTCGTTGCGTGTTGCAAATAGTATAAATGAACTTAGCGGGAATGCTGTTTTACAAGTGTTCGCCACTGAAGCCAGTTGGACAATGCGCGAGAGGCTAAAAAAGCTGAATTTTAATGTAGTTACTGAAATACGTGAGCTCCAGAATGTTGATTTAATTTCTTGTCTAAATGTGCTAGACCGTTGCTTTGATCCTTTTAAACTATTGGAGGATATACATGGTGCATTAGCTCCTACAGGACGAGCTGTAATTGCATTAGTTCTTCCATATATGCATTATGTTGAAACAAATACATCGCATTTACCATTAAGACCACTTTTGGAGAATTCCAATAAGAGAAATGGCCGTGAGACATCGTTTGAAGAAGAAGCAGCGATGTTTTTGGAACTATTAGAAAATTGTGGCTTTCGCGTCGAGTCCTGGACGAAAGCGCCGTATTTATGCGAAGGTGATCTTCGACAATCATTTTATTGGTTGATTGATCTAATTGTTGTAGTTTCCAAAAAGTCTACCAATTAAAGTATTTTATTTTTATACTATATAATAAACTTTCCAAAATAATTTCTAGAACTTGCATGGCATTTTTTTTCTTAATATTTTACTATATGTATAAATTGTTCATTATCTTGTCTGTACAAATGCAAAAGTCAATTAAAGCTTTTAAGTTGTTTTATGTAATCTTTTTTCTCTGTATAAAATCAGCTCCAATATCGTATCCAATCAGAGCTAATATCGTATTCAAAAATACGATAAAGAATACTTAATACTAAATTACTCTCAATGTGCAGATAATTGAAAGTGACATGAAACCCGTTTTGATAAATCTCTTTATCGTATAAAAATAATTAGCATATAAATAATTCAATGTTTTTTAAATTTTCACCAAAAATATTTCAACTTTTATTGATATGTTATATTTGAGTCAATCAACGAATTTGAACATCCATTGATGTAGGCTTTATGCAACTTATTAACAAATTCCTTATCATTTTGAATAAGGTAAGTGAAGGCCTGCACGAATTGCGAAGAGTTTAGTGGAAAATATGGTTGCTCCGATTCCGATTTGATGCTGGGCACATCAAACATGGTTGGCGGCATAAGCGCGGGCTTGGCATCCGGCTTATCCCCGACGAGCAACCTTCTCAGGCACTGCTCAGCTTCATCAGTTGAAATTAAGGCCGATCCTGATGGTGATGAGTCATCTATGCTTTTCTCAAATTTAAGTTCACTTAGGAAAGAGTTCGGTTTGCCAGGATTCTGAGGTGCCGGAAGAAATGGTGACAGTGGACATTGCGAAGATCCAACAAATTCGGCATCTCTTAAACCAGATTGTGAAGCCGTTTCAACGGGCGTCACAGATCGCTGCTGTTTTTCCAACTCATCCACTGACAGAGGCGGCGCTCGGTTTAATTGGCCATCCGCCGTCGCTTGCTTCGCCGACTCAAAGAACTTCATAACATTATTGGAAGTCACGTTTTCGTTTTGTGTGTTAACTGTGGATGCAGACTGGGGCTGACAATTTAACTGTGCATTGTATTCTTTTTGCGCCTGGCTAAGCATGTTGAATATGCTCGAGTTTCCAGGCTTGGAAAAGGCCAATAATGATGCTGGTGGCTGCTGCCCGTTACTTGCCTTATTTATCAGCAAGCTATTTACCAGGCTACTTATACGGTCACACTCATCGCTATTGTAGAACCAAAAGCCGCGGATGCGAGACCGCTCGTTGCGGTAGAGCAGAAATGGTGGCTGCGACTGCAATTCCAAGCTACCCGTTATTGGTTCCACAAACGATGTCGTATTTAGTCGATTATTAATGAATATACTGTGAAATGGTTCGGCATTTCGATGGTAAATAAAGAAAGCGCCTTCGACATCCGTTTTCTCCCATTCATTTTGATCCGAATTAAACGTGTAAAATGCAACATGTGATGACGAGTCGACAATTTCTTTTGCGTATGGATCAATTTTCTTGATGGCTGATAAGTTCATCCGAGTAATGCTTTCGTCCGCCATGTTATAATATTTAAAACTATTATTGTATTCAAAGATTCAACTAGCCTCTTTTTAATGTTAGAGACGTGCAACATTCGATAACTTTTAAGTAATCATCAAGTACAATGGGCAAATACAGTTTAGTCTCAACAAATATATGGGCGACTGCAAATTAATTATTTAAGGGAATAAGTGATTTATTTATTGTTAAAACAATAATACAAAAATTAATAAATTTAAATAAGTAAATATATTATTTTTCATTAAATGTTTATAAATTATAACATTATATTACATCGAGTCCATTTTTGTTTGGGACGGGAGTGGTGTAAAATTGCAACAAATATTTTGTTCGCAATTGATATGTAGTATATATTTTATTAAATAATAAGCAAATGTGTGTGACAGACGCTATAGGCATTGCAGCTATAATTAATCACACTGAATATTACTGTTTCATCCGGTAGATTTTCTGCCATTTAAGGATGTAATAAAGAAATTTCAGCTTTCATACATAAATCTGTCTAAAGTCTAAATAAAATAAATTTTTATTACGATCCTTGTTCATATCCACATAGTGTCTACTAGACACGTACTAGACACTGTCTAGTACGTTGAATGTTCAAATGTATACAATTTTAATTTACTGTTTATTTTTATTTACTTTGGAATAACCAAACAACTCAATTAATAATTTATTTTCTTTAAGAAAATAGAATATCAAATTTAAAATCATAAATATGAGTTTAGTTTGTAACATATATCAAACCGATTAGTTCATGTCTCGTGAAAAGTGATTAAGAATATATTTAATGACCACGGGAGTACCCATACAATTTAAGAGTGCGTTGGTATTTTAAATAGTTCACGATATTATCGATAAGCTGATACAAAAAGGCGCGAACGTCATATTGTAGATATTTACACACATATATAGATTGTGATTAAACATTATTAGCATGCAGAAGTCGATAACGTAAATATAAACAAATAAATTATAATTGATACTATATTAAAGCTTGTTTTTTTTTGTTTAATATAGCTCATTTTTTAAACCCAAAGATGAAACTCAAAGCTCGAAAGTTGAGGACGACTCACGGTAAGAGTGAAAATATTACAAATTAATGCATTAATAAACATAAACAATTTATAGTAAAAGAAAGATTGAAAGTAAAACCATTGAGGATAAGCCCAAAGCAGTTACACCCGATGCTGACATAAAAGATGAAGAAAATGAAAATAAGCTACCGGCAATGGACTCAGAGGAGTTGAAGGAGCCAGCCTCGCCTCCTAATAAAATAAAAAAAATGGAGTTAAATCCAGAGGTGGGTGAAGGCGAAGGCAATGAAGCTTACGATCCATCGAAGGAAACCTATCATCCCATTAAAGACGCCTACTGGAGAGAGCAACACATGTAAGCACTACTGAAATAAAATGTAGTATATATAATATATATATATTTATTTATTTTAAAGAACACCCTACTTGGCCTTGGCTCGCACGTTTCAAGTTATTGAGGAAACTAAAGGGCGACTGAAAATGATTGATATATTGAGCAATTTCTTCTGCTCCGTAATGCTGACTTGCCCGGAAGACTTGGTGCCGAGCGTTTACCTTAGCATCAATCAGCTGGCGCCCGCCTATGAGGGACTCGAACTTGGCGTCGCCGAAACGACGCTGATGAAGGCAATTTGCAAGGCAACTGGCCGAAATCTGGCGCATATTAAGTCGCAAACACAACTAACTGGCGATCTGGGCATTGTGGCGGAACAGTCGCGCGTATCGCAACGCATGATGTTCCGTCCGAAGCCGTTGAATGTGCGCGGTGTTTTTGCCAAACTGAAGGAGATTGCAAACATTTCGGGACAGGCGAAAATTACGCTTGTATACGATGTTTTTGTTGCCTGTCGCCATGCCGAGGCTCGTTTCTTTATCAGGTCACTAATCGGCAAACTGCGCATTGGCATCGCCGAACAGAGTTTGCTTACAGCTCTGGCGATAGCGCTTGTCAAGAGGAATCACATTAACGATTGCAAAAGCCACAGAGTGTGTGATATTTACAAAGATGAAATAGCGGATACAACATTGATGCTTAAAACAACATTTTGGTAAGACTTTTGAGGAAAATTATTTAAGTATGAGAAAATTCTACAATTTCTAGTCAAAGATTTGGTTTTCTGATTTTAAAATAGAAAGATTCAGTCTTATTTTTAGAAAAAAATTAAGATAATGGCACCCAATTATGTTTTAGACAAGAGTAGAAAAAAATTTAATGTGCCTAGGAATACATTGTGCGCAGATGCAAAGTACCTAGAGATACAATGTACCCAGAGATACAATATATATAGAAATACAGTGTACCAAGAGATGCAAAGTACCCAGAAATACAATGTACCCAGAAATACAATGTACCCAGACATACAATGTACCAAGAGACAAAGTGTACCTAGAGATGCAATACACCCACAGATACATAGAAAAACAGTGTACGAAGAGATACAATGTAACTAGAAATACAATGTACCCAGGCATACAGTGTACCTAGAAATACAATACCCAGACATGTACCCAGAGACACAATGTACCTAGAGATGCAATATACCCAGAGATACAATATACATAGAAATACAGTGTACCAAGAGATACAATGTACCTAGAGACACACAATGTACCTAGAGATACCCTGTACCCAGTGATACAATGTACCTAGAGATTCAAGGAAGGAATTAATCATTTTCGGTGAATACTGCTTTTATGATAAACGAGTTTTGCTGGGACTTACACTATGAATGCATATTTCCAAATTAAAATATTTAAAATTCTTAGGCCACGTTCTCTAGTACACAGTCTATTGTTGATGTACCTTGAAATCCATTCTAGAAATTTTATCGTTATCTTTTATATATTTCATTCAATTCAAATTAATACCATTTTTTCATTACCTTTAATTCTTTTTATACTTATAATCCTTTTTTTTCTGATTTTTGGCAGCCAATGTCCAAATTATGATATTGTTATCCCTGCCATATTAAAATATGATATTGAGGAGCTGCAGGATCGTTGCCCGATGCATCCCGGCATGCCCCTTAGACCTATGCTGGCGCAGCCCACAAAAGGGGTTCTTGAAGTATTGGAACGCTTTAGTGGCATGCAAATTACTTGCGAATGGAAATATGACGGGGAACGCGCACAAATCCATTTAAATAAGGAGGGTGAAATTAGTATTTTCTCGCGTAATTCTGAGAACAATACGCCAAAGTATCCTGATCTTATTGCACGAAGCAAATCGTTTCTGAAAACAAATGTTGAGTCGTATATAGTCGACAGTGAGATCGTCGCGTGGGATATAGAACGCAAGCAAATTCTGCCATTTCAGATTCTAACCACACGCAAGAGAAAAAACGTTGATATCGCTGATATTAAGGTGCAGGTGTGCGTATACATATTTGATCTACTGTATTTCAATGGCACTTCGCTCGTCACAAAGCCGCTTTCCGAGCGGCGCAAGATTTTGATGGAACACTTTCAAGAGGTTGAAGGCGAATGGAAATTTGCCACGGCCCTGGACACAAACGACATGGAAGAAGTGCAGCAATTCTTGGAAGAATCAATCAAAGGTAAACAAAGTGCAGACAAATTTTTCTAATTTCAAGTCTAAGCATTTTTTAAACTAACTTTTAGGCAACTGCGAGGGTCTCATGGTAAAAACATTGGATGAAGAGGCAACTTATGAAATCGCAAAGAGATCAAGGAATTGGCTTAAATTGAAAAAAGACTATTTGTCAAATGTTGGTGATTCGCTGGATCTCGTCGTTATCGGCGGCTATAAGGGCAAAGGAAGACGTACTGGCATCTACGGTGGCTTTTTGCTCGCCTGCTACGATACAGAGAATGAAGAGTATCAAAGCATTTGCAAGATTGGAACTGGTATTTAAATTAACACTCACTTTTTTGATTGCATATATGATATATTGATTTTTACTCAACAGGCTTCACGGATGAAGATTTGCGACAACATTCCGAGTTCCTCAGCGGGCATGTGATCAGCGGCGCCAAATCATATTTCAGATACGATCAGAGCTTGGAGCCGGACGCTTGGTTCGAGCCAGTTCAAGTTTGGGAGGTTAAGTGTGCAGATCTGTCATTAAGTCCGATCCATAGAGCGGCTATAGGAGCTGTGGATGCTGAACGCGGCATTTCGCTACGCTTTCCGCGCTTCATACGCATCCGGGATGATAAGAGTCCTGAAAACGCAACGGATGCAAATCAAGTTTCGCTCATGTACAAGTCACAGGATCAGGTTAAGAACAATCAAAAGTCCAGCAGCGCCATGGACATGGAGAGTGATTTTTATTAATAAATCTAAAGTATTTGCAAAACTATAAGAAACAAACTAAGGCAATTCAATCATTATCATTTCAACGTAGAATGCGCACTCGCACTACTTTCAGATGATTTAGATTCACGTCGAGTTTCCTCAAAATTGTCTTTGCTGTCCTGCGGCTTCTGCTTATTGCGCCTGCCAAATCTTTTATTCTTAGGGAATTCCTCTGGCATTAGAACGTCGCCGTCGGATGGAAATATTGGCGTAGCATCTTTACAGCTTGGCGAATTATCTTCACATCCCACACCGACTCTAACCTTGGGTTGGTATATGGCAATGGATGGACGATCCTGTGAATAAAGATAACTATTATTGACTTAAACATTATTATTTATTTCTAGTAAACAAACCTTATTTCTGATACGACGTTCCTCCGCTGCGCGCGCATTGTTTCTTTTATATGTATCCTGTTGCATTTTATTATTCTTTTGGCCAGTTGACGAAGTGTTCTCTTCCGCTTTACCAACTTCTTTCCATTTTTTACTATGCTCTGCTCGTTCATGGCTGACCACAGCTTTTGCTGGCTTTTCACTGCACGCAGCTGCTGCTGCTGGTGGTAAAGCTGAGCTTGTGCTTGGGGCGACTAAATTGGCATCAGTTGCAGGCTTTTTCTTTAATATGACAATTTCTTTGTTGGCTTTCTGATTATCTCTGGGTGGATTTGAATTCTTGTTTGTTTGTTTTTGAGTCGGGTCTTTGTCATTCTTCTTCTTATCGCGTATTTCGCGATCTCGCACCAGTTTGCGCTGTTCGTGTTCTTCGCGTCGACGCTGATCGCGTTCAGTCCTTCGCTTGGAGCGTGCATTTTTGACGGTCTCTTCCGGCACTTGTCCTTCCTTGTTGAATCCCTTTTTCGCATTATTATTATTGTTATTCGCAGGTTTTTTATTATCATTTGCAGAATCCTTCGGTTTTGTACTTTCCGGCTGTTCTATTGATCTGAGCAGTTTTTGCTCTTCACGCTGCCTTCGCTTTTCTTCGTTTCGCTTTCGCGCCTCTTCGCGACGCTTTTCTTTTTTGTTTGCCAAATATTGAAGCAAGGGAGTTGATTTAACCTTCTCATCGGATCTATTTTCGAAAGTGAAATCAATTTTCATTTCACCCAAGCGACTTGCCTCCTCGCGTTCATCAGCTAGCTTCTGAAGGAATTCTTGGAAGTGTGATTCCTTTTCAATGGTATTTACTTTGTTGTCGTGGCTGCGCGCTTTATTTTTCAAGAAGCACTGGAACGGGGCATACTCGACAATGGCTACGTATTCGGCGCCTTTGGAATCGACAAAAACATATCCATCGAACCGGTCGCGAAACTGTAAAACTTCTCCAATATCCTTGAGCGACATATCAATGTATGCGCGGCATGTTGCTTCTTGTCCGAGCGACCAGTCGGCAGGGCAATAATAGTAATATCCGTTTTCCGGCAACGGATCCACTTGCTCCAGAAACTCCTTCTCAGTCATTGTTGGTGGCAAATGCCGCACCACAACCTAAAATTGGTATTAAGAAAATTACTCTATTTGCATACAAATTCATAACTAGTAATTACCTTGATTGATTGGTTTGACTTATCCTTTCTATCCCGTCGTTTGTTTACTAGCGGCTTTTCCATTTTGAAAGTAATGTATTGTTTATTAATATGTTATTTTGACAATCGTACGTTTTAGAGACTGAAATCAAACATACTACATATTCGATTAAGCCTGATTATTCAAAAGAAAAATATACAAGGTAGCGTCGCCAAGTGTCTGTGAAACAGTTGAATGAGACATATGCATAAGTCAATGCGAATGTTTCGTATAGGAATGGAATGGAACTTTCTGCTAATTTAATGTGCTTTTAAGTGGCGGCAGGCAAACAGGCTAAATAAAGTTGAGATAACATAAAAGTAAAAAAACTCTGCTGATGAGAATCTGAAGAAAAGCAAGTCAAATAGATTCTCACCCCATAAAGCAGAACAACTGTATGTATCACGTATTTTGAATGGAGAGTGATTTTCAATCGTATTTTTGTGACCAGAGAGCACATGAGCGCTTGATCTGTCTACGTTGTTGCAAGTCTGACGTCCGTTATTAAATATATTATAACTAGCACCTGGTCAACGCCAGCCAGTTACTTTAATACAAGTGTTAGTCTGAAGAGATCACTCAAAACCAATGTTATTTGAGTGTTGTCTAAAAAGTACCTGACCTAACCTATAGGTGGCGGTTTGTAACATTTTGTACAAGCGGAATAAAACGTTGCACAATATTATTATTACCATGCTTTATTGGGTGGCTAAGTTTGCATAGGGACGTACGAAATGTTAGCTGAAATATAATAGTGGGGGATGAAATGGGATGATCATCCCACAAAATATATGTAATGGGTCCATCATCCAATATCCGAAATATTCGTTGATTGCGTACTCTTAACGAGAATCAAAATATCAAATTCCAAGATTTAAGTTAATTCATGTTATGCTTCAAAAACTAAGTCGAATTATAGATTTAAATCAATATTAAAAAAGTAAATTCAATTTTAATAAAAAAAAAATTAAATTAAAATATTCATATTGATATGTATAAGGTGTAAGATTATATGGATGTTACATTAGACGCACTTACAAACTGATAATAGCAAGTCATATAATCGTCTTGATTAAGAATATATATTGTTTATATCCCAATATCGATGCATTCAGCATAACAAGGGCTTATGCCAATTACAATTCGCGTCAGAAAACTTAAGAAAAAAACAACTTCATTTATTGAACAAAACCATTATACCCTGATTTCCCATTTTCAATGGATTCAGGGTATAAAACCCGATTTAGATATGAATTGGATCACAGGATTCCTGTTGTCCTTTTTTTGTAGATAGCGCTTATAGATAGAGCTGATCTCTTCCTCTACTTTGTATATCATTTACAAAGTAAAGGTAGATTTCAACATTTTACCTGCTAATTTTTTTTTATTTTACCTGTAAAACTCACTGCTGTGAGTGAAGCTTTAATAAAACTAAAGCAGTTATTTAATTGGCAAATTATTTTTTAAATATATAATATATCTTTTATATTCAATAGTAACTAAATGTTCTTTCCACCTTCTCCGTATGCATCAATAATATACTCGTCCTTTTTGCGCAGTGTATGGTGTAATTGAAAATATTCCCACCCCCGAAAGCATATTAAGACTTTTTGGCTCCGCCCACAACTACGGTGGATGGCATCTTCTCTCTCTTTCGTTTTATGAATCCAATGCATCCTTTTTTGTCCAAAGGATGGATGGATAAGACAATCGTAACAGTAATTTTTTATTTAAGCGCAGTTAAAATTTGTAGTTCCTGTGCGGTTTCAAAATGATTTATTTTATAACAATGTGATTGTTGGAGGGCAATTATTGTATAATTAGTGCCGTGTTTCTAGCTTGTGGAAACAACCGATTCTATGCGATGGAATTTTCATTTTTGAACAAAACAAGCTACGATAAAGATTGTATATATAATTCAAATACTCAATTGCACAATTCGAATACAAGTGCCGGAATTTCGGTGGCAAATCATATGAGTCATTATAATTTAATAATTGATTCGAGCTATAAGTTGAGAGCCAACGAGAACGTTATCAGAAACTCTCTAAACCAAGACACAAATATATTCTTTTCGAAAATAACGAATGTTGCTGAGTTTTATCCCGGAACACATAATATTTCGTCCTATAATTCGGGTAAGTTACCATTTTTTTAATTTTCTATTTGGGATATGGCAAAGACAGGGTTTCGAAAATTTGCTAATCAAGTGGAATCTTTAAAAGGATAATACTTAAAGACAAATTGTATCCTCTTTACGAAACTTTTCCATTCCAATCTATTCTAAGTCTTATAAAAAAGTTAAGGTCCATTTTTTTGTAGTGCTTAAATTCATGATTATTTTATATTATTATAAAAATTGAGAGCTATAAACATAATGTCTAGATCGATTTATCTATATTTATCTATATAATATAGTAAAATATATATAATCTATGAGTCGGGGATGCTTTATTCTGTATGCTAAACATTTTTTTTTATAAATTCAGGGTATCTGAACATCTGACTTAGATGTGAGTGGCTGACTGCGGTATACCCTGTACACTGCACCAAATTTGCTGTTTTTTACATTCTAGATAACTGCTACCTTACAACACCTGTGCTTCTTTTCAGAGTATGGGAAATGAGATATGGAATAAATTGTTCAGTTTTTAATGCCCTTAAGTTAAAATGAAAAAGTAAGGAAATATCGAAAAGAGTATATATATATATATGTATATATAGAGAAAAAAAATTAATTTATATGTATATAAAGTGTATGTAGTCTAGTCATTAAATATTTATTTTCTTGATTTATAATAATTATTATTTCTACAGAAGCTATAAAAATACATGTAAGAATATTAAAAGCAGGCTGCCCGACTAACAGATACTCTGACTCTCAAGTTTCTCTACGATTCTTCTATGCGTGCGCTATGGCTGGCTGTGCACTGTGCTTCTTTCTATAAACACACACTTTAAAACTTCAAAATTCTTGTTGTCTTTGGAATTTTGACGTCCTTAAGTGTTTATCTACATAATCTGCGTATACTTTTCTAAAAACTGCAACTGTAGTTTTTTTTTAGCTCTAAAGGCTTGAAGACTAAACCTTAAAGATCAACTCTAAATAAAAATACCATATATGTTTCGAGAATTTCTGAAATTCGACTATCCTCTACCGAATTAGCTAACACATGACTTAATTTATGATATCAACTGAAAATTGATACATTTTCTGTTTCAGAAGACTTTTACTTATTCTATAAATTAAGTACGTATTCTTTGTGAAACTAAATTTGAGGTCTACATATTAAGTTGCCCAGTAATTTTATCATATACTCTACCTGAATATTGGCTTGATCATTTTCACTAACATTCATTCATACAGCTTCTAAGATTTT
The DNA here is from genome assembly GCA_035045545.1 of Drosophila gaucha. NCBI lineage: Eukaryota > Metazoa > Arthropoda > Insecta > Diptera > Drosophilidae > Drosophila > Drosophila gaucha. Next base: position 92,299 of record JAWNOY010000341.1, read on the forward strand.
GCACAACTTAGGCTTAGTCTAATGCCACAATCGAGACTTAAAGATTTACTAAGTTTTATTTGTATTCTTAGGACATCAAATTTTCTTCTTCTTCTCTCCTCTTAACATTCAATCATTCCTCGCGTTGTTTGTTTTTAGCAAAGGCATTTCATTAGTTGGCCAGGATTTGGCTATTTAGCTTTAAAAGCTTAGGTGGTATGGTGTAGGTGATACGGTTTAGGTGGGACGGCTGCTTGCTAGAATCAATATTGCCTTTACGATGCCGGGTAGCACATTATGTCAACTGACTTTCTACCCGCTACGTTCATTCTGATAGCAATAAAACTGATAGCCACTTCAGTTATTAGCTTTGCACACCTGTACACGAGTTCCTTTCAGCCCAAGTGCCACAAGTGCAGTGAGAAACATTCCTGCATGCTGCCTATGTTCAAGGAAACTGAAAAACAGTTATCAGACCTTCAGTTTTGAAGCAGATTCTTATCAGTCGTTTAAATGTATTAAGAATCTATTGGGTCGTTCATTAAGTAGTTTCGTTTTATTTTTATTGCAATTCAAACACGATTTTTTTTTATTTTATAAAACATTTTATGAAATTATGTTTTCTCCATTTTGATCTAATACCTTTTGCCATATTTCGGGCAAGATATTGATTCCACGCTCATAAAATTTTTTATCCTTGCTGGCAAAAAACTGGTTCAAGTGGTTTTTGACGTCCTGATTTGAGGTGAAGGTTGCACCATCCAAAAAATTCTGCAGAGACCAGAACAAGTAAAAGTCCGACGGTGCCAAGTCTGGAGGATATGGTGGGTGTGGTAGCACATCTTATTCAAGCTGCAATAGCTTTTGGCGAGTCATCAAACTTGTATGAGGTCTCGTATTATCCTGGTGGAACACTACACCTTTTCTATTGAACAATTCTGGTCTCTTTTCTTTGAGTGCATCACTTAATTTGTCCAGCTGATTGCAATAAACTTCAGAATTAATCGTTGTGTTGACCGGCAAAAGCTCAAAATAAACGATCCCCTTGAAATCCCACCAAACGGACAACATAACCTTTTTTTGGTGAATATCGGCCTTTGACGTCTAATAAGCGTATTACAGTCGTTAATGCGACGAAGCAAATTTCGTTCTGTAAGAACATGAGGAATCATTTTTGGACTTTTGATAGTAAAATAGTAAAATATGCCGAAACGTGTTTTTATACCCTGAACCCATTGAAAATGGGAAATCAGGGTATAATGGTTTTGCAAAAAGCATGTAACAGGCAGAAGGAGGCGTGGCAGACCCCACAAAGTATATATATTCTTGATCAGGGTGACGAGCTGAGTCGATTTAGCCCTGTCCGTCTGTCTGTCCGTCCGTCCGTATGAACGCGTCGATCTCAGAACCTATAAGAGCTAGAGACTTCAAATTTTGCATGATGGTCTGTGTATACAGCGAAAATATCGAGTTTGTTTTAGATATTCGATAACTTTTCCTGTTTCACTGATATCGATTAAAAACTTTATCAAGATTCAGTTTTTAGACAATATCTTTTACATCTTTTTAGCTACAGCTATCAAATTTTGTTTTTAGCTTTCTGTAAATAAAATACATTTTCTATTTTTTCATATTTTGGATACCGGCTCCACATTTCACAAAAAAAATTTATCAAAAAAAAAAATTATCAAAGCCACAATTTAATTTTTTCAAATTTTTTAGTGAAAACCGTATTTTTAATAAATTAATAGCATTCAATGCAGAAAATTGCATTCAAATCCGTTAAGTAATACAGAAGTTATTAAAGGAAACATTGTAAAAGCACGCCGCAGCAGCCTGTACGTGTGCACACATACATTCAAATCAACTACGCAGTAATCGGCGCGAGTGCTTCTGTGTGCATGGTATGTATATGTGTTCATGAGTATTCAAATGTGTGCATGTGTATATGCGTGCCTGTGTGTATGTGTGCATGTGAATATGCGCGCAGAGGTAATATGTATAGATAAAAGATGTAAGCTAGGTTGTTTTAATCAGCTCGGACTTGGTTCAGGGGATCTCGTAGTCGGGCAGACCCGACTAGAGCTTTCTTACTTGTTGATCTTCAATCTTCGATAGGCCACCAAATGACAACTATTTCACAAAATCTAACAAAATTGTTTACAAATAAGCTTTACTATAAAAGCTGTTTAAATTTAAAGGTTTAAAGCAGTTAAGCGCGAAGTTGGCTGCGACAAAATTCAATAAGATCAGCTGTTGTCGTGAAACGAAATTACTTAATGAACGACAAGCTTGGTACAACAATTTGAAAGTTGCTATGGCAGTTACAAGAAAGACCTACGCATTTCCGTTTTTATAATATATATACGTAACTTATATCAATACTAAGTCTAGTCTTTGTTCCTATCTTGTGATCTCTGTTTCAAGCGAACTGTTAAAGTAAGTACAAAATTCCTTTTTTTAATCTAGGTTATCAACTTAAATATACAGACGAATGTTCAAGTTTAAACGATAAATCTAAGCAGAGACGAATACGAACAACGTTTACATCAAATCAACTAAATGAACTTGAAAAGATATTTTTGGAAACTCACTACCCAGATATATACACGAGAGAAGAAATCGCATCAAAACTACACTTAACGGAGGCCAGAGTACAGGTAAATTTAATTCAAATCAAAATATATATATAAGTTAAGAAATATGATTTTTTGCTATGACTGATTCGCAAAAGTCTTGGTATGTGATGTTAGTGGTTAATATTAGTAGTAAGAGAACCATATTCCATATATCTGATCTAGCAACCTAATCAATATTTAACCAATTCGGGATAATTTGATCTGGTTTACAAGAAGGAATACCAGATATAGATCTACTTATTCCGAAGTGGATAAATGTAGATGGAATTTTAGCGAAAGCTTGTGTGTATGTCTGCAATTTAGTTAGTTGAAAATCAGATCTACAATTCCATGCCATGAAAAGCATAAATTTCCAATGTTTTCAAACTTTGAAGGAAAGGATTCTTTCCAAAATAGAGTATTTATTAACTTTGTATAGTTAACCGAGAATTCATATACTAAATTTGAAGACTGTGTTTTATGTCCTTTTTCATTAAGTTTTATGAATTTCATCAATTGTTTGAAAGAAACTTGAAGAATAGAAGAATTTGGAAGGACCTCTATGTAAATTTTGCTCAAACTCATAGATTTGAGCTTTCATTCGATGAAAGACGCGTTACGTCGTACAAAGCGACGGACTGACAGATAGGCGCATAGACAGAGGGATATGGCTAGGTCGACTCGCCCGCTTATCCAGGTCAAAAATACTTATGCATTATGCATTTACCACAGTGGCGTAGCGTGGGCTTCAGCCGCCCGGAGCGGAAGTCGATTTTACCGCCCTCTTATCGAAGGAATTTTAATGTAATACAAAAGTTGGGAGCAAAAAAAAAGTCACATTTTTGACATTTTCCCGCCCTTAATTAGCAACAAAAAAGAAAAAAAACCTTGCTATTCTTGACATTTTGCCCCCTTCCTAAAAAAGGCCACCCGAGGCGCTCCGGCTCCCTTGCCCCCCCCACGCTACGCCACTGTTTTACCATTCATTAACATTATAATCAAAATTTCGCATTTTCAATAGCTGAGTCGATCTAGCCAAGTTTGCCTCGATCTGTCCGACTGTTCACCCGTCTGTCTGTCCATCAATCCGACTGTCTGTCCGTCCATCCGTCTGTCTGTCCGTCCATTCGCCTGCCTGCTCGTCTACTGTCAGTCCGTCTGTCTACCTGGCTGTGTATAAGCGCCAATCTCGAAAGAGAATCTTAAATAAAAAATATATATTTTTCTCATATACCTTGAAAAAGCTTATCAGTCGAGCACATACGCATAGATTATAGGACTATAGGATCTATTTACTATTAAGTATTTATGCTTTTAGTTTAGGCTTATCATGATTTATTTCCCCATTTCTTTTTAGGTCTGGTTCCAGAATCGTAGAGCGAAGTTTCGAAAACAAGAGAGACATGCTGTTTACATTATGAAAGATAAATGCAGCAAAATGGATAGCCGACATGATACAGCGACTGGGACCCAATGTTACGATTTATCTATTCCCGAATCTCAAAACTTATGCCAAAAAAAATGTTTTTATGATCAAATATAGAACATAAAATTTATACAAAATCTACCAACAACTTTTAATGGGTGTCAAGCAGTATGCCAAGGATTTTTAAACAGCGAAAGCATCTCAGAGGTATAAAAAGTAAATTTAGCTAAGAAAAGGTCTATGATATTTTGAATATATACTCGTGTGGACCCTCGTCTGAACTTAGGTGCTGAGATTTCTTGTTATATAAACTGGAAAATCGGAAACTACTACATTTTTGCTACATAAAAGAATAACTCGAGATTTGGAAGGTTTTAAAACCCATATACCATTTTTCCATACTATAGCCAGATAAAACTGCCAAGGTTGGTTCGTGGCAAATCGGGAAATATTATTACTTTCACTGTTTTAAAGTTAGAATTCCAAAATTATGGTTTGGTGGGGAACTGTTGACCTCTTCTACAGGTCGATTAATCTAAAATTATATATGTAAGCCCACTGCCGGAATTACTATTATGGTCAATATAACATTTTTTTTTAACTATAATCTGGAATTTAGCAATCTGAAATATATGTAAAATATGGCATTCCAAATCCGCAAATACAATATCTTCCACAGTTTTTGAGCTAGGCGTATCAGGTTGTACAGGTTCCCTGTTGCACCTGCTCTTCAGATAGATCTCTAAGATATATGAAGAACAGATTCAATCTTAGTTATAGGCAACGTTTTCTATGAGGCTTAACGCTTATTACTTCAACAACTAGAAGAAGAAGTTAAAGATCAACTTTTTAGAATAATTTAAATGCAATATTGAAATGACTTAAGAGATAAAAATAAATTGTTTTAAGTCAAATAATTTTGAAAAACACTTTAAACCTCGAAATTTCAGCAAAATTTTTAAGAGCAAATAAAAAATGATTTAAGATTAATAAATAATAAAGTTTAAACTCGCTTTTCAATTCAAAAATTGTTCTAATCCATTGCCCTATTGTAAACTCCTTAACTCAAGTAAAGAAAGAAAAAATCTTGGAACCACTTATGCAACAGTAAAAACAACAACTTTTATTTAAACTAAAATATTCAGGTAATCAAACATGAAATAGACCACAAAGCTTAGCGATAATATCCGAAAATCAATGCAACTTAGACAGGATCCAGATGTTATGATAGTCGTCAAGTTCTGGGAATACCCATCGAAGGTAACAACACATTTGTGAGAGTCCATATCATCGTCGTCGTCGTAGATCGCAGCAAAGGTCGTGGCATTGAAGTAACCATCCTCATTCTCTATAGGATCATTGGCAACGACTTTAACGATATCATCATCTTCCGAACTGGAATAAATATTGCTATACATAACTAGATATATAACATTAAAAACCTCTCTTTGCTTACGTGATAGTTATTGTTGGCCTGGGAAACACATTGGAGACGGTGCACTCCAGTTGCGTTTCGTTCTGTATCTTATAACGGTACATGTTAAGTGTATAATTTCGCACATCTATCACTTGTACGCTCTTGTGGATGGTGATCGTCTCGGATCTCGTCTGCACCACACACTTGTAGTCTCCCGTCGAAGCAATGGATGGATTTATCAGAGCCAGCGCACTATATTGTTTATTGGGATCGGTTGAACTCTCATAGGAGCTATCCACATCATTTTTAAACTCAGGCTAATGAAAATTGGTATTTGATATTATATTTTCCTAATTATCATAATATTATACTTACAATTGGCGCAGGATGTGAACCGCGTATCCATTGGTATATAGTTTTATCATTCCTGAACCATTTGACAGTCAGAAATGAGGCTGTGTCATTGATATTATAATCACATTCTAATACAGTCGGTTCCATATCATCGTTTTCCAGAACCAGAAACTTGGTTTCTCCATCGATTTTGACTGGCAGACATAGTATACCTGTTTAAGGAAAATTAAAGTCTATTAATAAAGGTGTCATAAAACGTAGAAAATTACTAAATTTTAATTAAAAAGTCAATTTGATTCTTAAATAAAATAAATTCTTCTTTATTCTTTCCCAAGTACTATAAAATATAAAAAAAAACCACATTTGTCTGCCTACAATAATTAATATTTAATATTTCAGAAATTATATTTTTATTTTGGGATATTTCTATTGATTTATTTGATTTTGCTAATAAATAATCTTTCTTTGTGACATTTAAAATTAGTTTGACGAATACACAGTTTTCTCTTCTTAAATTTAATTAGGCAAGTCCAAATTTTTGCTTACGTAAAATTCCAAAAATAATTTATTTCTATACATTTAATATAATTTCCAAACATTTGACCATGCTTTTTAAACACTTTTATATTTTTCCCTATTTTTTACTGAGTCACAAATGAAAAATTGGTTTCTTGTGTGGTTTTATGCCAGCTACGCGAATGTTTGCAAATTACACAGGTCAACAAGTTTAAGTTACCAAGAATTAGAATTATCTTTTTTTAAGCATTTTAGCTGAATTTGAACTTGAATCTAGAAGATACCCCAAAAATTTACATTTAAACTTAAAAATCAAAATCGTAGTATCTTGAAAAATTTAAGCTGAATCCATGCTGAACTTGAACTTGAATCCCAAAACCCAAAATATTAGATTCTCTAAGATTTTCTTAATTTAAAGTGAAAATCCTAGTTTGAGGTCATACAACATTAAGATATCTCGCTGATAACTAAAGATTTCTTAAACAATTTTAATGGGTTTCGAAGTACAGGTGTAGATCTTTCAGTTATCAAAAGAAAATTATGGAGATAAATAATAAATCATGTTCAAAAACCTTGGGAAAAGTATATAAAAATTCATCAGATTTTGTTGGCATGTGTTATTAACCAAAATATTTATATACATATATTTGTGTATATTCATGTCAAATTGTTAAAAGCAATTTTTAAGGTCACAGCAAGCTCATTCTATTAAAGAAAACAAATTTAAACATATATTGGATGTTTGGTTTGATGAATAACATTATCCCACATGAATTGTGACAAATCTAACAAATCTATAATCGGAATCAATATTTGTGTACAAAATATTTTCTAATCATAATGTCTAGAAAACTTTGAATGCGTTTTTCTTAGTATTCAAGCAATTCTCACAGCTAATCACAGCTGTACACTAGATCCACTAAGTAAATATTTACTATACTACTGTAGTATTACCCGTATTACTGCTTGCATTATTACCCATATTACTATCCGTATTACTATCAGTTCTACCACCCCTATTACTTCCCCTTTTATAAGACTTTTTTCTCTCTTTCTTAAAATCCTCTAAGCCTTATCTCTTTTTTATATATCACCCATATTCCACTTTGAATTTTTTTGCAAAACCTAATTTCTTTCAAACATAATTTGGGATCAGCGAAGTGTTTCATTTGCCATAGACAAGACACTTTCCAAACACATTTTTTTTATAGATCTTTAAATATGACTGTGAAGTCGCTCGAGCGAGCAAAAAAGGCGGCTTTCCCCTACAATTTCCGCCTGGGCTATCCTAAATCATTTTAACATGTGTTCATTCTTATTTAGCTTTAGAGTATACAAAAATTGATCGCACTGGGTGGGCTGAAACAACCGAAAAATAGAATAGAAATACGAAAAAAAATTTAAAAAAATATGTTTAATATTGGATTTCATTAATTTTGAACACTTGCGGATAAAGTTTGTTTAAATCCGCTTCGTAGAATAATCCATGATAATCCAATCCAATAATCCATAGATAACATTAGATTCGATTTGCTTGACTTTATTTTCAAAATGCTTTCAAAACACTTTTTTTTTAAGCTCGATCGATTTTTAGTTTGTTTGCTCACAAAATTTAAAATTTAAGAATTTTTAAATATTTTTGTTTTTGTTACACTCACAAAAATGCACTGAGATCCTGTTACTTTGAACAGTTTTTGTATATTTGGATACACAAAAGTGCGCACATTTACACAGACATACATACGATATATACCAATTATATAGTCACATATATATCTACGATAATTTTTCGTACGATGTGATGATTTCATTTCTTAATTTATAAATAGTTTCAAGTGCTCGCCGCGAAAGCGAAAACACGTTTATTCGAACCGTTAGAACCGTTACCTTTCAAAATCGCCGACGTAACAATAACAAAAGCTAGCAAAAATTGCATGTTAACTTATTTTTTATTTATTTATTTGTGCTCTTTTTAAAGAGTTTGTAACACAGAAGAAAGTATATATATATATATAAGATATTTTTCACTATTTTAAATACTGCAGCTGAACCGTGCGCTGGGCATGGTCAAATACAATTGTCTGATATATCACAACTGAACGTTGTCGACCGTGGCATACGCATAGGCACATTCAAATGTATGTGTGTGTGTGTATGCATGCAGAGCAAAACCGTCAACAGCTCGCAGAGAGTCAGAAAAGAAAAACAACCCACCCAACGGACCAGCGAATGGTTTCTATCTGTTCCGGCTTTTGCCTCTTTTTGATCGTGTGTAGCACACTTGCGCGCGTGTGTGTGTGTGTGAGTGTGTGTGTGCAGGGGAGAACGTCTGCTCATTATAACATGTGTGTATCCAAATGTGCAGCCCGTGCCACTTGTATACTTGTTTGTCTGTATGTATGTCGGTATATCTGCAGCTGCCATATGAGTGAGGGGTGGAAAGGCTTTCTGGTCCGTTGCTTTTGGCTAACTTAACTACTTTAAATAGGCAGTTGCTGCCAGGCGTCTCCCGCTATCAACATGCAACTAGAACTATGTGTGTATGTATGTATGCAGGTATGTATGTTTGTACATATGTTTGAATGTTTTGCGAGTTTGTTCAAATAAAGCACAATCTACAATCTGCATTCAAACATACCTTTTGTTTATAATTATATAAAAAGAAATATATATGTATATATGTATGTATGTACGTATGCTAAACGTTTACAAAATTGGATCTGCCTTTGACATACATTTATATATCTGTTTCTATGTTATGCTTATAAGTAAACATAGCTACGTATGTATGTATTGTATATACATACATGTGTATATGTAGTATATATAGCTTTCTTAACGCTAATGGTAGCGTATAAGATATGTGACGCAAAAATTTCGTACCTGTCACGATCTGCTAGTCGCTATGCGTTCTCAAAAGTTAAGTTCAAGCTTAACATTAACATTACAGTACATTAACATTACACCATTTGTACAGACTTATGTTCATATTGAACATTAACATAATATCCTTTGCTGTTAATTCAGACGGAGCCACTGTTGAACTGTTAAAAGCAGGCTAAGGTAAAAAAAACAGAAATATATTTAATATAACTTTACTAGGATCAGACCATTTCACTTTTAAAATCGGCAATATTCGTATATTTTGTGCATTAAAATTCATATTAAAGTAAATTTGTTTATGAAAAAAAAAAGATATTAAAAATATTTTAACAGCTAATAAAAATATCATAAATTTATTAAAAATATAACCTCTCTTAGCAATTATATATTTTTTAGGTAATTTTGGTACAAGCTGCGCACCGCTGTAGACATGTGACCTGTCCTGCTGGTAAACGACAAACAACACGATCAATTAGCCACCCTATGCTCAAAATTAGTTCATTTAAAATATTCAAATATTTACCCTTTGCCACGGTCTTATCAACAGGAACTAAATCTCCCAAGCCATTAAAGCTACGCACCCCCCAAAATATTTCCAAGCGGTCACCATGGCACTTTCATTCACAAACGAGTTTTTAGTTGTTTATGAAACTGTTGTGGAATTCTGATATTGACTTTTTTTAACCATGAAACTTAAGAGAATTTGCAGAGTAATAAAAATGATTGAACTAAAACAAATCTGTTTTGCTTTTATAACTTTTGGCGCTTAACATAGTTTCCTAAGTTCATTTTGATATATTTCTTTATGCGCATTTACTTATTTGGCAGCCGTTTGTCAAGTATATAAAGACAACTAAAAAAATGAGAATTCTAATTTTAACAGATTTAAATTGTTCGCCAATTCAAATATGACTTTATTAATCGATAACAGTTTTCCATGGTATCAAGCTAATCGATATTATCTTTTGTTAAAAAAATCGATAACAATAATAGGCTGGTGTTATTCGATGTTTTCTCACATCTCTAATCTACATATTATGTAGCACATAGAGAACCCGGTCCGTTTGCTAAAGTTGATTTATTAATAAGAAAGTTATTATTTTCCAGTTAATGTTAATTGGAAATAACTAGCATTCTCTGTTATCTTTAACTTAATTTAATACGCATTTCGTTTTCAAATAACAACCACAGTTCTGGCCACAGTGACGTTCTCACGTGTTTGTTTAGCTAATGCTCAGGAATTTGGTATCTAATAAAGCAATTATGCTTAAGTCAAGTGTAAATTGCATTCAGGCTCACAGAAGATGTTTGTCATACTTCTCAAATGCATTCAACAACCTGGCCAATCAAGGAGTACCAACTGCAGCCAACCAAAGTGTGAACAATTTGGATTTGGACATTTTTGTGAACCAAGACCACAAGCAAATGGATTTAATGGATAAACTTATGAAGCTCAGGTATTTCACTCAATGATGAAGAAGGAGAACTAACTGCTAACTGTAAATATATTTTTTTAGACAACAGAAGCATTCAACAGGCGTGCCACTTCTACCTAATATATTGGTAAAGCAACTACTGGACTTTTCGGGCCCCCAAGATGCAGTTAACGTTTTGCGAAATCCTCTGCAATATGGCTTATTCATAGATCAGTTCACGGGATGTCATTTATTAGATCTACTGCTACACACTGGAAGCGTACGGGAAGCTTCCCAGGTATCAGCTATACTCGTAGAACGGAACTTGTGCAATAACGAACTGATTGCTTCGCTTGCTGTTAAATCTTTCTATGCTTTTCTTAAGACTTATAAACCAAGACCACAAGTAAAGGTTGAGAAGCCTGAAGTGGTATGTTAATAGCAAATAATTATAAGCAAAATAGATAATCAAGTATTGCTTTTTTAGGAAAAAGTACGTGTAAAATTTGTGCGCAACACCAATGAGAACGCGAATGAAAAATCCGAAGAGAAAAAACTTGGCGAAGCTCTGATTAAATTGGGTTCAACTGCGAGCCTGGAGAAGCAACTGGCCAAAAATATATCACTGCTTGGCTTTATTATGTCTGACAGTTATGCTGAAGCAGCAGAGTTGATAGCACAAAATGAACAAAGCTTATATAAAGACGTTTTGCAAACGTGCCTAAAGATAGTTGAGAGTTTGGAAGGTCAAAGCAATCCGGAATTTAAAAATCTACTTGATAAAGCACTCAAGGAGTGCACGAAATCGGATGCATTTGATGAGACTTTGGATAAACGTGTTCAACTTGTTGCCAAAGACCTTGAGCCGCAGCTCATATCAGCATATGAGAAAAGCTACCAGGAATGGCAAACAAACTTCCAACGCGCTGTTCAACAACAAGCCAAAATTCTCGATGCCAATAGCCGAGTTGAGAAAATTGAAAATACACTGAACGAAATACAGACGAGGCGGCAAAATCTTTGGTTCTTTGAAAACAAAGAGGATATCGACATACAAATTTACAAGAAGAAAGTATTCTATCCCAAGCGCTGGTTCGGCAAGAAGAAGAAGCCCAAGGCAGTCGACGCCTTCTATGTGCCTCCAACCGTATCTCGGGCGCAACATTGATTGATTTGATGTAGAGATGGGCGTTGGGTTCGGGATGAAACAATTTATAAGGTGGTTGGGATAAATTCTAAAAAAGTCCGGGACGGTTTGATAATTGCTTGATCCCTGGAAGAAGATAGCATGATAAGCTGTTCTTGAGATATGCTTATGAGTAGAGGTGGGCGGCGGGATCGAGATTTTCAGGACCCACAGGTCCCGAACGGAAATCTCTGGAATGACGCCGTCTCAGAGCATATCTCTAAAATCTTTCCCGGATTATTTTCGAATTTTTCTCAACCCGCCTTATAACGACAATCGTTTCGGGACAATTTCGGGTCCCAAAAATCCCTATCCCCAAGCCCATCTCTAGTTTGATTGATGATAAAAGGAAAAAAAAAAAGATTCCAGTTTTTTAGATTTAATTAAAGTACTGGAAAATAAACAAAGTTTAAATGTTGCTTCGTTTTGTTTTTGTTTTTGGTTTTTGTCGAACGGTAAAATTTTTAAAATTACCATAACGTAACATTGAGGGTCACAGTTATATTCATTCCATCTCAGGTTACAACATTTTTATAACTTTTTTGAGTTTTCATAAATTGTAGTTATTAAAAGCTAATCGTCTGTCATTTGTGCATGGCCGGAGGCAGAGCAGTTTTTAAAACGCGCTGCCCAGGTGCCGATGGCGACAAGTTAATGGGAGATGGTAGATCATGCCGCTTGTCCTGTATAGTTAGTGGCAAGAACTGCTGCTGCTTCTTTTTTCGATTCATATTCATGGGATGGGTGTTGTCGTTCTTGCCAAACAGAATAGTCAAATGCACCGCGCAGAAGATGCCCAAGCTCTGCAATTGAAAATATATCAAAATAAATATCTAATTAGAAAATTCATTTGCCAATTACCTGAAGTATGGCTATGATTGCAGCTCCAAATGCCGTTATCAACAGGCGACTCTTGATTTGCTCCGAGACAACGGCCAGGCAGCCGCGCTTGTAGTGAGTATCGCATGCCGATTCGTAAGCGTGTTCAGGACGGGAGCAGCAGGACCAAGGCAAGGATAGTCGTCGATAGTCGAGCGGTCCATCAACACCGCAGCATTGTAGCTGAAAGCAAAGTCAATAAACCCTTAAACAAACTCTATGGCAAAGATATTGGACTATAAGACTAAGGATATATTTAAACACAAGAGGTTTCTATAGTTATAGCGACTGTGAAATACACTGAAATATGATTAAGTGTTTTTTATGGCATCTTTATAGCTAACTTGTCTCTAACTCTGATAATTTTTGTAGTACTTGGAAAACCAATTCTTTATATAGTATATCTATTTTTACTCATATTGGCTAAAATTTTAATCTTCTGTTGCATACGATGTCCAAGAGCTTATATTTAAAATTTGAAGTCTTTAGCTTTTGTAGTTCCAGAGATAAACGCTTATATAGATGGACTTAACTAGGCATTCTGGTTAAGAATATTTATATGTATATTAATTCAATGTATATATAGCTAGTAAATTCAATTTTCGAGCTTACAAATAATTTTTTTTTTACTTTTAAATAATTACAAAATGTTTATTTTTTATTATTGTCTTTTTGGCACTCTATACTCTATAGCGCATGTCTAATAAAACCTTGGCTTATTTGCCTTTCTGACTACAACGCTTAGTTGTTTCGTTTTTTAAGTTCTAACTGCTAAACTACTAAGGGCAAACACAATAGAACCATGCCCTATTATCAGGGATTCGAGCGCGGGTTCTGTCAAACGAATTGCCTTAAGTTCTGGTAACCTAAACAACTCGTCTAATACTTGAACTGGAATCTGTAGTTCGGCATATTGAAAACAAAAAAGAATAGATTCTTGAATACCCTATCTGATAAACAGCAAATATAAATCAATAATATTACTTGGGTATATTTTAATATAAGGATTAAATGATATCGGACAATATTATTCATATAATTTGTTTATATATGATATATATGTATTTTTTTATTTTAGAAAAATTTATTATATAGCTATGAATTTATGTGAATTTGTAGAATATATATTTATACACTGTTCTACAAAGTTGAGCTTTTTTTCAGACACAAAATGATTCTGAAACTCTTCTAACGAATTTTGTTTAAGGTGAAGCTTTTCGTTCTGGAAAATTTTATACGAGTTTTTCTCATCATTGAAAATTTAATATATTTAGGATTTTAATAAAAATTTGCTATAAAAGTTAAAAGAAAATTACTTTTTATAGCATATTGTTATTAAAACCCGAATTATGTAGAATTTGAAAATGATGAGAAAAGAAAAATATCTTAAAAAACTAATGAATAATTTTCATTTTATTATAAGCAATGAAATATGACTTTTTGATAACAAAACTTTTATACATTCATATATTCATATGTGACCACCCTCAATAGAGTACAGGGTAGCTCTTAGTCGAAGTTGATGCTTCTGATTAAGGCCTAGGCTTACCTGAGATTGCATGCGATTCCACAAATGTAAGTTGTCAACTTTGGTCCTTGAAAACTTGTCTAAAAACTCTACAAAGGAATCATCTATGAAAATCTCTACAGAAGTCGGAAGATTTTCTCGCATTGCCAAGGACCAACCACAGATTATGAATTGAACACATATACAAGCCACTAAAAGAGCTGCAAACTACAAAAGTCAATTAGCAATAGAAATTTACATATGTACAAATTGATTAAGCATAATATCGACCAAAATTCGATTTACCATTCCCAGCAGACAGCGTTTCCTTTGATTGGTCGCCTGGCAGCCCATCCAGCACAGGATGAATGTTACGGGTCCTAGGCATAGGAGTATTGCGGCTGGAGCCCACAATTTGTTTTGTACAATGCCATAATAGACCGAGTGTCCCCATAAAAGAGATGTTCCCAAAAATATCTGAGCTGCTCCGGTTAGCTGGATTGTTGAGAGAGAAAAAACCGTTATAAAACATAAACTTATTTTAGTTAAAGTCAATTTCATTCCACTCATGTTGATCTATGCAGAATTCGATGTAAAGCAATTGCTTAGCTTTAAAAAAAATTTAAATTTGGTTTGAGTTTGATGTGATATATAAAAATGTATATATATCAAATTTTAGATCTCCGCGTTTATATATGTAGATTATATGCATTGAATATGGACTGGATGGACTCAGCTCTTGCTCTTGATGAAGATAGAGTATACTTGATCAAGAATTGTTGGATATACTTTTTGTTGTCTATTTTCTATTTTACCTATTGTTTACAAGTTTTTATATGATCTATTATAGAAACTTTTTCTTACAAAAAATTGACAAATATTTAACAAAGTTGAGCATTATTATGTAAATATATGTTTCATTGGTCTTATAAACAGTTTATATGTATATTTAGAAAAATTCTTTGACCTTATGTTATCATAGATTTTTTATGAAAAACCAAATGAAAACAAAACATAATGAAAACATATTTGTATAAAATCCTAAAAAGAAATTTATTTAATAGAGCTTTAATATAATTTATCTTTGATTGGTCTTATAAACAGTTTATATTTTTAGAAAAATTCTTTAATCTTAAGTTATCATAGATTTTTTAATGAAAAATTAAATGAAAACAAAACAAATTTGTATAAAATTCTAAAAAGAAATTTAATTAATAGAGTTTTCTATGGTCTTTTTATAGATACATATATCTAAATATGTATAAAGAAACATATAGCAAAGGAATATGTATGTGTATGTGTATATGTATTAATATAAGAAAGTTTTATTCAAAGGAAAAGTTACTAAAACATTGAGCATTATAAACTTTAGAAGAACATGCACATTAAAAGGCCTGAAAGTCCTCAAAGAGAGTCCTTCATAGCTTGCAAACACTTGTGTAGCTAAATGCATATGTATGTGTAAATACATACATGTATGTATGTCATATGGGAATAAATCCATGACCTCGTCAACAAAAATCGTATTAAAATCAAAGTTGGCCTTTATTTATCTATATTTATATGTATGTACATATATATATTTATATTATTATTACATATATGTACTCATACATACATATAAACTAAATGAAATTACGTTTTCAACGATTTTTCTCACTTTTAAATAATTGAAAACTTCTTATTTACTCTTTTTTTTGGCTTTACATAGGCAAATGGTATACAAACAAGCATTTACATATTTATCTATATATATATGTATATACATGTAATACATATATGTTGCAGACAGATGTAAATTAGCTCAAGGTCATGTGCAGATGCACAAATTGTTGCGTATATAAACGCATATACAAATACCTGCAACTATGTATATGTATACATACATACACACATACGCACATAGAAAATGCGTCAAACGTCAAATGAGCGTGTGCTTTTAATATACATACATACATATATACACATATGTATATATGTGCAAATATGTTAATGCATATGCCTGTTAAGAAAATTGATTTCATGCATATATGTACATAATTATTCCAAATTTATTTAACTTAATAAATAAAATGCAAATATGCTAGCATAAATGTTTACATGTGTGGAGCAAAAACTCATTGCATCACACACGCACACATACGCATGCTAGAGCTAGTGTAGCATCGATGTTTTTGCGATGTTTTTATGAAAGCAAATGTATATGTGTGTCACATATGTATATATACATGTTTATACGCTCGCTTATATACATGTTTATATGCATGCTGAATATATTTGTTTTTTTTTTACTTACCGCCAAGAGGAACACATAACTGTAAACTAAATACTTAAAACATTTGATCTTTTTTGGCAGTGCCATAGTTCTATATACGCTCTGTTTGGCAAATTCTATTTACTTTTTCTCTCTTTCAGATACTTTTTCAAAGTTTTTCTCTTTTTTTGATCCTGTCGCAATCACGTTTTGCAGTTACTTCTACAACATCTGTATACATGTATATAAGGCAAATTGATGTCAATTATATATGTATGTGTGTGTGTGTATGTATACACACTAAGCAACTGCATTGCTATGTGTGTATATGTTACATGCAGTTATATTATAAATGCATGGCAACATTTTCATATACACAGATGGAATTTTATTGCTAATGCAGCAGCCCTTTATTATTCATTTGAATGC
Organism: Drosophila gaucha; assembly: GCA_035045545.1. Lineage (NCBI taxonomy): Eukaryota > Metazoa > Arthropoda > Insecta > Diptera > Drosophilidae > Drosophila > Drosophila gaucha. Next base: position 109,162 of record JAWNOY010000341.1, read on the forward strand.
ACATACATAGATAAGTGCGCATATGTATGTATACTCAAGTTGATTTGATTGAATAATAAAGTTCACTCAGTAATTGCAACTTTCATCTCTCTCTCTCTTTAGTTTGTTTTCCCAGTTGGCTCAATGCATTTCACACAGCACATCAACATTTTGCTGAACTTCACGGTTGTAAATTTTAACTAAATATAACTGTTAAAGTTGACTTGGAGCAGCCAAATTCTGTCCACAGCTAAAAAACACACGCAGTTTACCGTCTGACGCTTTGTTCCTTGTTTTGTTATACTTTCGCAGTTCAACAGTGAAAACATTATCTATAACCTTTTGGCTCGGTTGCAATCGTCGATGACAGCAGCTCCGAATGGCGCTAAATTTGCTTTGATTTCTTTTGGCTGTCATCTCGTTTATAAATTCAATTATATTTAAATAAATTCAATTATAAATTAATAAAAAATAATAAATAATCATTCATAAATACTGAAAATCATTTAACAAAAATGTTAAAAATAAAACCAAATAAAAATTAGAAAAAATACCTAAAAGTGAAGGAGTTTTATGTTATATAATTAACTGTTATATCAATTGTATATATTACAATTTTAGTAGATATATTTACATATATAACAGTTAGAGCATGTATATGTGCATATATAAGTTTTATTAATTATATATATTTATAACAAAATTATAACCGGTATATTTTTAACTTTTTGCTTTTAAATTTATAACAGTTAAACAAAATGTCTATAAAACAGTTATACCAATTACAGTTAAGGCAAATTGTATATAAGAATTATAACAGATATATTTATACACATATAAATATAACAGTTTTAATAGATAGAAATACTTATATACATAAAAGTTATAGCAGCTATGTATCAATATAACAGTTTTATGTATATAACAAATATTACATGTATGTATGTATATTTATAAGTTACTGCAGCTATTTTTATAACAGTTAAAGCATGTATGTATAAAGATGTATGTATATATATGTATAACAGTTACAGCAATTATATATGTACATACTTATATCATAGTTTAAGCTATTATATATATTTATAGCAGATATGCAAATATGTATATATAACAGCTTTAGTAGATATATATATATTTATAATTTGTGTCATACGTACATACATATATATAGCTGTAAAACAAAATTTCATATTTTAAATTGTGAACGAGTATTTAGCAGTCGGTTACGCCCGAGCGCAACGTATATGCTTTAAGGTTTACAATTATAAATAATACATAATAATCTACGTAAAGATAATTGATTAAAATATTATTGTTGCATACTTTTTAGGTTTGTTCCAAAAGATTTTTGTTCAAGATATGGCGTTGCACACCCACTGTGCCTTATTACCAATTGGAGACGGTTAATCTAATCGACCAAATGATTTTGCAATTTGAAAATGAATTGCGACATTTTTCAACACTAGATTACTAATTCGTCGATGGCCACATCGATATCAGCCATGTTAGCCAACATTGGAAAATATCTTCAAATAATAAATTAGATTTGAATGTTGAGGACTGTTGAAAAACACCAGTAATATATTTACATATATATATTTATATAATATTTAAACGAATTTGTATATATGTATGTATATATATATATATATATATATATATATCTACAAATTTATGTAAAATTGTGAGTGCATAAATATAAATAGATATATATATATATATATATACATATGTAGAAAATGCAATGCAATCGATTTAAGTATCTATATGCTTAATTTTGATAAAGAATGTTATTTTCCTAATCAGAAGATTTGTTATATTCGCTCATACTTACCCTTAACTTAAATTATATTCAGCAAAATTATCCAATTGGAATATATGAAATGTGATTAAAGCCAGTTAACTGATGTTCTAATCAGCAATAACAATCTTGATTCAAATTAATTAACACACACCGACCAAGCCAAAGGATCAACTTTCCAATAAGAAGTTACATTCCTATATTCCAATGGAAATTTGCAAATATCACATGTGATAAATAAGCGTGTATGTTAAGAAGCAGCCAATTTAGATTTCCAATTGGAAGTACTCATGTTCATTCAAATACCAGTCGAATATCCAATTAGACAGCGTTGCTTTGTAAAATAACGTATATTCCAATTGAAAGTCCGATTTAAATCCAATGGGAATCTGCGAACGTTACGGGATACAAAAAAGCTTATATTCTAATAAGCTCTCCCGTTCACATATCCAATAGGAATTCGATCAGTTAGAAATTCAATTAAAGTGAAGTAAAATGTAGGATTAAAAGCGATTTTATCTGTTAACATTTTGGAGGTATATTCAAAATTCGCAAATTACAATGTACAAAAATAAAGTAATTTAAAAAAGTCTAAAAAGAGAAAAGAACTTAAAAAAGAAATGCTTTTGTTTTTATTACAAACTTGTAAAATTTGTTCTGTACAACTTACACTTGCTTATGAACGAAAATTAAAAAATTTCAAACCACATATGTAAGTATGTAGGAAAGAGTGTATAAAAATGTTTGTTTTTGTGTTTTTTTTTGTTTTTTTTTTATCAAATGTAAAATGTAAAATGTGAATCAAGTAGAAAATACAATACAAATTACAATACCTTTTCAATATATATAGATATATATAAAAAATATGCTTAGGACCTAAAGTGCTCCACTTAAATGGACCAGCCGGCTTAAAGAGGGACCGTTAGGTATCGGATACGCACGTATATACATATATATATATAAATATATATATATATATATATATATATGTATGTATGTAATGTCAAATCCGATTTAAATAATAAGCCACGAGGCAATGCTCCTGCACCTCTCTGACTGTCTAGACGGTTCGATCGCCGATGAAATGATTGAGTAAAGGGTAAACTGAATGTAAATAAAGTTATGCTTTAAATGTACATTTTACATATTATACAATAGCAAAAGATGTCTTGCTCTTGTTACTGTTACCGTAAGTTTATATATATATAAAATTCAGGTCTCTTTGCAATTACATATTCGATGAGCGTCGATAGCCGATCGAACAGATCCTTTTATAGATTATTCCCGAAGATTCTTAGTGAGCAGAAGATTGTTGTGATGCCCCGATAAATGGCGGACCAGCTCCTGCACCGACTCGAAGCACATTGAACAGAAACAGCAGCTATACCGATTTTCCGTATCCGTCCCATTGGTCGTGGTTATAACATTTCTGTGAACGGAGCACAGGTGCTTCAGAAGGTGCGCCTTTTGCTTGAACATTGCCACGCAGAGGCGGCACGCAAACGGCTTCTCGCCAGTGTGGACGCGGAGATGTGTCTTAAGGTTCCACGACATGCCAAACTGTTTGCCACAGTATTCGCATCGATATTCGCGCACCGACGACGTATGCGAGTTGTTTGCGGCGATATTTGACACGGATGTGCTGCTGTTGCGACTCTCGGGATCAAGGTTTAAGTTGATGTGCGATAAACTCGAGAGTCGCGACTGCAAATTGGGCATCGTAGATAGCGCGGCATTCTGATTGGACTGCCATTGGTATACGAACTGTTGTCCGAGGTGCATCTGCAGCTCCGGGCTTTGAACACGATTTCGTTGGGATTCTAAGAGTTTGCGTTCGGGCGTCATAGTGTCTGTGTTAAGTGTGCCATCTTCCAATTGAGATAATATGTTCTTTTCCGATCCTAGTCCAGATATGGGCGACGTCGTCGACTTTACAAGCCGAAGTTCCTCCAATAGATTGTGCTGATACGTTGTGAAGGGTTGATTGTCGCTCTGCGTATTGTGGAACCCGGGACGACGTTTCCGATGCGGCGTTACGACATAGTTCTCGGGCGAACTGTTTATATCCGAGCCGTCGACAAGTGGTTTCATATCCTTGTGTGTGTCAAAGAATAGCCCTTTTCGCTTCGTACTTTCATGTGCGCTGATTGTGTCAATATTATTTTGCTTTAACAGAAAACTTTTGCTATCATGCCGTGCCGAGTTGTCGCCTTTCGTCCGAAGATCGAGCGATAGGTTAACGGGATTTATTGTTGAGTTATTATTATTGTTATTGTTGTTGCTGCTGCTGCTGCTGCTGGTATTGTTGGCAAGTCCACCCGCTGGAATGTCGGAAAGGTTTACAATTTCATCAGTGTCTTTATCGCTCTTATTGTCCTTGTTGGTGCAGTCATCATCGTCCTCCTTGTGCGAACACTCGTTGGCGTTCTCACAATTTTCGGCAGAGAATGTTGAAAAATCGGCGGTATTTCTAGTTTCCTCCACACTCTCCACTTCATACTTAAAGGATTGATCTATCGTATGCGGCGCCGCGTATTGCTGCTTTCGCGGCCTCTCGCGTAAGCTGGCGGCGCACTTATTGCTGAGATACGCAGAATCTGTCGTCTTCCAACTGTCCGACTTGATTTGCAGCAACAGCAGCAGATCGTGCAGATAGTTCACATCTCGCGACGTTATACACGTCTGGCCGGAATACAAAAAGTCCAATAGAAATTTAAAATATGTAGCATTGACATCTGGAAAATAGACTGTTGTCGTGCAGTCGCTCAGGTGAGTATCCTCCAACAGGTTCCTACACATAATTAATTGACTGATTAATCAAAGCACACCTCAACAAATTGCTAATCAATCAGGGCTTACCTTATAAGCGGACTAGCAGCTGCTAGCACTAATTTGTGTGCGTGTAACTTCACCTTGTTCTCACACACGATTGTCAAGTCTGCTGGATGCTCCCCTCTGAAAGCTGCTCCGATTTCTTTGAGGATGCACTCACCATGCTTGCTGTATTGCAACATCAACATTCTTTGAAACTGCAAAGGTAAAAGGAAACAATTTATTATGACAAATTGCCTTAACTTTACTTTATTTAAAATATTTATATATATTTCTTGATTCAAATATATCTATAGCAAACTTTTTATCAAAGTCAATAAAGAATTTTTCAGTACGACAATAGCAAGTTAAGTTGAGTTTTTATAATTTATTAAATATTTTTAAGAAACTCTGAAAGTTAAGTTAAAGTTAAAATAAGTGAATACTTTTTTTAGTAGGCAGTGCCTGACTAGGAGATACCCTAAGCCCTAACGCGACTCGAGTTAATGATTTACAATATACTAAAACTTGGGAAACTCTGGAAGTTAAGCCCATAAAATAAGGGAAGCGCTTTTAAGTAGGCAATGCTCGACTAGCAGATACCCTAAACTCTAAGTCGAGTCAAGTTGAGTTTTTATAATATAAGTATTTTTAAGAAACTCTAAAATTTAAGCACATAAAATAAGTGAAGACTTTTTTTAGTAGGCAATGCCTGACTAGCAGATACCCTACCCCCTTACGAAATCGAGTTTAGTATAATATACTAAGTATTTTCAGGAAACTCTTAAAGTTTAACACATATAATAGGGGAAAAGTTTTTAGTAGGCAATGTCTGACTAGCAGATACCCTAAGCCTTAGCGCGAGTCCACTTTAGTATAATATACTTAGTAATTTGAGAAAACTCTTTAAGTTAAGGCCATAAAATAGGGGAAAAGCTTTAGTAGGCAATGCTCGACTAGCAGATATCCTAATCCCCAATTCGAGTTGCTGCTTAATAATATTCAAAATATTTTAAATTTGAGTATACTCTTCGAGAATCTATCTCTACAATGCTTCCAAATATTCTAAAAAGCCTAGTCTCATATTCCAATTTATAAAATAATAGATCCTGATCCTAATTCATATACGATAAAGGGTCTTAAGCGAAGTCAATGCTCCACTACAATATAGTACCCTATGATTCATACCCGGATCCTAGTTGCTGCGTTGGCCGAAAGACCGTTAACTTATCTACCAAGGAATGCAGAGCTTAAACTTACTTCATATTTGTATGTATGTATGTATGTATGTTGATGTCTAAGAAAGCTTTTCGAAAGCTTTACAATTAAGATTGGAAATGTTTTCGTTGTTAACTTTTTGTAGAAGGGCAACGAATTTAAAAAAAAAAGCAACAAACGAAATTGTTAAATCAAAATGAGCATATTCACTTTGCCATATACCTAGTGTATGTATGTTTGTATGTACGTATATTTAAATGTACAAATAAAAGGCCATGTGTCATTGTTGTATTGTGCAAGAGCACGGCTTGTCAGTCTGTCTGCATTTTAAAGCTTACATACATACATACATACACACACTTAAACAACGGCTCATATATATGTATGTATGTATGCCTGTTAAATTATGTGTTGCGCGAGAGTGTGTGAGTGTGTGTCTACAGGGCCACACATTGAAGCTAAAGTTCACAGATCTCTGAAAACTTTAGAAAGAGATAGTCTTGCTTTTGCCGCGAATGGAGAAGAAACGTTCACTTTCAATAAAACTTGAATGACTGGCTTGCCCAAGCAGCAAGAGAATGGTACGCTTCGTCGTATTATGTATTTTTTTGTTGTTTTTTTTTATGGCATGAAGCACAACAATAAAGAAAGAAAAAACAAACGAAATAAAAAGCACTCTACTTTTTTTTCTTTTAACTTATATTTCCTTAAAAAGAATGCAAAAAATTAACCTAAAAAGGATGTACTAACTTTTCAAGCTCTTCAGCTTATAACATATATATACATTTATATGTATATATGTATATTATCTAAGCCCTAATGACTGTATTTAAACTGGGTACAAAACGAAAGTTTTGCAACACATTTCTTTTAACCACAAAGTTTCTCAGATTAAAAGAAAAAGTTTGGTGTCTTAAGGTAAAAATCGTACGATCGAACTGAAAAGGAAATGCAAAAACAATTTGAAGTGACTAAGATATTTCGCTGAAAATAATATTTTTGAAAAATGAATAACTTATTTTTAATTATATGAAATTGATTTTTGTTGGGAACAACGTTTCACGCCTACTTTTTTGCATAAAACAAATTTAACCTTATAAACATACACTAATAGTAATAATTTCTTTAAGAATATAAAATATATTGTAAAAAAATTCAGTTTAAAAACAATTTTTTTTTTTATTTGCAGAATGACTAATAAAACATTCTATCTATTAAAATTGTTAATAGAATTTTTTATTGCATATATTAATATATTTTATTTATTTAATATTTGATTTGTTCTAATTATTCAAATTTTTTTTAACCTTTTTTTATGTTGTGGTCTGTTTATGTTTATAAACTATTTTCGTACAAACTTTTATACATATGTACATATTTAAGTAAATAAGTATGTACATATGTACATATGTATGTACTAATAAATGTACACTCGTTTTTAAGAAAGAAAAAATTCATAAAGCCAAAGGCGAAAACTGAACGCAACAACAATAAAAACGCGCTTACAAACGAACCAAAAAAAAACACCTTTCACAAAAAGCTTTTCTCTCGATGGTTCAGTTCTCTCTAAGCATGTTTGTATATGTGTGCATGCATGAGTGTACAAGTGTGTCTGTGTATATTCACTCATGTCTATTTGTGTTTGTATTAGATAAAGGCATGTAAAAGCTTTCGAATTACTCTAAATGAGTCTGAATAGATACATGTGTATGTGTATGTGCGTGTGCGTGTGCACGAAAGCTAAACAATACATATGAAATTATGCAGGTCTGTGTGTACAAAACACGATCACTCAGTTACGCTTGGCTTTCCGAATTTGTCGTCGTAGTTTCGATATTATACAGTTTTGCAATCCGCTGTTCGTATGTATGTAAATACGAATTCATTCATACATATATATGTGTGTATGTATAAATGAAAGTACATATTCTATCTTCGTATAAGTACTTACAGTTCTTACATATATATATATATGTAAGTATGTAATTTTATGTATTAAGTTGATTTAATAAAAAGAAAGGATAGTTCTCAAATACAGTTATATTTATGTATACATACATATGTATGTATGTAGATGTTTGTTGAAAAGCATGAATTTATGTAGTTGTATGCATGCAAGTACATCATATTTATGAAGTGAGCGGATTTAATATGATCAAACTTGTTTTTGCTGAAGTTTGTCACGGGCGAACCAATACTAGCGCAATGCAAAGTTTCTGCTCATTTTCCCCTTTCACGAAAGCTCTTTTTGGTAAACCAGCCGAAATATCCGACTCGCACACAGCCAACCGCTCACTCGTCGACGTCGTCGCTGAGCATGTTGTAAATGCCACATTCGTAAAAATGACCCAAATTTGAATTACATAATTATAGCAATGAACAAACTCTTCTTTCCTCATCAATCTCGGTAGAAAACATTTAATTGCTTCTACATAACTTTCTACATTTATTATATACATATAAATATACAATTATACATAAATAAATTATTATTATTATTAATATAACAAACTATGTATGTATGTATATGTTTGTACTCTTACATATTACACACATACATACATACATACATACAGACTTTTATTTGTACATACAAACGATGTTATATTGACGAAGCTTATTAACATTTCTGCGCAACAATAAATGAAAGAGAAAGAGCGACGAGCGTAAGCGACGTACACACACACACACACGCATATGCAATAACACAGAAGTTGCTTACTCGGACACACACACACATATACTAATGAAAATATGTTTGTATATAACTGCATGTATATACAGCTATACGTATGCATACATACATGTGCTTGTATGAAGACATTTATATGTATGTATGTGTATACATTCATATAAGCACGCTATGAAGGTCACTAAGCCTTTCTTGTCTCTTGCTTGGGTGCGCGTTGCGTTGCGATCTTTTATTGCTGTATTTGTTTGTGCTGTCGCTGTTAATCGTGACGATCGGACGGTATACAGAAAACTGAGCTCTGCTGCACATTTACATACATCCAAGCATATATTTGTTTAGTATATGCTCACATACATATATGAATATGCATTAGTGTGTGTGTAGTTTTGTATTGAAACTTTTTGTACGTTGTTGGTCTGCTTTTCTTCATAACAGTTTTGAGTTTTGGCCTTGTAAGTGTTTTTTATGTACGTTTCTATATATACACACACACATACATAGATACATATGTACGTGTAAGTTTATTTACTGCCTTTTATATTTTTATTTAAATTAACTCACACTCGATTGCTCAACATTTTGTGAATTGCCCACCAAATTATAAATTCCAAATTTGAATGAATGTAAATTATACGAATTGTTTCACTTGCAGCTTTCAAAAGTTTATGTTTTGTAAATAAAAACATACACAAGTATGTATGTATGTATGGTCTTGCTTTAACTTACCTCTTTCATTAAGTCTGTAGCAATTACTCCCTTTCACAAATAGCTGGAAAATCTTCTGTAGACTTTCTGAATATGCACACATACACAGGCATACATATGTAAATATAGTAGTATTGCTGCATGTACGTATATATATGTATTTATGTATTCACAGACATACATACAAGTGCGCCACTGAGTAGAGCTTTCCACTTTCACAGTCTAGTTAAAGATTGTGTATGCACATACATACGTCTGTATGTATGTGTGTATGTATGTATATGTGTTGATGTGAATAACGCGTTCTATTCCTTATGCATTGAAAGACAGAATTCACACATACAAATGTATATTTATGAATTATATATACACATACATATATTTAATTATTACTTTCAGTTTCAACATCTGCACACGTTCATATACATAGGGCAACTGTTTCTGTTTTTGTTTATCATATTTGTACGAGATTTTCAAACTCAATATTATAGTAGAGTAGATTTAATTTCTCTTTTGAGTGGTTGGATCTTGTTTTTAAGCAACGCACGTACAGTTCACAGTTTCATTAGCTTTTGCTAATGCCACAAACAACAACACATGCACATACCGATGGCAATCCACATGCATGTATGTATGTTCCGCACACATACAAAAAGTTCACAACAGCAACAACAACAACAACAACAGTAACTTTTAACTAGGTTGAAGTTTTGTTATATGTAATACATTATTGCGAAATAAAAAACTTGATTGGTAAAACTTTTTTCCGACTTTGCGAGCGAAGAGATCGGGCTTTTGCTTGCCTCTCTCTATCTCTCTCTCCCTCTCTCTCACTCTTTCGTATAAAAGTAACACTGCGTTTCTCTTACAGCACGCGCACAAACGACAACACGTCCGACCTACCAAAGCACTATTTGTGCACTAAAACTACAAACGGTGGCAAGCCGACGGCCACCGACAACAGCAGCTAGCGAGATCAGACAGACTTCGTGTGAAATGGTTTGGTCTTCGTCTTCGGACTTGTTCTCCCAGCACTTCGTTTTATGATGTGTTATGCCTTTTGCCAAGTAGTGAGTGGGATTATTATAACACTGTAACAAAAATCAACTGCTCCATGTATTTACATGCATATTGATGGATGACTTACATACATGTATGTACATATGTATGTATGTATGTATGTACCCATTTCTTTTGTATACCGTCTACCACTTGTTTATAATATAAACTCCAAATCATAAACTTATTTGTAAGAAATGTTTATTAAGCTTAGTTAAGTAAATAAATCATATTTAGTCTTTTTATCAACGATTTTTTTAAGTGTATGTATATACATATGTATGTATGTATGTACTTGATCAGCATCAACTTTCAATTAACCATTTCTAACTGTAGAACTTTCGAGCTGTCTTAAAAGCTGAATGACTAAGTTAATAACATTACAAAACTTACTTGTTTTACTTTTTTTCAATTAAAAATATTATTATAGCTTTACTATTTTAGTTTTTTATGTCGTTCATTAATATTATTATGAATATCTGCATATAAATTGAAAGTTCGTTGAGGCTATTCAGATTTTACTTCGTTTGACTAAGAAACTACATCAAAACAGATACATATGTATGTATGTATAGTATATTAGTATATATAGTATATTTGAATATATAGTACATATAGAACAACATCTAAACAAATACATATTATAAGTAAATAGAAACTGATATGATTTTAAGGATCCTGATTTGAATTCAGATAGACATGTATCGTACATCGCAAGAAATATTACACTGTTTAACAAAATTGAACTTTTTTATGGCATTAGAGTAATCTGAAATAATAATAAAGCTTTTTTGTCTGTGAAATCCGAATCACAGTAATTGGAAACAAATTTTACTGGGAAACTTTTTAAATTTTTGTGATTATTATAAATAGTATGCCTTTATAGGACATTTACAATATACAGTTTGAAAGTTCGAGCAAAAAGTCTAATTGGAATTTATTGACACGCCATATTCGTTTTTTATGGAGTTTAGAAAAGAGCCAAGAAATGGCGGCTTTTGAATTAGAATCAAGAAATTGGGATTCCGAATATAATATAAATTTAAATAAACAATGAAATAAAATTAGACTCATCGTAGAGCGATAAATCGTTATTGTATAGTGTAAAAGTTTAAGTACTTTAAAAAGTGTTCCTTAATTATACAGAAGCTTAAAATGATGCATCATATTTTAGTTCGTAGATCAAATTAAGGTTTTTTGATTTATTTGAAATAAAACTTTTTCTTGTAAAACTTTTAAATATTTTTGTTTTTAAACCTAATCTAATAAATTCAATTACATTGAAGCTACGGATAGTATGTTTTTTTATACAAAATACTATTGCTGTATACATGTATGCATGTGTATAGTATGTATGTATACAAATGTTATATGTGTGTATTGTTCTTTAATGGTTTTCTATTCACAATGAGATGCGATCGATGTTCATGCTCAATTTGCCATTTGCATACGCTGCGTGGCTCAAGGACACTTTTTTAATTGCTTGCTCCTTTGAAGGAAAAGGGTGCAAAGGCTACAACAGACAAAACAAAGTAGTTAACATTTAAGTATCATCAATAAATATCAGTCAATACATATATTTGTCTATATGTATATAATCCTTTATCTAATTTTATGCTTCAAGAAATGCAGAAATTGATGGTAGCAATTGGGTAACAGTTTCATTAATATAAATAATTTATATGATGTATTCTGGGATCAGGTTCTAGGACTAAAGACTACTGCTAATTATATAATTATATTAAAGATCAGTGTAAATTATAGAAAAGTCTAATTTAATTATTAGCTATTTCAATAAAATATTCAGTATATAAAAAATGTATTTATATTATTTAATTCATTTATCTATTTTATTCAATAAATTAAATCTCATATTTAATACTAAGCCTAATGAATCCTAGAGCTTTCGACTATACATGTAGTATATGTAGTAGTATGTAGTATATAGTATATAATGTTTAAGTATATACTAATAAACATTTGCATATATGTAAATACATTACATAATACATAATAGAACGAAGCACATCAGTCATTTAAATGACCTTGATCCTAATACCTTTATGAATACCCTACACACGCTCAGTACCCTTTCTTTCCAAATAGCACTATTAAATGTGTCCTTGAGCTGGGCACAAGGCACTATTAATTGCGCCCGCTTTCTATTTGAAATTCTTCATTCAGGCTAATTTGAATAAATAAGAAGAAGAGTGACTAATGCGCTATTGAATAGGAAAAGAATGAAGGTAATGTAAGGAGTCTATATATATAACCTTATATTTGAGTATATATTAAGGTACTGGGGTATGAATAGCAGATAAAGGATCATTAAAGGTATTTGGCAAGGGTATGCCAAGTTCTTAACTCTTAATGAAGAAAAAAAAGGAATATATACCTATATATAAATAAATATATTTTTCTATTTCTATCATTCATACTTGATATATGCCGTTATAAGGGCTAACATGAAGAAATAGATAAGGCGTAAAACTTAACAAACTCATAAGCATTCAATACAGTTTATAGAAATCGACAGACACTTTTTAAATATATCGTAATATTAATATCATATGCAATAAAGTGATACTCAAAATTGGCCGTTAAGAAGCTAAAACCGCCAACACTTTTATATGTGTCCATATTTTCGATATACTCTTATCGATAGTCTCAACAGGCATACAACAATCGTTTAGCCAGCCTATTGCCATCTCCAAGCACCGATGAGTTTAAACTAAAACATCGATCATATTTTGTTGAAGTCGAATTGAATAAACTAACAATTAAAATGAATGTCCGAATTATTCAAAACCGAACAAACTATTTAAATCTAACAAACTATTTAAGAACACGTAAGTTTGCTAGCTTAAACAAATAATTTGGGGATATAATAATAATTGGGGAGGCAACGTCATTTGATGACACCGAATCTTAGTGATCAAAGTCCAATCATATTTGAGTTAAAGTACAAATGTATATAAATATGATGTATTACCAATTAGATAAGTATGTCCGGGTTCAGAATCCTAGGCATGTTGGAATATAGTAAACAAAGACACATGCATTGCACCCAAGTGCAACTAATATATATAAATCTACATATGTTGATTATTAAACTAATATAAAAAATGTATATATATATATTATATATTATACAATTACATTTTCTTGGAAGACGGAAGTAGGCATTTGTCTGCTCAAGCTGCTGTTCAGCCCAAACGAAATGCTAACAATCAAAATATAGTGCTCGTCGATGGAGTTCGTACGCCATTTCTAACATCTGGTACTTCCTACTCGAAGTTAATGCCACATGAATTGGCTAGGCATTCCTTGGTGTAAGTGCATATTGTTATATTTACTAATTCCTGATTATTATTAATTTATTTTAATTTGCTCACTTAGATCGCTTTTGCATAAGAGCCGCATCGACAAGGAACTTGTTGATTATATCGTCTATGGCAGCGTCATACAGGAGGTGAAAACTTCCAACATTGGCCGCGATGCGGCGCTTTCGGCTGGATTCAGCGATAAGACACCTGCCCATACAGTTACAATGGCTTGCATAAGCTCCAATGCGGTAAAAGCTTGTAATACTTGCAATTTGTAAACATTATATTAAATATTATTTCTCTTTAGGCAATTACAACTGGCATGGGACTTATTGCCACAAACACGTATGATGTGATTGTTGCCGGCGGCGCTGAGTTTATGTCTGATGTGCCGATTCGGCATTCGCGCGAGATGCGATCGCTCATGCTGAAGGCGAATAAGGCCAAAACGCTTGGACAACGTTTGTCCTTGTTGTCGACATTCAGACCCGGCTTCTTGGCCCCCGAAGTATGGCAAACAGCAAAATTAAATATTTCAATTTTTAATTAAACACTTTTATTTTTTATATATTACAGTTGCCGTCTGTTACAGAGTTTTCGTCTGGCGAGACCATGGGTCACTCCGCTGATCGATTGGCTTCAGCTTTTAATGTTTCACGCAAGGAACAGGATGATTACGCACTGAGATCCCACGAAATGGCTAAGAAAGCGCAGGAAAATGGATATCTTACGGATTTGGTTCCCTTCAAAGGTAAGTAAATATACTCCTTGATGCAAAATGATTTGCCAAACTCATTTTTTTAATATCTTAGTTCAAGGCGTAGATCAAGTCGTCGACAAAGACAATGGCATTCGCGTCTCTACACCAGAAAGTTTGGCTAAACTCAAGCCTGCTTTTGTGAAACCCTATGGCACAATAACTGCTGCCAACGCTTCGTTCTTGGCAAGTCTCTTTTCGTTTTACATTTATTAAAAAAACTTTAAATAATTTGCTCTTATTTTAGTCTGATGGTGCATCCGCTTGTCTCATCATGACAGAGGAGAAGGCAAAGCAATTGGGCCTAAAGCCAAAGGCATATCTACGTGATTTCCTTTATGTGTCGCAAGATCCCGTTAATCAACTGTTATTGGGCCCTGCCTATGGAATTCCAAAACTCCTAAAGAAAGCTGGAATCACACTAAAAGATGTGGACACTTGGGAAATCCATGAAGCCTTCGCAGGTCAAATTGTTGCCAATTTGAAGGCCATGGATTCCGATTGGTTCTGTAAAACATATATGGGCCTCAGCGAAAAGGTCGGAGCTCCAGATTTGTCCAAGTGGAACAACTGGGGTGGATCCCTCTCGATCGGTCATCCATTTGCTGCCACAGGCGTTCGCCTATGCATGCACACCGCAAATCGCCTGGTGCGCGAGGATGGCAAACTGGGTGTAGTCGCCGCGTGTGCAGCTGGCGGGCAAGGCGTGGCTATGCTTATAGAGCGTTATCCTGGAGCAACTGCCGACTGAAAATATCATTAGTTAGGTATCTTTTTTAACATCTAAATAAATAAGTTTTAATAAATACATTTATTGGCTGTAAAAACAACCTTTATTCAAACTTGGGGCTAATCTCTTATATGTCAAAGTTTAGATAGCTCAAAACAGAAAACAAAAAGCCCTAAATATTCTGATTTATATAACAACATAAGACATTGACATATTATCAACTGTTTTTTTGTTTAATTTTTTTCTTAGTTCTGCTGATCATTAACAATATAAACATTTATATTTACATAATTTTTCTAATATACTTCTTTATTCTGTTTCATAAAGCTGCTGTTGTTTCAGCTTACTTTGAAGCACATCGTTTTCATTATAAGAAATATGCAGCGGAGGTATAAGAGCACATGCCGCCATTCGACCCTCGGCGTTCAAAAAGTTAAATGTAGCACACGCCTACAAAAAAACATTAATAAATGTTAACAAGTGCATATATTTAAGGACATTTAGTACCCTTACCTGTTCTGTGCGAAGAATCTCTACATTTATGTTGTACTTTTTCATGAATTTAATGACTCGTTTTGTCAGATCTGGTGTTGGACTCTGGTCTCCAATTCCTATTATGAGTACATCGATCTTTGGCTCCAATGTTGGAAAGAGTGAAAGACTTTCTTCAGTTATATCATTATATGAATTTATGTTCCAGGACAATACTGATCTAAAATGTTAAACACTCTTGAATGGAAATTACAGTTACATAACATACCGATATATAAATGAATTTTGCTATACACACCTAGGAAATACCGTAATAGGTCCTATTAGGACCATATCGTTGTTAAGCCGGAATCCGTATTGGCTATACCCTGTAATCATAAGTCCCATGCTTGTTTCAGTGTTGAATATGGATACTTTTGTTTTGCCATCGTAATCATATGCTTTGCTGAACTGCGTTCCTATTGTTGAAATCCCACGACGACTTCCCAACGGCTTAAACAAACTCCTCACTCCAGCAGCTTTTAATGCTGCACTACCTAATGCTCGGAAATTCATCTGTAATTGTGTGTTGCTTAATTCAGTAGCGCAATAGTAAAACGAGTATTCATTTGTAAATACGATATCCAAATGACTATCGATGAATATTATATGTCACATATGAACATTAGGCGTCTTCTTACTTTCGATAGTTCAAGTTAAATAGGTATCAATAAAAATAAATAAGTTACAAATACTCGAGACACTTGACGTTATGTCTGATATATTATTTTCTTTGCCAGTCACATTTTTGGAAGCAAAATAAGAAAAAAATTTAGAAACCCATAACAATAATCAATTTAGAATGATCCATGTCATATTAGTTACTAACAATAATAAGTCAATTCGATATTTTAATATATAGTTATAAGCGATTGTCTCATCCTCAAATTAAGTTAAGTGTTTTATATAAGATTGTCAAAACAAGCAATCTTCAATATATTTCTACCTGCACTGCTGCAACTGGCATTATTTGAGTTGTTCAGATGAACAAGACTCTTTCTTTGCAACACATAGTTGTTTAAAATTTTAGTTTTGTGGTACCGTTGATAAAACAGCTTGTGTCATTATCAGTAATATTCGATTTCAGTGTAAATTTAATTTTATTATTTAAAATACTCGCTAAACGTTCATGGTGGAAATGTATGCTTATCAAAATTTACCAATCGTTTATGCGATAGTGGTCAGAAAAATATTACAAATTTACCATAAAATACTCATAAAATACTTGTTAGATTTTATCGATATAGAACTCCGTCACAACACTCGATTAAATCATAGTATAATTAAGAAATTAATACCTTTTGCATACATACACATGTAAAATATAAAGAAAATTAAGTTGGTATCAGTTAAATATAAAAGTTGGTTACCGATTGACAATTGAAGAAGAATTGCGGTTTTGTTTGTTATGAATGAGAGCCAAAAAATGACAGCATAAGCTCTCTAACCAGTTGCACACAATAATAATATGTATGATCATTTGGTATATACAAATGTATTATTAGTTGTCATATAAACAACAATATTTCAATGAATCGAAGTGAAATGTGTATATGTAAATAATATAAAGTGCGCCACTTTGGTAGTAAGTAGTTAAAAGTTATTGTTTTATATATGATATATATAGTAATTCAAGCGGATAATTGAATTACTCATTTATATTATATAGTTTGAGCATGTGTGAAGAGATTTGTATGTATGGGCATACTATTAAATATGACTATAAATATACACTAACGTATACGTGTATGTATAGAAAATGTTGTGTTTATCAAAATAATCTGCGTTGATAACAAACACCAAAAAGTGTGCCTAGCTAAAATATAGTTTAGTATCCTTGAAAAATATGTAATTTCGAATCAGCAAAGTATATAAGTCTGTATATATGCTCCGAATAGTGATCAGAAATTGAGAGAATTGTGAAAATACCTACTTATGTATGTATGTATGTTGCTAAGGAAGCCATCCCTAATGTCAACATCACGGACATTTGCCCGTAAAGTGTCACCCATACATACACACGTCATTTCTGATTAAAACTGATTTATTTTAGTACACGTTGATCAACACTGCAGGTCAATATGTCAACTTATTGAATTGAAGCGGTATGTGCACATCAGCTGTTGTTTATGTAAATCAGATATATGTATGTACATTTATCTTCGAAGTTCTGTTGCCCTTGTGATTTAATATTGTTTTTTTTAGATCAAAATCAAGTTACTAAAAAGACAGCTGTCACTTTATTTGCTAAAATTTTCTTATAACATTTGCTAGAAAATATAAATATAAAGATAAAAAATTTAATCTTTTTATGCTGCGGATTAGCTTCTTCACGCCTTATCTACTAACTATGGGCTATATAGTATAGTTTATAGTAAATAGCTAATGTTTTTCAAATCTACATATATACTATAATACCTATAAATTGGCTTATAGAAAACGATTCTCATAGTAATTGTCGCTTATCGCAAAAAGATAATGGTTACTGATTGATATTTCTTCAAAATGTAATTTTACTATTGCCATATTTCTGGCAAAGTATAGATGATTCACATATCAAATTTGTGACACAATGAGTAACTTACACTCGTTCTGTTATTATTATATTATTTCTTAAATTCTTTAATAACTATTTAGTTTTTTTTTTTTTTTAATTTTAGCTATTCACTGAAGGTTCGAAGAATTTATAGATGATATCTACCTCACAGCAGAGAAAATGATTGGCCCCAGCTCACAGATAAGCAAGATATTATTAACACTTTTATTCGTGTTAATAATATTCTATGTGTTTATGGATATTGAGCTGTATCTGCGAATTCATAACTATGCAATCGACCGAAATTATCACACCAATGATACGACAACGCCAGTATCGTCGATGGAACCATCCCATTTGGCATCGGATTCAAGCAGCGCCCTAAAAGTACCCACCGTTGAGAAAGAGCCGTCCTACGATTACGATACATGGATATCATGCAATCTGAATCCACTTTGTCATATTACAGTTAAAGCGATACTGTTAGATCACACCAACCATTATCTTTTCGCACCGCTGGCAACGATCTTTGACGATGTGGTCGGCATCTCCCAGTCCACGTTTATCACACCAAACATGATATCATTCTTTCATGTGATAGTAGCATGCGTATCGGGAAAACTGGTGGCATCGGATAGCCTGGGATACAGACGGCTAGGTGTGCTACTCTTCCAGATTCGTACATTTCTGGATGATTTGGATGGGCATGTGGCGCGCGTCAGGAAACATATACGCGGCGAACGCTCAGAGATTGGTACATCCGGCTATTATGTTGATGGAGGCTGCGATGGACTCGGGTGCATTGCGCTGCTCTTAGGCATATTCTTTTTCCTTAAGAATAACCCACCTCGTCGAGGCTACTCAATAATTCCAATGAGCGATACCAAAACTCCAGAGACAACGATTATTCCTAAAATGAAGGCAACTACGCGAAAGGTTGCGAAAAATGTTATTAGCTTTACTGGCCAACTCTTATTAAGTTCGACGGCATGGAATCGTTATATAGCTGTCTATCAGAATATGTTAGAGCGAGAAGATGTCAGTAGCAGCCAGTACCAGTGCCAGAATTATATATTTAAGTCGACATTATTTTTTTGCGTTGCTTGGATGTGGCGCATTGTCAACGTGCACGCCCTGCTTCATTGTGTTTTGCTTAGTATATTTTGTGACAAACTATGGGATTTCTTAAGAGCGATACGTTACAGTGGATATATAATATTGCTAGTTGCCATTTGCTTAACGGAAATGCACATCTTGGAGGCCCAAAACTATATATTTAATTCATCAGCGTGCAGTAACATCTCACTGTGATTTTACACCTATATATATATACATAAATATATATATATTACTGAAATACAATAATATTTTTGTAGTGGAGATCAAAAATGCCTTTTTATACCCTGTAACCATAATTTTAAATTGTGTTTGTGTGCGAAATGCGAAATACATTGTGATTGTGCGACTTAGGGTAAATACTTTAGTATGTATCTGTCAAATATATATTAATATACAAGTAGCTAACAGACTTACAAACTTATTCGGGGTGCGACATATACACATATATTTATATCCAGCTAAGTATTTGTTGGTTTATTGTTTAAAGAGAGACATCTAAAGGAATACATAGGTTTCATTAGTCTGACTTAAGAAGAAACTTAAGAGAAGTAAACAACCCAGATTGTTATGAGCCTATATTGTATTTTGCCCACTATATGAATGTGATAAACTGCTGAGCGTTATCAATTTATTGCAGTATCTAATGTTCCAGACTTCAGGTCTGTTGCTAGTCCCAATATCTAAAGCAAAATATATCCATTACACCCTAGTCCAAAAGTTCAATTATAGCCTTATCTAAATTATGGCCATATCCGATTACCAATTCACCACTAGCCGTTTTAACGGTAATGAGATACGAACCTATTATCTTATCGAATTCGATATACGATAAGCAATGTCGTATTTCCCTTCTTTAAAAATAAACAAGGGAATATCCTTTTTGCTTTAGTAAACGGTCAGAAACCTAATTCGCTGGGGCAATTTTCCATGATGGTTGGCAAGGATCAAGAATCGATCACAAGTTACGCAGCTAAAAATTTTTTAATATGTTCTTTTACCCGAATATTTGATCTGAACCTTGTACCAAGTCCCTGTGTATTTGCAGTCGAGGGTGACACGGCTAGCTAATATAACTGACATGCAAGTCTAAATATTATTTAATAATATTAAAGCCAAGCCTAAATTAATTGTTTACTTCATGAGAGAAATTCATAAAATTAACCCTCTTGGCCAACAGTATTTATTAATCGATCTTAATTTCAAGCATCTATATGCGATGAAATAAAAATATCGATAGAGCCTTGGTAGGCATCAGTGAGGCGAGCATCGATATATCGAGGCTTTTGATGGTTTTGTACATCACTAGTATACATACAGAAAATTTCATCTTCAATTTTTTTGCAAGGAGAAATGGTGTACTTAACGAAATCAAATTTATTAAAAGCGAAATTGTAAATATTCTTTATATTTATTACGCACTTATTAAAAAGTGGATGTGCATATTGACATAGCGTGTGTTGTGATTCGAGATTCGAGCGTGAAAAGAAAAGTGACTTCGACTGGTTCTGACTGTGTGTGAATCTTGTGAGAGAGCGAGCTTAAAAAGGAAATATACAACATAAAATATTACGTGTGTGAGCTGTACTGAAAACATACATACATATATTGAAGGCATTACTAACCCTTTATTAATAGTGTAAGAATTGTTGTATAACCCCATTTAGGAGGGCCTTATCGCAAACCAACTTTTTTTGAGTACATACATACATACATATTCGTTAGTATGCCGTAGAAATTGTACATGTGTGTACAGGTACTCATTCGTTTGCATGCAATATGTGCATATGTATGTACATATGAAAAAACGTGTAAAATCGATACCGTATTTCTTTACACATTTGTAATACATATGTATGCATATAAATGCATTTAATTATTAATTATAATGAAAAACACACCTTTAGTTTCAATTAAATCAAGGTTAATAAAAAAAAGAACTTCGGCACGCCGAATATAAAATATCCTTGCAAACATATAACAGATGTACTAATATATTTAAGTGTATTTAACACATAAACTCAATTGACATACATATGTATGGATATATGGATATTTTATAAAGGTCCATTATTGAAAAGATTATGTTCTGTTAGGACAATAACATTTCTGATTGATCGATGTGACATATTCAGCTGGCAACAAAAAAGTTTTAAAATTACCAAAAAAAAAAGTTTGCTTTGAAGCGAGTGTACCGGCTCGGTTGATTAATCAAACATGCAATCATACAAACACACATATATGTACACACATACATGTTCTAAAATGTCTCCATATCTATGTTACACTGCATGACAAAAAGCAAGGGTATAAAATTTAATATAAATGGTTAACATGAATAGAACTATTTATTTTCTTTACTTATTTATTATTATTTTAGGATATACATAGTTTAATAATGCCAACCTAATGTTGTTTAAATATAAATATAAATATGGCATTTGTATTTAAATCCTTATTCACGAGGTGTCACAATTTAGAACAAAATTCTTAGTACAGTTAGGCTATATTATGTATTTTCTCTTTACATAAACGAACTGATAGGTATATTTTTGAAAATTATTCAGATTATACTTGTATTTTAACAAATATTGTAAGGTCGTTGATCTCTAAAAAGGAAGTCATCATTAAGCATGCTTAACCACTATGCTAAAGGTTTCTCTCTTAGCTTTAGATTTTAGAAATAATGGATATCTATATTTCCTAGTCACTGGTCTGGGGCTAAAGTCTATAGGCAAAGAAACAATAAATTATAGAATTTCCTTTTGACTAATACCTAGTTTAACACATGTCTGTGCAAACGTGAATTTATTATATTTTTGAATGTTTTATCAGTGTGCGTTAAAAGGGCTGTGAGCTGTTTGGAAGATATGAAATACGAGTATGTGTTTATGAATGTGCATTTGTATATTTATATGTATTTGGATACGTGTGTTTGTACGAGTATGTGTATAAATATTAGTGTATGTACGTGAGTAAATATGTATTTTGCTTTTATTGAATGTTGAAATTTATTCAAAATCAGATTTCCACACATTTCCAACAAGTTAAATATAAAACAGCCTTAAAATTTTGGATTGTTATATTTTGCAGAGCAAATCTTCCAGGCACATCTAAATTATATATTTTTGAATATTGGTTTTAAGCTAATACGATGCAAAAATTTTATAAAAATTTGTTTTTATATATTTTCTTTTATATTTTAAACAAAATGAGTTTCAGAAAGTTAAAAAAATATACTTACATTTTTTACAAGTTTTCTCAAAGGGAAGTTTGAGATCTTATTGGGTTCTTTTCAGCATAACAGAACTTTAATAAATTTATTTAATGGGGTATTCAAATATCACATGTTAATTTACAGTCTCAAGTTTCTTCCGTCTATATATAGGAGATGTCTATAGGAATACTAATATGAAGGAGCACATAGGTACTTTTAGAAAAAAAATATTCAATTTAAATTATGTAAAAAAAAACTATATTGTTTCATTTGTTTCAAATCATAGAAATTGCATTTATTTGTAATGAAATACTTCTTGAAATTATTTTAATATACACATAACTATAGGCAAATACAAGACTATGTGTGAACAATCTGTTTCTGAGTGAGTGAATTTATAGTTTTCAAAGGAAAGTTGTTAAGAATGGGATTACATGTATATGAAGTATATCAGAATGATTTTTCAGTTGATTGAATGATGGTGTAGATAACATTTAATTTAAACTTTAAAGAACCTTATAAATTTAATGAATATTTTATGAATTTTAGAATTTTGAGAATTTCGGAAAATGGATTTCGTACAAGTATCCGAGGAGGAGGGTGATGAACCTATTGAACTTCCAGCTGAAGAAGATGGAACTTTGTTAATATCAACACTTCAGGCGCAATTTCCTGGTTCATGTGGACTCAAATACAGGAATATTGACTCGAAAGCTGTCCGTGGCGTTCGTTCAAATGAGGGCAGACTATTTCCACCAAATGTAGACTCGGGTTGGGGAGAATATGTCTACTTTTGTGTGTTTCCAAAAGGTATAGAAATTAACAGAAGATCTGCCGAACAGCTCGACAGTCCTTATCGCCCCATATTGCCTCCCGTAGAGAACAAACGTAAAAGCGATGATAACTTGGAAAATTCAACGGCAAAAACAAAACGAATTGAAACCCGTTTACGATGCACTGACTTGATTGTCTTGGGACTGGCTTGGAAAACAACCGAAGACAGTTTACGGGAATACTTTGAGAGCTATGGCGAAGTGCTCATGGCGCAAATAAAAAAAGATGTCAAATCGGGGCAGTCAAAGGGATTTGGATTCGTACGTTTCGGTTCTTACGAAGCACAAATGCGTGTTCTCTCAAATCGACATCTTATAGATGGACGATGGTGTGAAGTTAAGGTTCCGAATTCAAAGGTATTGCCAACACGCTTGGGAAAAAGTAAACTGAGACTTAATCAATATTATTTTAAATTATAGGGCATGGGTCATCAAGTGCCATGTAAAGTATTTGTAGGCCGTTGTACGGAGGATATTAACTCAGATGATCTGCGCGAATACTTTTCGAAGTTTGGCGAGGTTACTGATGTCTTTATTCCGAGACCATTTCGAGCCTTTAGTTTCGTTACGTTCCTTGATCCTGATGTAGCACAATCTCTCTGTGGAGAAGATCATATAATTAAGGGTAGGCAATGCAATTATTATTTCTATGTTGATTTTTGTTTAATTATTTGTTATTTTATTAGGGGTGTCGGTTCACGTTTCGAATGCCGCTCCAAAGGCCGAGCAAAACCGGACCCATCAGGGACAAAATTACAACTATAACTCTGGAAATAATTTCGGAATGCATTCGTACCATCCTCAAGGAAATCACATGAACTCTGGCCGAAGCGGACATCATAGAGGTAATAACCAACACAATCCACACGGAGGTGATAACACTGCAATCGGCAATAGTCACAGCAACATTGGCAGTGGTGGCTACGGAATGGGTAGCAATAATAATTATGGTGGCAATTTGGGCGGGGGTTACACAAATAGTAGTAATCACAATAGTGGTGGGAACATGAACCGGCAAGAAGCCGGTGTTCCCTATAATAGGCAGAATAATTTTCATGGCATGAACCAGCCACACAATGGCAACGTAGGCAATAGCGGTTGGATGAACAGGGGACATTTGGACATGCCTAACCTACAAGCGCTAGGCATAAATTCGCAAGGATCCAGCTCTTCAAATCAAGGGCAAAACATGAACAACCCTTTAGGCGTCGGACTTAATTTAAACTCATTGCCGATGAACCCTGCTTTGGTTGCTGCTGCGTTGAATCAGTGGAGCCTTCTTGGCAATCAGCTGCAAAATCAAAACCAGGATCAGCAGGCAAGCCTTCTATACAATATGATTGTTTCAAACAAAAAACTCTTTCAGTTACTTCTCAGGGAGGCAACTTTTTATCGTGGATGGCTCAAAACAACGGAGGGCATTCCAACTCAAATATTAACTCTGGAAACCGCAAAGGACAAAACAATCCAAACAATTCTGGTTCCGGCGGTATGAACAAAGGTGATAACTCAGCTTCTAATGATCAGCAGGTAAGTCCATACCTGGTAGATCACTTTCAAGCAATACTTAATTAATATTAATATATTTCAGAATGGTAACTCCTGGTCAAATCAAAGCAGCGGCTCCCAAAACTCTGTGGACAAATCAAATTTTCTCTAAATAATTATAATACTTGTAAAGCACTTTACCAATATGGTACGATTAATATCGAATTAAATCAGTTTTAATTAAACAATTAAATTTTAATATTTGTAAATATTTAAAGCTCTATAGGGGTTGGGAAAACTGCGGTCTCAACGACCGATCGTTGTAAAGTTATATAGTGCCAATAGCTTGGAAAGATCAGTTCAATGCGATCAAAACCTTTACTAAAAAGGATAAGTATAAGGTATATGATGAAAATAAGAAATATTTAAAATTCAAATCGAAACCATATGTATTCGAAATATTTTTCTTTTAAATATTAAATATTTATTCACATTTAATTTAACAAAATTTGGACCGAAGCGTGCAGCCTTGCGGTAGTTTTGAGGTACCTTTATCATTGATGTCGTAAAAGTCGATTTTGGCATTATTTCAGCTCCATTTTTATATTGGCTATTAAACTCTTTATATTTTTTGGCTTAATATTATCAACGTCTCTGTAGGACTTCACAGATTTTCCTTGGGTTATTTGCCTTAGCTTGGTCTTACTTGAAAATTTATTTAAAGTGCATTTTTCCCCAGAGCCGACCTTTCGTCGCTTGTTTTTCTGAAGGTATATGTTGCCAAAATCTTATAAACAGTGCGACTTGTGCTCTCAACAAAATGCGTTACGATTATCGATGGATGAGAATTAAAAAAATTGCAAACAACCACAAATTAAGTGCAATCCCCTTGAAACTTTCGCAGCTTATAGTTAACGCGTGTTAGTGGATGCTTAAAAAGGAACTTTGGAATCGAACGCTGAGGATCACGTAAAACAAAATAAGTGACCGCAAAGAGCCAAATTTATAGCGTATATTATTTTACCCATTTAGCGCTGCTCTAGTGAGCGTAGCTTAAAAGAAGTTACCCAAAAATTTGTGGTTGCAGCTTTTAGCGCTTACATATTAAAAAAAAATGAAAGAATGCTATCGGCGGCGATTAGCAATCCTTAATGCATAGCAATGCATTAAAATTGCTAAAATTAGCAATAAAAAATGCAGTTTAATTCGAATTATATATATATTATTTTTTTAATTATTGCTTCTATTATTGGAAAAGATTTATTTAATTATTTTAAGTTCATTTCAAATTGGAACAGAAACAAAAACCAGTTTTGGACTATCGAAAAAAATAAGTTTAAAATAGGCGCTTTTATTTTTTGAGTTCCATTCCACTGTTCCTAATTGAATTATGAGTTGTGACTTTAACGGAAAAGCAAGTAGTTTCTAATGCAGAGTGAAATTTGAATACATAAAACTTTTGAGGATCGGCTATTATGGATCAGACAATACGGGATAGATTTATTCCCCAACAATTATTATATTTTGTTGGTGGTCGTCGATGTTGTCAACAATTTGCGTGCACGTTTCGAAGATCTGAACACATAGTATTTATAAACTCGGCGCGTAATTTGGGCCTGCGTTCACAACTCATACTAAGTAACGGACAGGAATGTGTAAAAGTTTTCAAGCAATCATGCAAGCATTATTTGGACGATCCCAAATGTTTGACATTGTCGCCAACAACTGTAATGGACATGTTCACATTATTGGCTCGCACAACCAATGCGCAATCAGATGAGAAGCGCGATCGCTGGAATATTTATGTTCCGCCTCTTCATATTCCGCTAACATATCTGAGCAAACCAGCTACGGAGAGAGAACATTGCAGGCAATTAATAAATGCTTTAAAGATACCGTGTTACAACAATATTCTTGATTCCATCAATGGTCATCGCGTAACTGTATTCGATGGTAATCTTTCCATTGATAAATCCATGATATTTCCGTTAATCATTTTAAACGATTTCGAATCGAAACAACAAAACGTTCTAATAATTTGTATCGAAAAAGAGAATATTCTAGCGATATATAATTGCGAGCGTTTCGCAGAATGTTTGGGTGAAAACGTAGGAGAAACTGTGGGAATCCAGGTGCCTCAACACAATAGCATCAGCTCTGTAACGCACGTTGTCTACACCACCGCCAAATACTTTCTACGTAGTTTGTTTAACAGGAATGAAGCAGACAAATTCAACCAAATTACCCACTGCGTGGTTAACGATGTACACCTACACGCTCCCTACACTGACATTCTGCTATATGAATTAAAGCAAGCATTACGTTTCGATCCAAACCTCAGAATCATATTACTTTCACAAGCATACGATGCATTGCGGTTTATAAATTACTTTGGAGAGGGTACAATGTCCTGTTTGGAGCCAGCGAACTTACTTAAGTCGAATATTTCATATTTGGAAGATATCCAGAGAAGCATTGCATTAAAAGGAATTGATAAAGGTCCGGAGTATTACAAAAAACAACGACAAATGTTCAGAAATAAGAACATGAGAAATGAGCAAATCGACAAATGTCTGCAGGCCTACGAGAATATTGGATCTGATGTAGCAATACGTCCACTTCTGTATTCAATTAATTATGAACTGGTTCCAGTTAACTATCAACATTCAATTACTGGAAAGACGGCTATTATTATCGCCGCCCACCTGGGAAACGCAAATCATCTTCGACTGTTGCTGTTTATGGGAGCTAATCCACACATTATGGACGAACGCCATGAAAACGCTATAACTATTGCTGCTTTAAATGGAAATACCGAATGTGTTAATATACTTAACAATTTTGTTCTTCATGGATACGTTGCTAAAAACGCTAAGCCACAATTTGTTAATTTCGATGTCATTATCGATTTAATATATCTCATATACGCAAAGCCTATTTTTCCGCCAGGTAAGACATAAAGACTTTTCTGATCATATAATCATAAATAGTCATAAGCATTACTTTTTAATTCGATCTAAGTTTATTTTAGCTCATAACTATCAATGTTTTATTCCAATCGTTTCGTTTAAAACATACATATTAATAAAATTTGGGGAGAAATTAGAATAAAATGTTATACTTAAGCATATATCTATCAAACAGTGGGAATACTAATAATATTGTTTTATATAATGATTTACGATACTTAACTTTTTATTTTAAAAAGTGAACAAATGAACTATGACCCAAAATGACGACTGTTAAAATGCATTGACATGTGAACTCTTTTTTAAGTTCAACAGTCTTTTTATCGAAAGCACAAATTGTAAGTTTGATTGGTCCATCTCTATGAGCTTATCGATATATTTGACATTGCTATTAGAACATTGTTTTTGATCAAAACGGCATTTTAGATTTACATTGTTTAATAAAAATGAACACAAACTCAGAAAGCAATAAAGGAAAAGTTATTCCGGCCACCAAGCGCCCAGATGGCACTTGGCGCAAGGCACGACGGGTGAAAGACGGCTATGTACCCCAGGAGGAGGTGCCACTGTACGAAAGCAAGGGCAAACAATTTGTTGCTCAAAGACAAACGGGCGTCCCGCCGGGCATGTGCCCACTTTTAGCGGCCGAAATCAAAAAGGTGCGGGAGAAAAAGGAAAAGGCCAAAGAGAAGAAGGCTGAGAAGCCAATAACTAAAGTTGCTGCGAAACCATCGACAGACACCACGAGATTGCCCAACTCTTCAACTACCACTAATATTAATAATGATACTCCAAAAGTTTGTGAAATATCTAAGCTATCAAAGGCTTTAGATGAGAACTTAACGCTTGTCGAAGATCCTGAGATTGATTTAGCGAAACAAATCAAAAAATTGAAAAAGAAAATACGTGAAATTGAGCAAATAGAAACAAGGATACAGGCAGGCGAAGCAAACAAAGTTGATAAAGACCAAATGGAAAAGCTGAAAAAGAAGTCGGAAATATTAAGACAATTGAAAGCAATCGAAGAGAAATCTACTGCCATACTACACACATAGTTACACAATGATCGAATATGTCTCCATTGCCTGTCTCTGTCTGTTAAATAGTTGTAATATTTTTAATTTAACAGTAATTTACATACATACATCTGTTTTAAAAATGTGTGTGTTGCGTTTGAACTGTTCAACTTTTTGATACGATTAGCAAGAAGAACGAGGTTTTAATTTAATTTTAAATTATTTTATAAATAAATGTGAAACGATGCAGTTGAAATTTTCATTCATTTGTCTATATTCAATATTTTTTTTTCAGGAAACATATTGATCATTTTGCCGACCTATTACCATTTAGTTAAGCTCAACTATATGTTGTTAAGTAATTTTTTAACAGGCAATTTACAAGAGTTTTCCATATTTGTGCTGCACAAGAACATGGACAAGGAGTATTTATACTCGTTGATAACAACTCGTATGGAAACTAGAAAAATTGTTTTATCCACCGAAATAATCGAGTCATTGCCACTGGGAATATCATTTCAATATCTAATAGATACAGCTCGCCAGAAGAAATACCTATACGATGGCAACAGCAACAGCATCGAGGAGCGATATGAATGGGTAGCAAAAGATTGTCTACTGAGAAGACAATCTCTACTTGATGCAGGTGCTGAAGGTGAGTTAAAAAACTAGTTTGCTAGATTCATTCTATATATATCTGCTATTTTCAGCTGTTGCTGATAAACATTGCTTCCGGCTAATAACAAGAGATACATACGAAATGCTGAGTGAAGTTGACCAACCTGCTCTACAGACAATGCACCTGGATAAGATCTGTTTGACTGTCAAATTATTGTTGCCCAGCGCTCTTATTAGTGAATATCTAACATTCACGATTGCACCGCCTTCGCTTTTAAGCGTGCATCAGACTGTGCAGGCCCTCAAGAAGATCGACGTCTTGGATGAAGCTGAGGATGTGACCTGGCTAGGCTGTCGGTTGGTAGACATTCCCGTCCCTTGCCAGCTAGGACGAACTTTGGTTTTTGGCATTTTGCTGCAATGCTTGGATCCGATATTAACTATTGTCAGCTCGCTCGTCACAGAAGATCCATTGCATATACCCTTCAACGATGACATTGACGCCTTATGGGATAAGTTTACGATTTACATACAAAATTGTATTAAGAACGAACGGGCTCGCTTAGCGGAAGATCAACTTTCGGATCACATTATTTTTGTAAGACTATTTCAAGAATGGCAGGCACGATTCAAGAATGATGCTCTACCCCTGTACCTAACCGACGAGTACGAATTCGTGCTCAATGGCCTCATGGAGCAGCTCAATCTCACTCGCACGAAAATTGTGAGCGCACTGCGAGCCGCCAATTTGATACATAGCTCTGGCCAATTGAACATACAAAACGTTAACATGAACTCGGGCAATTGGCCATTGGTAAAAGCTGCGCTAACGGGCGGCATGTATCCCAATATCTGTGCTGTGGATCATAAACGCAAATCCCTGCTCTCGGGCCAGTCAACCAATGTTTATTTGAACTCGAATTCGCTACTGCGAAACTTTTTCGAACCTTTTCAAACAACTGCTGAATGGATCGTGTGCACGAAACAGAAAAATAATATCAAATATGCAACTACTGTGACTCCTTTGGCGGTGGCGATGTTTTGTGGTATGTCCTTGGCCTATAAGAAACTAAAATTTGATATGATTTTTATACCTATTTAGGCTGAAGTTGAAAACTCTCAACCTTGCTTATAGCAAATAGCATTGGCTACTATCGCCTTCAGCTATAACTTGATATGATATTTCTTATACTCGCTCACAAAGTGAAAAGAGTATATTGGTTTTATGCAATGTCCGTTTTCCGCCTGGCTGTATAAACACTCAGCACTTTTAGACTAGAGAAATTTGGAACATATGCTCATATATATACATATAACATATACTATATATTTTTAAACAAAAACGCTGTTATTTTCGTCTGTTTTGTAGTCTAACAACTAATATTTAGAATTTAAACTAGAGCTGGGATCGGGAAAGAAATTCGTTCCCGACCCAAATCCGATCCCAAATAATTTTTGATTTTCCCGCCCGATTGTTCCGCGGGTCCTGACATTTCCCGAAATAGAGATAAAATTTTTTACTTAAAAATAATATTTTATCAAGATTTTCTTCTCTAAGATGTGTTCTCCTTTCTTCCAAAATTCTACTAGAACTAGAATACACCCTCTCCCTGACCGTACCGGACTTTTTCAGAATCTTTCTCATCCCGCCCGATCCCGAAAATTTTGTTCTCGAAAATCCCGATCCCGACGCCCATCTCTAATTTAAACGCGCGTTTCCCACCCCTGCAATATGGTACGCCCATAGGGGGCGTGACAATTCGAATAAAACTGTGTTTTATAAAGTTTTAGACCTAGAACTGTAGACCTTCTCTAAAAATCGATTAAAATTCTATAAATCAAGCAAACCGGTAAAAACTATATCTTCCACAGCTATAATGCTGGAATAAAAAACTTTTGCAGTTAGTTTACTGTTATTGCCCTCTACTAACATTCAAAGAAATTATATAGTATACCCGTGGTAAATCCTAAAATCAATACTTGATTAAATTCTTCTCTCTTTTCGCTGTGAACGAGTATTAGCAGTCGGTTACGCCCGACTGCAATCTTTTTACTTGTTTTTTTTTCTGTTACAGGCTCACCGAAATTAGGATTTGAGCACAGCACGGAGATTCAATCGTCGCCCGATAAAAGCGACATTCACTTTTTTATAGACGAATGGATCTGGCTGAAGATGTCGAAATCCGATTTTGAGCTGGTGCTGAAGATACGGGAACTATTTTTTAAAACCTATCAACATTTTTTAATGCACTGCTGCGAATTGTACAAGTGGCGAAATTCAACGCAAGATCTACTATTTGAAGCGCTGTCAACAATATTCGAAAATGAAGACGCGGCTGCTGGATTTCGAAAGTGTTCGAACATTGGTTTTCGACCCGCTTTCAAATTACCAAATTTATATTTACTAAGTGTCAATTCGCACTTCACTTGGGCAAAAAATCATGAAGCCATGAACATACAACATCCCATTGAGAAACATTTCTTTCTGCTTTATACTGTAGCTGGTCCAGGCAACTTTTATAAGACATGCGATGCGTCCTACATCGAAAGTGTAGTTGGAAAGTTCGTGAGACCGCTTGAGACGCCTTCTAGATATAGTTATATCATTTTGTACTCGAAGAAACCTGATAATCTATTAGGCATTTGCCGCCTCAAACTGGAAAGGGATGAGTTCGTCTGCAAGGAATATTTTAGGAAAACGATCGCTTTGCGTGAGATTTTGTAAGTAAAAACTTAAACCTTTGTCTTAATAATTTTATTCTTTATCTTTATTTTTAAGAAAAAATTCATTAAATTTATTTACATGCTTACAGTTTAAGTTTAGTTAATCTGATCGGAACTTGTCCTGTTTTTAAGCTGTAGAAAATAACATTTAGTTCATTATTTAGGGAAGTGAAGCATTGTAGGGTGTATGGTAAGGGAAGGTACTCAGTATTTTTATTAGAACAGGTTGACGTCAAGATTCGGTTCTGAAGTTCTTTAGGATCCGAGTCTTCTGGGTTTATTTCCTGGGCTAGCAATTCTTTTTCAGTCTCTCAAAATATTATTTGGTCCCTTCCTGGATTTTGTCTCTAATTTTTGTCTCCCATTCTAAATGGGATCTCATCAAAGTATATATACATATATTCTTGAACAGGAACTCGTCTAATTGGCTAAAAAAAATTAAATTTTTTCTTATAATTTTTGTTTAATTGATTAAAATTAGTAAAATTAATAAAATTGATTAAAATTAGTATCAGACTTCAGTTACTATTTTAGTATATCTCGAATTTGGTATCTATAATAGGGATGGGATCGGTAAAGAATGTGGTTCCAGACCCATCCCTTCGCGAAATCTATTTTGCTTTTCCCGACCAATTCTACCGAGAATTTTTAAATTTTTCCTGCGGGTTCCGACATATTTCGAGATCAAGCATTTATTCCGACCGTTCCGGACTTTTTTTTAGAGTCTTTCCCATCTCGAATATTATTTCGGAACCCGCGAGATTCCCGAAAATCCCGATCCCGACGTCCATCTCTAATATATATACATACATGTTTCTAAACATAATATAAAATGATGCTTTTTTAAGATACCTCCCCTAGTACCCCCTAGTCTAGAATTAGGGACAGAGTATCTCCTAGACTAAAATGTTTGAAATATGATCGTGGCATGATATTTAGGGTATCTCCCAGAGCACTCTTGTTTTATCATAATATTTATATATTTTTTCTTACTTTATATATTTGTCTCTCAGGCAAGCCTGTTCATCTTTAAATTTGAATGCTCCAAGCTTTGATGGACGCCTGGTATTGACAATCATTGAGAAAAGAGTTGGAAATTTAATAATGGATTTATTTGCATTTCGCCACCATTGGATACACAATTAACAATACATTTTAATTACACAATCAGTTAGTATTAATGGCGCTCGGTTAGTTGAGTGTAAAAGGAGATCTCGACCAGATACACTTGAATCAATTATGTTACTTAAGCCTAAAGTGAAATGAATCTCGTATAAAACTTAATTGTGTTAACTTTTAGACATGAATAGTTTATGAAAATGCATTATAATTTCTTCACACAATAATATAAACAATATTTATGCTGAGTTGATTTGATAACAAATATTATATCATTTTTATAATACATTTGGTTTATTACTACAAAGCATATATTCGAGATTATTTTCTGACAGTACATAAAAATGGTAATGTAAATTTACACCTATACATATATATATATATAGTATATATGGATAATTCAATGGCACCCACAGGACTTGACGATCATGTTTCTATACTTTTTCAAATTGACATTCTCATCGTTCAGGTGATAAAGCACAGGTAAAGCACCTAATAGAGTCGGCGCACAGCAGGGCTTCGGCACGCGCTTGGGCTCGAGCAGGTGGACCAAAGTCTGGACGATCGCATGATTCGTGGCATTCATGTGCGCGTTCAGTGGGAAATTGCACTCGCCGCTGCAATAGAAGGCGCCATAGCCATCTGGCGCAATGATCCAATCGTGCCAGCCCAAGTCCTTGAAGTCAATGTAAAGCGTTTGCTTCTGGCAGCTGCGCGTGTTCTCAACGACAGTCTCCGTGAATGGATTCACTGGCTCCGATTTGCTCTTCTTGCGCTGGTGCAAAGTGCTGCGTTTCGTTCGCCTCTGGCCGCTGTGCGAAGATGTGGCCTTGATCAGTTCGGGACCCCGGAAAAAGCCGATCATAAACGGTTGATTCTCATCGTCCAGCTTGAGCTTGCGATGTATCAAGCCAATATCATCTAATTTAATTTCACGATCCGGCTTGTTCAGAGCATGTGCTCCGATATAAATGCCATGGTTTTCATTGGAATTATGACGCCAATCGAGCAATGCTTCTGTCACATTCAGCTCCAGCCATCCCACATAGTCGCCCGTTGTGTTGACGGAGGAGAGCGGCTCCAGTGTATTCTGCCCCGATGATCCTCCCGAACGTATCATATAGACGGTAACTGTAAACTGTTTGTTTGTCGTCGTCCATTTGCCTTCGTTTGAGTTTTGATAAATACGCAATTCGGCCATCATCAGGTAATTATCATTGGGTATATTGCCGACATCGAACCACAGCCGACGGCCGTGCTCATGGCGCATCTCTTCCACGTTGTGATTGCGTTTGTTCAGAAATGTCATTATAATATCACTTTCGTCGATGGCGCGTTTATCGAGATCTGTTATGAAGTTTTGCTCATTTTCATTAGCATCGCGCTTGGAGCGACTGTGCTCATTTTTATTCTGACCAATGAGTCCTTCTTCGGCGGTAATGCGATAATAGACATCGAGCAGGAACTTAGGCGCCGACTTTCTTAGCGACAGGCCGTGGCCTCGATGATGTAGCGGGCGATCGGCAATTCCTAGGAATTCTAATATCTCGTAGGATACATCCAGTTTGTCGTCGTCGGTTAATACACGTTGCATGACCGTCTGATCTTTGCCATTATCTATGTAAATGCCAGACTGTGTCGATTCGGCAAAAGGCGCAGTAAAAATTGTGAATATTAAAGCGAAAAGCGCTGGTAAAACGACTCTTGATGGTGTCATCGTGTTTTGTTTTGCACTTTAAGTAAATTGTTTTAAGCTGCCAGCATCTAGTTGTGTTAAACGTAGACTGTTTCTGCGATTGTTCTATTGTGATCTTTTTTTATTTGTGTAGTTTTTAATGTGTACATTAAAAAATACATACACACTGGTATTAGATTCGTTGTATGTATCTTAATCTCATGGATGCATTTTTTTGTTAGCTATTTCTTAACGAGTTGGCAGGTCTGCCGCCACGATCTGCAGGGTGTTGCAATTGCTGAACAAATTTGACTGGTTCATTTTATCTTAAAGTTCGGAAACTGTGACTATTTGTGTAAATACAATATTCACAGTTCCTAATCACTATTAGCTCAATGAAAAATATCAACGACTTATTTTAAAGTTCTTCTTTGACAAAATAACTATGAAAACTACTTTAGATAATATTAAATATCAATAATAAAATACAAATTGTGGTACATTTTAATCTCATACTGAAACACATTAGGTTTTGGTACGAAGCCAATGTTAAGTGACATTTAAACATATTCAAAATTAATACATTTTTTCTGTAAAAGTAGATAAATTCAAATTTAAAACAGCTCGCGCTATTTAACCGATCTACCAGCTGTGAACGACATCGAAATATCGAAAGTCAACACTGTTATTTCTATATCGCAATTTACTATTTATTTATTACTATTAATTACTTAAAAATACCTGTCACCCAACGATGTGTTGAGTAACGCTATTGAATTCTGAAAATATATCCAACTGAAAGTGTTATCGCAAAGAACTTTTTATGATATCGATAATTATTTTAGTACCAAGTCAGCTGATGTCTTCGATAAAGTGCTCAAATAGTTGGCAGCTCATTCTAAAAGAGAAAGACTCAGTAACAGTTTGTTGAGTGCAAGCGAAATATACGAATCTTATTTAAGTGAGTAGTTACATAGTGTTTTTTTGTAAATGTTTATATTTTCACGCGTGTATTAGTAATGTTGGTGTTCAGCTGTTAGATTCCACAAGTGGATTACACGAATCTAACTTATTTAATTACACCTATTGTCGTGTATCAAATGCATATATTATAAATAGATGTTGAATGATTAGTGATACAATTGAGTAGATACATATGTATAGAAATATTTGTAAATATGTAGTGCATATACATATACGTATTTCCGTAGATTGTTATTAAACCTGTTTTGAAATCGCATAGAAATGTGAATTGTGTTAGATGCTTTCATTTCAAAAAATGTTCACAACAACGTTTCAACATATAGTTTGCTTTCATATACAAACATACATATGTGCATACATACAGACATACATATATTATTGAAGAAACCAATAGAAGCGAATTAAAGATACAATTTTGTTTATTTGTATGCTGACCAAGAAAGGTTTTCAAGCTCAACGGTTCTATAGTGAACAAAATTTCTTACACACGTGCAAGCATATATTATATATATATATGATATTTATATGATGTCACCATTGAATTGTGGATACATATGTATCATTATATGAATGAAGCAGTAGAAATTAAATATTTTTGTGTGTGGTGCTGCCCCGAAAATAGTGTATATTATAATTCATCGATTGTATAGGACATATAGCATATACATTTGAATTGTTGTTGAGGATAACGAGCCTTCGAGTCTAAGTGCCTGGTAAAATATTGATATATAGGTTTTTATGAAAGTATATTTAAGAAAATATTCTGAAATAATTTATTATTAAATTTTCAATAAACAAAATTTTATTTTTTTGCTGAAAATATTTTAATTAAATTAAATTTAAATAAAAAGTGCCAAATATTTTGTAAATTTTTACTTAGATAACAAATTTCATTCTTTTATGTATGCATATCAAAATAATTAATTAGTTAAAAATACCAAAAATAAACAATAACAAGAAATTCAAGTTATTTTTACGTTGCCAAAAATTATAAACAATTGCAATCATTAGATATGAATGACAGCTAGATAGTAGCATGGCTAAAGATAATAAAACTAAAGCCTAGTTATATTTTCACAAGGGTTCTTAATATGCCCTCTAATTTAAGTACTCTTATGTTCCTGATCCAAGCCCTTTTTTATTAAAAAATATTTTGCATTTTGTTTGCTGCGAATGCTTAAAGTTGAGTCTCATTGCGTGACTTCATATAATAATCTAACATATATATGTATATGTAAAATACCTAAGATAATACAAAAAAAATAATTACCTTGGGGATAAATAAAGACTCTATGCTGACTCCCATGATGTTCATTTGTTCAAGAGTTTAATATGATGATTTCATTAAGAAAAAAAAGTAAAAAAAGTGTAAATATGCAGAGCATAATAATTAAGAGTACCTAACTAGCCGCAGCTACAATATACAGGGTATAGAAATGGATTTCTGAGTCAGAACTTAAACAACATTCCACTGAATAATAGTCAAAGGCTTTCATCTGTGGCAAATATTAAATTTATATGAAAGCGTAAACTTGAACTTAAGATCAAGTATATATAGTATCAATATATAGTATTAGCCTTAAGCATCTTAATTGACAGTTAATGCTTGCTGGAACTCGCCTTACCAATTATTTATAATTAATCTTTTTTTTCCACTATTAATACTATTCTTCTCGTACTTCTAGGTTCTCATTCCAGGATGGATGAACTCAAAGGATTTTTTAAGCAGGCCGGGCAGGAGTTCCTCAATGCCGCTGGCCAAGCAGCAATGGGCGCGGCCAAGGAGGTCGTCGGCTCCGTCATAAATGAAATCTTTGTCAAAAAGGAGTCGGAGACGAAGCGAATTCTGCCCAGCATCAAAAATATGCGAGTTGTAAGTGGCATAAAATATTTGCAATTGCAAATGCAATATAATATATATAATATATAGTTTGAATCGCATACATTCATATCACTTATACACTTCTAACAATTCTGTCAAACAATAAACTTTAACATTTAGCGACCATTGCATAGTGAACCTATATTTTATGGTAATGTAAGTAAGGGCAATTCCATTGTCTAAATACTTTTTGTGTGTTCGTGTTTTTTATTGCCACTGTTTTTAGCTTTAAGTTGTCAAACACAAGTCTATTATTCATTATTATTACTTAAGTTCCTTAAACTATCGAACATTTTTATTGCCTAACACTATTTTAAATTTAAATCTATCAAAACTTACACTGTCAAAAAGAATATATATATAGACATATTTATAAATAACTTAGGTTGGCTAGTTTTGAAATGAGTCTTTAATAAATTATGTACTATTCGAAGGTATATACATATTTATTTATTTAGTCAATTTCATTAAATTTTAGATATGTATAAGAAACATTTATAGATAAGCTTTGGGGCAAATTGATTAATTATTCTAAAATTATGATTCCTGGGTAGTATCAAAGAAAATTTGATTTTAGCATAATAGCTTTAGCTCATTTAATAAAAATTTATAAAAACAAGTAAGAACGCTCTAGTCGGGACTGCCAGACTACGAGATCCCTTGAACTTTTGTTCGAGTTTGCACTTTTACATATGTATACACAGACTGATAATAATAATTTATTTTGTAAAATGTGGAGCAGTTATCAAAATTAAAATCAAAATTAATTTACAAAAAGCTAAATGCAAAACTTGGTGACTGTAGCTTCAAAGGTGTAAAAGATATGCCCAAAAAACTGAATCTCGATAACGTTTTTAATCGATATCATAGAAACGGAAAAGTTATCGAATATCTAAAACAAACTTGATATGCGCGCTGTATATAAGGACTTTTGTGAAAATTTCAAGTCTCTAGCTCTTATAGGTTCTGAGATCGACGTGTTCAACCAGACGGACAGGGCTAAATCGAAATAGCTCGTCGTCCCGATCAAGAATATATATACTTAATGGGGTCTGCCACGCCTCCCTTTGCCTGGTTGCAAAACCATTATACCCTGATTTCCCATTTTCAAAGGGTTCTGGGTATTAAAAGTTGCATAGCATATTTTATTCAAAGTTGGTAGGAACTTAACTAATTGAAGAATAATATTTTATAAAACTTTAAAATATACATTCCTCTCTTTTTATATAAAATTTAGTATTTTCCTTTAGACTCTCAGATAAAAAGAGTACAATATAATATAAAAAGAGTATAATATAATATAATATAATAATAAAAATAAAATATGAAAAAAATATTCTACATTTTTAAAAAATGTTTTTCTTGAGTCTTTAGAATAACCTAAATTTATTTTATACGAAATTTCGAAAAACTAAGCGCTAGGGAAGTTATATTCGAGCTACTTGCCTTCCTCTAAATTTATATGTATTTCACGCCTGTATATTGTAAAAAAAAACTTGTAAAATATGCTGCAAAATATATATAAAATTATTAAATCTAATATTGTGCAGAATATATGTATAGAAAACAGAATAAACTCTTTCGTCAGGTCCTTAAAACTAATTTCATACTAATTTTACACATTCAAATGTCAACAAAAATACTTCAACAAACCGAATTAGCTGTTAATAAGAATTAAATATTTTTCTAGCTGGGTGAAACAAACTCAAACCTTGGTCCATATTCGGAAGTGCAGGATTATGAAACTCTCCGGAATAGCTGCTTGACGAACGGCTCACTGTTTGAGGATCCGCTTTTTCCGGCTAGCAACGAGTCTCTGATGTTTTCTAAACGCCCAGATCGCTATATAGAATGGTTGCGTCCTCATGTAAGTCTGAAGAAATAATATACAAAAATTTGGAATAATGCAATCAATATTATTTTCTATACAGGAAATCGTTGATAATCCGCAATTTTTTGTCGAGGGCTATTCAAGATTTGATGTGCAACAGGGCGAGCTTGGCGATTGCTGGCTGCTGGCTGCCACCGCGAACTTGACCCATGAATCATCTTTGTTCTTCCGCGTTATTCCGCCAGAGCAGAGTTTTGAAGAGAACTATGCTGGAATATTTCACTTTCGCTTTTGGCAATACGGTAAATATTGTTATTTAGTTATAGTTATTTTTGTAAGATAAAATATATTTAATAGTTTATTAAGTAGACTAGGAGATACGCGAACTAAAGGCTTTTAATTTTTTAAAATTGCTTAAAACTTTTTTATAACTTTTCGACATAAATTCTTAATTTCATTTTATATTTCAATGGTTATTGCGTGCTAAGAGCTAGGTGTTCCAATTTGTATACCCTGAACCCGTCGAAATAGGATTGTAGGGTATAATGGTTTTGTGACAATTTATGTAACAGTCAGGTAACGTGGCAGATCCCATAAAGTCCACATATTCTTGATCAGTACGACGAGCTGAGTCGATATAGCCATATTCGTCTGTTCGTCTGTATGAACGCAACGATCTTGAGAACTACAAAAGCTAGAGATTTGAAATTTGAAATATATATTCTTGTATACCATACGTAGTACAAGTTCATTTTTTTTTCGATATTTATTCTCTATTATCGATAAAAATCGATATTTTTACTTTATTTTTAAGCCATAACTTAAAGACCATATAAGTTAGAGACGCCAACATTTACAATATAGGTTTTTGTGATGAAAATACAGATTTCAAATGTTTCTGATTTTGGATACCTCCCTCCACTAGCCCGAAAACTGAAAAAAATGTATTTCAAATAGAAGATACTTGAGATTTTGCATATACATAAGTTTGGATCTCAATATTATGTCCATATAATTTCATTAAGAAACTATATTAAGAACCGAAGTTATTCAACAATAAATTTTCCGTAGTACAGTCCAAGCACTGCCGCTAAAAAAAACTTCGTAGTAATCGTAAATGTGTGCGAGTGTGTGGGCGTAGAGTTGGTTAAAACATGGTTCAGTGGATCTCCTAGTAGGACATTCCTGACTATAGCGTTCTTACTAGAGTGTTCTTACTTCAGAAATGTTGAACATGTCATTTAAAATCTATAAAGTATATTAAATCTTGAGCAAATCGTGAGGATCCAAAAGTAACATATATTACAACATATAACGAAGGAACTAAGCTATCAAACATGTAAGAATGTTGTAGTCAAACATTTCCGAAAAACTCGATCCAAACCAACATTTCTTTAAAAAAAATAATAAAATTTTACATTTAAAATATCTATAGCAACTAAACTTATCTGTTAAAACATTATAAAAATAATTCTCACTTTTATTTATTTTCATAATTTTTACCAGGCAAATGGGTTGATGTGATTGTTGATGACCGTTTGCCCACGTATCGAGGAGAGTTACTCTATATGCATTCGGCTGAGAAAAATGAATTCTGGAGTGCACTTTTGGAGAAAGCATATGCCAAGTAAGTCCACATATTTATAATATAGTAAAATTAAACTAATGCGTATTACTCTTTAGACTGCATGGTTCGTACGAGGCTCTTAAGGGAGGCACTACCTGTGAGGCTATGGAAGATTTTACTGGAGGTGTCAGCGAATGGTTTGACCTTAAAGAGGCGCCGGCGAATCTGTTTACTATTCTGCAGAAGGCTGCAGAGCGTAACTCCATGATGGGCTGCTCAATTGAAGCAGATCCCAATGTGCTGGAAGCTGAAACGCCACAAGGATTGATTCGAGGACATGCCTACTCCATTACTAAAGTACTGTGGTTATTTCAATTTCTCTTAAATAGCTCAAGTTATTGGTTTCTATATATATTCTCAGGTATGCCTCATTGATATAGTAACACCTAATCGGCAAGGCAAGATCCCTATGATTCGCATGCGAAACCCTTGGGGAAATGAAGCAGAGTGGAATGGTCCATGGAGCGATAGCTCGCCGGAATGGCGCTATATACCAGAAGAACAAAAGCAGGAAATTGGCCTCAACTTCGATAGAGATGGAGAGTTTTGGATGTCATTCCAAGATTTCTTAGCTCATTTCGATCGTGTCGAGCTTTGCAATTTGTCTCCCGAGTCTTCCTCAAAGAGCGCCGATGATCATCAGCAAGGCGGTAAACGCAAATGGGAGATGTCCATGTACGAGGGCGAATGGACTCCTGGCGTTACAGCAGGTGGCTGCAGAAATTTCCTGGAGACCTTTTGGCACAATCCTCAATACATTATTACCTTGGTGGATCCCGACGAACAGGACGAGGATGGCAACTGCACAGTTATTGTTGCTTTGATGCAGAAGAACCGCAGATCCAAACGCAATATGGGAATGGAGTGCCTTACAATTGGCTTTGCCATCTATAGCCTAACCGAACGCGACCTGGAAAACCGTCCACAAGGAATCAATTTCTTCAAGTACAAGTCTTCAGTCGGACGATCGCCGCACTTTATTAACACGCGCGAGGTACATTAATAACAAATATTGTATTTTGACCAAATTGACTTGAGTTTCGTTTTAGGTATGCGCTCGGTTCAATCTACCTCCGGGTCACTATCTGATTGTACCCTCAACTTTTGACCCGAACGAGGAAGGGGAGTTCATCATTCGAGTGTTTTCTGAAACCCAAAATAATATGGAGTGCGTATACAAAACAAATGAAGAAGAGTTTGTATATTAGATGTAATTCGGCAGCAGATTTAATTTTCCATTCAGTCTATTTTATGCGAAATGCAATTTGCGAGGGGTATGTGGGGTATGTGACTACGTATATAATTTATACTCTGTATGCATGTGTATTACTGATCGTAAATTTGTGTAGTTGTCGGCGGGAAATAATTGTGGGGGCCATTGACACTTTGATCAAATAATTTATGCAGCTAATAAAATGTTGTAATAACCCTTTTCCTAACAAAGTATAAACTGACAACTTTTAAGTATTAAATTTATTTATGAATACAACAATATTAATCAATGTGTGTTGCTCCGAAAGTAAGATATTGTTTATGGTAGGGGTATTTGATTATTTTTACTTTATAGACATAATTTAACTCATTTTGCTATTTAAATCTCAACTAACCTATGTAGAAACAGTATGTATTTATTTGCTAAGCCCTAACAATTTATTTTTATGTTTATTGGGGTTTTATTCTTCTCCCAAAAATTAGTTTAATCCAAAAAAAAATCCGCTAGTTGTTGAAAAGTTTGAGAACTTCAATTGTCCTTCTCTTTAAAGTACATGTGTAATTATATATATTTTGATTACAAATGTAAATAACCTTCGAATAAATTAATTGTGCAATGCAAGTAATACAATTAAGTCTGTCTTTTTTTTTTCATTTTCATTTACATCGAGAAAACTTTAGTTATACTTGTAGAGTATATTGAGAAATTAAATTAATTCTTTCAAACAACAATGCATTTTTTTGGTTACATTTACGATTCCCTGACATATAATTAAAACCTTTAAAATGTTGTAAAATATTTATAATTATTTCTCAAAAGCCATTTCCCTTTAATTCTCATCAATCATATCATTTTCCACTTCTGTGTAGAGAAAACGATGATCATGTTGGCTACGGCGACAATTCGGATAAGGTAAGTCAATATATTTATTTAATAAATAAAATATTAAAATATATATAAATGCACTTTCAGGTCGTACCAGGTTTTCCAACACCAAAGCCCGTAGATCCGCAAAAAGAAGGCTTGCGAAGGCTATTTGACAGCATAGCCGGCAAAGACATGGAAGTAGACTGGATGGAGCTAAAACTAATTTTAGATCACTCGATGCGTGATGGTACGTTGATTATACAAATATGATTTTATATATATATTTTTTAACATTCTTAAATGAATTGTAGATTTACCAAAGGCTGTTATATTTAACCGAAATACCGCTGTGAATGCATTTGAGACGCAGGCGGGACCTCAGGAGGAAGCTGGTAATGCCTGTGGCATACTTTCCTTAATATGTGGACCATTCCTTAAAGGTACTCCGTTTGAGGAACAGTTGGGAATGAATGATCAGTCCAATAAAAAACTGATCGATGAACATCCAACAGGTAATAAATTAACTATAT
The DNA here is from genome assembly GCA_035045545.1 of Drosophila gaucha. Lineage (NCBI taxonomy): Eukaryota > Metazoa > Arthropoda > Insecta > Diptera > Drosophilidae > Drosophila > Drosophila gaucha. The sequence continues at coordinate 153,019 of JAWNOY010000341.1, forward strand.
AAAGTAAATAATTGATAATGATTATAACCAATTCAAGGGTTTACATTGATAAAAAAAATCGATTCGAGATCCATTTAAAATGCCATTTTTTAAATATTATTCCTCTTCATCCTCTTACAGCAATAGTAGATGAGACTCATGGTTTTTCCAAAGATGTTTGCCGCTCTATGGTGGCAATGTTGGATGCAGATAAGTCTGGCAAACTGGGCTTTGAAGAGTTTGAAGCATTGCTTTCAGACATTGCCAAGTGGAAAGCGATTTTCAAAACTTACGACACTGAGAACTCTGGAAGAATTTCAGGATTTCAGCTGCGCGAAGCACTCAACTCTTCAGGTTATCATTTAAACAATCGTGTTCTAAATGCCTTAGGTCATCGATATGGATCAAGAGACGGAAAAATCGCTTTCGATGATTACCTTATGTGTGCAGTAAAAATCAAAACATATATTGGTAATTTAATAAATATTCAGTGTAAATATCCTTCTAATATTTTTTAAACAATTTCAGAAATATTCAAAGAAAGAGACGCCGAAAAGAACGAAACAGCAACATTTACATTGGAGGAATGGATTGAACAAACAATATACTCATAAAACAGCTATCGGCATAACTTAAAACACAAATTATAGTGTATCTGAATCAGTTGAACAAATTTCTTGTCGTTTTTTACTCTGTGCATTTAATTGAAAGTGTAAAGCGTTAATCTCTTTGTCTAATCAAAATTACCTTCATTACATTAAAAGCCTTCTATAAAAGTTTACAAATTTGTTAGTTGGAATGTATTTTATTCTCGTTATAGAACTATTTAACTACCTACTTACTTCTTTACACCTATTCTTATTAAATTTTGAAAAAAATGAAGTTTTTTTAAACTTGTTTGTTTTTATAAATACTATGAAAAGTTAGATTTTCCTATGTAAATAAGCTAGTTTGCCTCATATACATACAAAATTTATAAAATATTCTTTTAAGTGATATTTTCGCTAGCGCTCGAGCCACCTTAGATTGAAAGATCGTTGGGAAAATTTCTTTCGACTAGTTTTTCATTCACCTCTTACTGTTTCCCATTTAAGCCTGTTTTCAAGAACAATCCACTAGATGGTATAGTATATCGTTTAGTCGAATGTTTTACGTATTTATTTATTAATAATTTTTGAATTACATAAACATATTTAGTACCTTAGTGTATTTTGACTACTTGACGATTTAATAATGCATTTCATTGCGGCCGGCCGACGTTGAGTGTTCGTCATATTTTATGAATACGCAATATTTATGTGTGTGTGTATGAGTTCTTGAGATGAATTCCGCATTTGTGAAAAAACATATGTACATACGTATTTTGGTTTCTTATATACACAGAATGTTATCATATACTATCTGTAGACTTTAGATGCAGACATATTAATATGGAGTAATAGGATTAGAATTATATTTATTTATGCGTGGCCATGCACCGTAGATGTGTTGCAATACATATGCTCGGCTGGATTATTTAATGTGTCTTCTATTATTTTTAGGGGCTCATTTGACCGCCCATCATGATTAATATCATGTTCGAGGTGTAAGCTGCCCTTAGTGTTTCCTTCATTAATGCTACCACTGCAGCTAGCTGTTTGCAAATGTTGGGGGTTGAAGCTTTGGTGCAAGTTTTCATTGTCGTATAGACTTATGTCAGCAATACACTTTATCGGCTCGACAGCAATTGAAAGAGATGATGAGGCTGAGCCGTTGTCGGCAGGCGATTGACTGGATTCACAGTTTAATGAGCTACTTGAGGCTTTTCTGTTTGTGACTGCAAATGTTTGATATCGGTTTCTTATTGAATCAACTACATCAAACAGATTTTTCGCATCCATGGCCAAGATGTGTGCAGCCGATAACATACTCCTGGAAAAAAAAGATGTATAAATAAATGTTTATCTTTTGTTCATATAGTATAATTACTTTCGATATTCATTATCCAAAGTTGTATCATTGTATTGATGTGCTAATCGCATTGCCGACACCAACTCCTGCATGTCTTTCGAGAGAACTTTGTGTGCCATCTCCACTTCTCTGCGAAACAAAAAATATCTTGTAAGTATTATATTAAAATTGTGGCTAGCATGCGAAAAATTAGCAAGGCAAAATTACTTTAGAGCTTGGGCCGGAAACAGAAGTGAAATGTTGTCCACTGATTTCAGAAGGTTTCTAAGCTCCACACCGACATTTTTAACTAAATGTAGGTAGCCATCAATATGCGCCTTTTCCACACCTTGGGAGAGCACCATAATTGACTTGACAACTGCGGTTGTAGCACAATAAATTTCATCATTTGCCCGATTTATGGGTCTAATAGAATCTTGATTATCGCTATTTCGAGACTTTGTGCTGTCTTCTGCTGCCAACGATACCATGTGATCCGATGGAGAGTTATTCAACTTGAGTGAAAATATATTTGGTAGTTTTGGCCTTGTCTTAGAGCAGTCCGGAGAGCTCGTAGTGCCTTCAAATATCAAATCAGGTTGGAAACTTCGATGTTTTCCCAAAACTTCTGTTTCAACTCCCGATGTTATTGGACTAGATCGCTTTCTCTGTAAAATCATAAATTAGTGGATATCTCAATAGTTGCATACTTTAAGCTTACCACCATTTCCTCCTGATACAGCCATTCACCATCGCTGTTACTGTCTTTTCGTTGTTGCCACAATTTATCCCCAATTGGATTGGAAATTGTCTGTAAATTAATATTATACATTATTATTGTAATCGAAATCAATTATCACGCTTAAACATAACTTAAAATGAACTCATTAAAAAGAATGTAACCGAAAAACAAAACCAAAAAGGATAAAAACGTCTTCATGTCTCAGCATAATACTTCGTCCAGCCAAACCTGATTTGCCACTTCAGCATTCATTTGAATACAAGTTGCTCCTTCCAAATGATCGTTTTTAGGATCAACCTGAAGTGAATAAGAAAGCGATGTCCATTGTGGCTCTCCTGAAGTATCATGTGGGTCGCTGCTTAAGGATTCGGTATATAAGCCACTTTGTTTTCCAGCGTAGCACTGGGGGCTATTAAATTCTAGTCCCGTTTGGTTAAAATTTAATGCAGATCCGCGTGTTAACGAATCACTCTTTTGTTTAACAGACACACACGTTTTGAGGCCAACCCCGCCAAAGTCGTAGATTTCTTCGGGCAGAGAATCGCATTCTATTGACGTTTTCATTTGTTGACGATATGTATGGAAGTGGCTCTTGCGTTCTATACTTCTGGAACGGTCAGCATAATTCGTGCCTTGCTTGTGAAAGATTAAGTTTTGTGCTGTCATCAATGATTGATGACGCTCCAGACTTCCACCCTTTGAGTGCATGGCCTTATCCATTTGTGGTTGATGCCTTTCAAGACTCCCATAGAGACTATAACCTGAGACTCGCGTCGCTGGGTTGCCAGATTTGTTATCTATTTGCAGTTGATTCGCGTGGTAGTCATTATCCGTATGTGGTGCACTTATTATAAAGTTATTTTTAAGTGGCAAATTCTCTGACACAAATCCTGATACCTGTTGTGGCCTAATATTCATAGGGGGTAAATATGCCGGCATGGGGGTTGAGTCAAATGAACTAATTACGGATGGAGATGGATAAAGGTTTTGAGTTGAGGTGCTGTTAGTTGGAAATTTGTTTTGAAGTTTTGAATCAGCGACAGGATCGAGTTTTAGGAGCTCCGCAGCGGGGAGTTTAGTAGTTTTAAGCGAGTGATTCGATTTAGTGGAATCTATTCCTACGGCTAAAGTATTAAATACCGAGGCGGGTGTAGTGTAAGCTGCAGGATTAATGCCACGCTTTTGATTCTCCATCATTAATCTGGCAAGCACTGCAGGATTTTGGGCAATAATATAGGTCTGCGGTACAGATCTATTTTCCTCCGATGTATTCAAAAGGCTTGAGGGATCTAAAACCAATAACAATAGTCATTAAGTAATGAAATTGTTAAGTCTACCTTGATATATTACCAGAATCATTTACTGTTCGAGATGGCTTTAATGGGGGAATATCGCTGTCTTCAGTGCCTATCCAAGAAACCCCTGCAAGCCGACGGTTCTCACGCCTCAAGGTCTCAGTTGAGTTCATGTCGTCTTCTGATAAAATTTCTCTAAAAAATGGATCATATAAATAAGTATCTCATCAAGCAAAAACTAATATATTTCTAAACATACTCAAGAGTTTCTTTTATCCGTTTGAAATTCGGCCTTTTAAGCGGTTCGTAAGCCCAACACTGAGACATAAGTGAATATAATCTGGGTGGGCAGTTGGGTGGCAAAGGTAACCTCTCTCCATTTTCCAGCTTCGTGATTACATCACTGTTTTTTACGCCTTGAAATGGTTTCACACCTAGCATAAGGATTTCCCAAATGCAAACACCTATAACATTTATATGATCAAATGTTAATAAAGAAATATTATTTCATAATATCATTTACAAACCAAACATCCAAACGTCACTAGCCGTCGTAAATCTTCGGAAATTGATTGACTCGGGCGACATCCATTTGATAGGCAGCGCAACTGAAATCTCATATTTGTTAACTTGTGTTCAATAGAAAATCGTAGAATGTTTCATGTTCTAACCTGTGGGTGTTGAGTGATAGTAGGACTGGTCAGAAACCCAACGCGACAAACCGAAATCAGCCAGCTATAATTTTTGAAAAATAATAAGTACGCATAGTTTGCCGTAATTCTATACCATACGCACCTTGACACAAGTCGGAGAGCTCACAAGAACGTTTCGAGCAGCAATATCTCTGTGAACAAATTTCTTTGATTCCAAATAGCTAAGCGCCGTCGACAGCTGGAAGCAATATTGTAGCAAAGTTCCGTGGGTTAACCTTACAATGAAACAAATATATTAACATCATATCGCAACATATAATCTTTTGCCTCTTACCTGTCACTGTTTGCTTTTAAGTACGCCCGCAACTCACCGAGCTGAGCTAATTCCATTACAATCCAAATGGGCATAATACTACAAATGCCAATCAATCGTATAATGTGTGGATGATGGAACTTCTGCATTATATCTGTAATGATTAAACAAAAGTATATTCTTACAATTCTTATATGATATAGTAATATTTTCTAGTTTACTTACATGCTTCGGCAAGAAAATTTTCTGTCTTTTCTGGATCGTCGTTTGCTTTACATGTCTTGACGGCAACTTGCATTAGAGTATATTTGGCATCGATATTATTTAGAGCACTATCGGGTCTTTTACTTTTTAGTTTAGCTGATATTGGAACTGTATATGTTCCAACATAAACATCTCCAAACTGGCCCACACCAATTTTAGCACTGAGAACTATTTGAGATCGATCCAGCTCGTAATTTCGCACTAAAATAAACAAAGGACAACTTTAAGAGTATAAAGTATCTATTTATAAAGCTATAGCGTACCTGTGGGCGTTGAGTAATCACCCTCTCCTTCCAATAATCCAATTTCTGCGTAATCATCTGTTAGCATTGGTTTACTTTTATTGGGGGATGATGAATTTAGATCGTCTTGCACAGCGTTTGATGACTTTGCTGCACTTTTCACAACGTTCGTCTCCCGTTCCCAAACTGTAAATCCTAGATCTTTCGTTAATAGTCTGCAATATCCATCAATAAGGTCAGCAATACTTTCTGCGGTCTAGAAAAGTGTACATAATTATTATAAGATAAAAATTACAAATATATTAATTGTAAAATTTACATTAACTCCATTGCATGTTATTATTAAATTTTCCGCAATATTAGATGCAGAAATTTTAATTTGAGTTTTTATTTTTTGACAATTGCATTTCAAGTTTTGCAACTCGACTTCATTGGATGATTTTTCCTTTGGAAGAGCGCAAGTTTTAATGGCAACGACATCTTTGAACTGCGCAACATTCGTCAAACTTGCTTGTGGATGTGTCTGATAAGAGATTCCTGAAATTAATATTGAATTTAAGTACGGAAAAAATATGTAAGATGTTGAATTCAACAATTATTACCAATATGTGGACCAACATGCAGGATTCCTGATATATTCCAAGCAGAGCTCAAGGTTACCGAAAATTGTTCGAAGTCGGTTATAAAAAAGTTTTTTAGTAGATCAAAAAACCTGTTTATAATATGTTTGATTAATCTATTTATTTTCAATTCAAATAGAGCCACACGAATACTTACTTTGTCAAGTATTCAATGTCATTGTAATTGTAGACCTTTTTATATCCGACCTGTATCATTTTCTTCAGATTCTTTGGCTTTGTTGTGCTTATCACAGATTGCGGAATAAAACATTTAAATCCAATTTCCTTTTCAATGTAATCAATGTGCTGCTTTTTATCTGGAGGCTTCAATGTTATGTTCTTGAAGTAATGCCGTATACCCAAACAGCATAGCTGAACTGCTACATCGGCATCAACGGAAGTTACATTAGATTGAATATAATCGTCTTTTACCTGAAAGACCGAAAACATTATGGTTTTAAATTTGATCGACAAACATATATTTTGTTTCATACCTGATCAAAGAAATAGAAACAAGTAGTTTTATCTTCGTCGAATAGATCTTGAATCCGATAGGGCACATATCGCACACGCAGCTCCACACGCCAAACCCCTGTGGTAACTGATCTCCGACCTTGATGCGAGTCTTTGCTTTCAGCAAGCTCAGCCTTCATAGGATCGTTGTTTGGACAATCTAAATTAGAGCAACCAGGCGACAGTATGTGAGACAAAACCTTGTCCATTGACGTGGTCCTAGCTAACCATAGTACCTGTAAAATACATATAAAGTTTCAGTAAAAGTTCGAATAATAGCAATTAGATAGACTTACTTCTTTGGTTATTACATTCAACATTCGACATGCATATCGCTGAATGCTGGGTGGCGGCTGTCCATCCTTTCCGAACTCCTCGACGGTTTTTCGTATGATGTGGAATACCGTTTCATCTTTATTGAAGACTATTGATTTAAAACTCTTGTTTGGCATATGTACATGCAGAACATAATCTTCAGAATGTGCTAATGTTGAATAAAACAAAAAATACATTTCATATTTATTACGTTTACAGTTCTACCAAATGTTTACTTACATTCATTGTGCCTATGCGGTTGATTGCTTTGGTTGTTGCGCTCTGCAGTGTTCATGTTCCAAATATACCGCACTGTAGGCGATTTTATAAAAATTCACCACCTATATAATATATGCAACCGAGACTCAAATTATTTATGTACACATATTTAGTTCAGACATGTTTTGAAACTAAGTCGTTGCATCTTCTCTATCGTAATATTCTTGTTATAGCATACAATTTATTTTATCACATTGTAAATCAAACACCCACAAAGAATTTCAATAAAAAATGCAATAATCAATCTTTTAAACTGCAGTTAATTGATCCGAAAGTCGAACCTATGGAAAATAATATATGCGTATGCCTTGTATTAATTTCTATGTGCACACATACATACACATGTATAAAACTCTAATATGCAATATACACTCGTTCATTAGCTTTCTTGCTCGTTTGTTAATGAAATGTACTATGCATATGGACGATTTGCTAATATTGTAAACCGATTTAGCATAAGACAAATGGTCAGCACTATTTAGTTATTTAATATTTGTGAAATATAAAAACAGGTATTACTTCCCCACACACGTTCTTCTTCTTCTCTTTTTAATGTTTCTATTCATAGGAGTGTCATCTGCTGTATATGGTCTGGCCTGCCATTCACACAAAATGGTAAGAAGAAGCTAATTGTGACGTCACAAATGTTGGTTTCATATAAAACCGTAAGCAAATGATATATTAATTTTTTATTAGGTATAATATATATGTTGGTTACTAAGTATCAAATAATATTGCAATTATTTATATGCATTTATATGATGTGAACATGAACGTAAAATAAATCGATAAGTTATATAAAAACATCGATATTATTTATTTACTCTGCTATTGAATAATCGATAAGTTTATATGATGATAGCCTTTCTTCTTACAATGTATTTTTTCATTGTCCATAACTAAGCGTCGATTTAATAGCAACTCTATTAAATTTCTGTGCCCGAAATACGTTCATTTATATATTGTGCAAATGTATGGCGTATAAATAGCTTGAGCAGTTACACACATGTAAGTATAGGTAATAGAAAAACTGTGAATGCATTCGGTTAATTGTACCAACGCAACGCGTGGTTTTGTACACGTTTACAGTGCGAAAAAATGTCGGACTCCGAAGTCAGCAATATGTCGGATAGTGGATCCGACGATGGCTCGATATCTAACAAGTCGCAACAAAGTGTTAGATCGAAAACTGGCTTTCGCTCAAGGTCAAGGTCCGTATCCAGATCTAGGTCCAGGTCCCGATCCTCTCGCTCGCGTTCTCAGTCAGCCCATTCGGGGTCAGGATCTGATTCTCCACAACCCCAAGGAGGACGTGGACACCGTCGCAAAACCGAGGACTCTGAAGATGAAGATCAACAAGGTGAAGAAATAGATTCTGAAGAGTACGAAGAGGAAGAGAACGATGATCATCCACGAAAGAAAAAGAAAAAGGAGCGATTCGGTGGTTTTATCATTGACGAAGCTGAAGTGGATGACGAGGTAAACTAAAATTACAGGACATTCGCAAATTTTATATTTGCTTACATAAAATATTATATATCCATATTTAGGTTGATGAAGACGATGAATGGGAGGAAGGCGCCAACGAGATTGGAATCGTTGGCAATGAAATAGATGAGTTGGGACCAACGGCCAGAGACATTGAAATCAGACGAAGAGGCACCAATTTGTGGGAGTAAGTTGCTTCAATACAATTCCAGAGATACGCAGGTTTTTATTAATTTAAAATTTAAATACTTACAGCACACAAAAAGAGGATGAAATTGAGGAGTATTTGAGAAAGAAATATGCTGACGAATCGATGGTCAAACGCCACTTTGGCGATGGAGGCGAGGAAATGTCTGATGAAATTACTCAGCAAACTCTTCTGCCTGGTATCAAGTAAGTAAAAAATATATAATTACCTTTAAATCATAAACTAAAAAGAATTATTCAACTAGAGATCCTAATTTGTGGATGGTAAAATGTCGCATTGGAGAAGAGAAAGCAACGGCATTGCTCTTGATGAGAAAGTTCTTAACTTATCTAAATACAGACGATCCATTGCAAATCAAATCAATTATCGCACCCGAAGGTGTCAAAGGATATATCTACTTGGAAGCCTACAAGCAAACTCATGTAAAAACTGCCATCGACAATGTGGGAAATCTTCGAATGGGCAAATGGAAACAGGAGATGGTGCCTATCAAGGAAATGACGGATGTCCTGAAAGTAGTTAAAGAACAAGTGGGACTTAAAGTAAAACAGTGGGTGCGTTTGAAGCGTGGCTTGTACAAGGATGATATTGCTCAAGTGGATTATGTAGACCTGGCACAAAATCAAGTGCATCTTAAGCTTCTTCCTCGCATCGACTACACTCGCATGCGCGGTGCATTGAGAACGACCGCGACGGAAAGTGATGACAGCAAGCGTAAGAAAAAACGTAGGCCACCAGCAAAACCATTTGATCCAGAGGCTGTCCGGGCTATTGGCGGAGAAGTTCATTCGGATGGTGACTTTTTGCTTTTTGAAGGCAATCGCTATTCGCGTAAAGGTTTCCTTTACAAAAATTTTACTATGTCGGCAATTTTGTCCGAGGGCGTAAAGCCCACTCTGGCCGAGCTGGAGCGTTTTGAGGAAGCACCGGAGGGTAGGTTTATATAAATCCAAATCAATATTCTCATACTAAAAATGTTTCGTTTACTCTTATAGAAGTTAACCTGGAAATTATGGCTAACGTTAAAGATGATCCGACTGCTGCCCATTCGTTCTCAATGGGCGATAATGTGGAAGTTTGCGTGGGTGACCTGGAAAATTTGCAAGCCAAGATTGTCGCTATTGATGGCACAATGATTACGGTTATGCCCAAACATCAAGATTTAAAGGTACCGTATACGAAGATAATTAATTTACTGAAATGTTTAATTATCATGTTTTTCTTATTTGTAGGATCCACTTATTTTCAAAGCGAGCGAGTTACGCAAATACTTTAAAACGGGTGATCATGCCAGAGTGTTGGCTGGCCGCTATGAAGGAGAAACAGGTCTAATTATACGCGTAGAGCCGTCGCGAGTTGTCCTGGTCTCCGATTTGACCAATCATGAACTAGAGGTCTTGCCACGTGACCTGCAACTCTGCTCGGATGTAGCAACGGGAGTTGATTGTCTTGGTCAATTTCAATGGGGCGACCTGGTCCAGCTTGAGTGAGTAGATTCTTTTCCAAGTTAGTACTTATTTAATTAAAAATATTCAATTTGCCAGCTCACAAAATGTTGGTGTCATAGTGCGTCTGGAGCGTGAGAATTTCCATGTCTTGGGCATGAACGGAAAATGCATCGAGTGCAAGCCAACAGCTTTGCACAAACGTCGTGAAAATCAGAATACTGTCGCTCTGGATGCCGATCAGAATCAGATACGCCGTCGCGATATTGTCAAGGTTATGGAGGGCCCACACGCCGTAAGCAAATATTACTAACTTTGTCTTCATAAACTATACTTATTTATATTTATATTTGAATAGGGACGCTCTGGAGAAATAAAGCACTTATATCGCAGCTTGGCCTTTCTCCATTGTCGCATGTACACGGAGAATGGAGGTATTTTTGTATGCAAGACGCGTCATTTACAACTCGCTGGAGGAAGCAAGACGAATGTTAGCAATCCCAACACGCTCGGAGGATTGGGATTCATGTCGCCACGGATCCAATCTCCAATGCATCCGTCTGGTGGTCGTGGCGCACGTGGTGGATCGCGCGGCGGTCGAGGTGGTTTCCGAGTGACGCGCGACCGAGAGCTATTGGGAAAAACCATCAAAATTTGTGGTGGCCCCTACAAAGGTATTATTATGCAAGGAATATGTCTGAGATGATTTATATTAAATATTGTTTGTAATTTTAGGTGCGGTTGGCATTGTGAAAGATGCAACTGAAAGCACAGCTCGTGTCGAACTACATACATCATGCCAGACAATTTCTGTGGATCGTAACCACATTGTTATTGTGGGCGAGCCTGGCAAAGAAGGCAGTGTTTCCACTTATGGTCGCACACCAGCCCGCACACCGGGTTACGGAGCTCAAACGCCCAGCTACACTGCTGCAGGGTCCAAAACTCCGTTGGTTGGAAGTCAGACACCAAATTGGGATACTGATACTCGCACTCCTTACGGCACGATGACGCCGTCTCATGATGGCAGCATGACACCTCGTCATGGAGCTTGGGATCCTGCTGCAAATACGACACCAGCTCGTAACACAGACTTCGACTATTCGCTGGAGGAACCAAGTCCTAGCCCAGGATACAATCCAAGTACTGTTCTAAAGTTAAAGTTTTATGTTATAATCACTAAACAACTCAAACATTTTAGGTACTCCGGGCTATCAAATGTCGTCACAATTTGCTCCACAAACGCCGGGCACTCTTTATGGTTCGGATAGAAGTTACAGCCCATTCAATCCGAGTCCAAGTCCTGCGCCTTCGCCATATCCAGTGGGTTATATGAATACACCGTCGCCATCGACCTATTCACCGAATACTCCCGGCGGTGTACCTCAATCTCCTTACAATCCACAAACGCCCGGAGCTAGCCTCGACTCTTCAATGGGTGACTGGTGTACTACTGACATTGAGGTTCGGATTCACACCCACGACGACACGGATCTCGTTGGCCAAACTGGAATTATTCGGACAGTGTCGAATGGTGTCTGCTCCGTGTTCCTTCGCCAGGAGGATCGCAGCGTGTCCATTGTTAGTGAGCACTTGGCACCTGTTCCACCCAATAGTGGAGATGAATTCAAGGTTATATACGGAGAAGAAAGAGAATCTGTTGGCAAAGTGCTGTCAAAACAGGAAGGCGACGTTCTCGTCTGTAAGATAAATGACGAAGTTAAGATGATACCTGTGCATCATTTATGCAAGATGAAGTCCATTGATTAGATAACAACCATTTGCTTCCCACGATTTGACGTGACAAAAGACAAAAGAATCCTGTTCTTTTGTAAAATGTTTGAGAAAAATATATATAATTATATTATTGTGCTGTCAATCTTTTTGAATATAAAGAAAGCCTGACAAAGAAGGTATCAAACCGTGTGTGTGTCTTACTTTTTGAAATTTAATGTTTTTAAGTATGGTGAAGAAAAGTAAATTGAGTTACCTATTCTTAACTACCCTCTAATAACCTAGAAATTATCGATTTTTTAGAATTTGCGGAACAGGCATGCGTTATATTTGATCTTTGAGCGGTTTTCCACTTGTTTCGATTAGCTTTAAATTTTTTAGGTTTTTGGAGTATTTGAGTTCCCTAAAGTGGGCGTTCCACTGGTCACGTCTAGTCAGGGAACATATATATACAGCTCTAGTCGCGGACAGTTCCCGCGAGCGGACAGCTCCCATAGCCGTATGATTTTTATAGTCCCATACAAAACGTCTTTCGCAGGCGGAAAGAAAACACTTTGTTAGATCATAATTAAGCTTAGTTTCAAAATTTGGAAGGACAATTTTGAATTTTAAAAGTAGATAGTTCTTTACCCACAGAAGACAACAACATTAAAATTAATATTACTAGTCAAATTGACATTGAACTAAGCGATTCAGATGAAGAGATTATTGTACAGACAATTCTTTCACATCACCCGCAGGCGGAAAAAATACTGGAACCGTGGCTGTCCGTCCACGGGAGCTTTCACTGTATATGAAAATATGTCATCCAAAGTTCTTCTACAGATCCAGTATAAATTATATTGTCTTGGTTCCATGGGAAATCGGAAGACACTATATCTTCTAGATCTTAACTGCTTGAGTTGGCAAATCTTAAAGGTAGGCTAGTACCAGGTGAAGTCTGTCCGTTTTCTTAACATATAATTAAAGAATGAATATTTGAATCTATTTAGCCGGATTTAGTATAAATGCTGAATTTATGGGAAATCGGTTGAAAAGATTTTATGGAAATCTGCTTACAAATACATGGATCTATAAAAGAGTTTCGTCAACAGTATTATATGAAAAATCGATTTTTGGTTGCTTGTTGAAAAATAAGGGATTGTTGTTATACCCCAAACAAAATGTAATTAGGATATATAGGTTTTGTTGAAACTGGCAGAACGAGGCGTGGCTGACCCAAGAAAGTATAGCCATAAGGTAACATTCACATATAAAATTTGCTGTTTTTACCTAATCAATATTTATAGATGTTAAAGAAGTGAGAGAATATTTGGGATATATTATACAAATAATAAAAGATATAGATATAAAAGATATTAATAATTTGCCAAGTTTGGTATAGGAAAATATAGATTTCAAATTTCAGTCTCTATATATAATGTCATACATCATAGGTAGCAGAAGTTAATGTTTTTGTTGATGTCTCCTTCTGCCATATCGATCGAAATCGATTTTAACACTAAGTTTCCTAGGTAGAGCTCGTTAACTCTTAGAGATAACAAACTTGATAAAAAGTTGATAACTATAAATAGAGCTATATGATATATCTCTTTGGATTTACAAAAAAAATGAAATACACAAATTAAATTAAAAGAGTATATAATTAAGCTTTAGTATTTAAAAATATTTGCTTCTGCTTTTAAGGAGCCTAGTCAGTAGCAGGTCGAAGGTTATACGTTTTTGCAAAAAGCCTCCTTCTCTCATTTGAAATCGAGGTCAACATTTGTATAAAACGCTGTTATGTATGCGTGCTAACAAGGGCGTTGCCAGGAATTTATTTAGGGTCGGGCAGAGGAGGTCCTGCTTACTTCAACAAAAGAACAAAAATTATATTCCATTGTTAATTTGAATGGTGCCTTTTGGTGACTTTTGCAGATTGCGAAAAAAAACACTCTATTTATTATTCTACATTTTTCAGCAGAGTCCAGGGGGCTGGCGAAGGGTGAGGGGGAGTGCCCTACCTTATACCCATGACTACGCCTTTGTGTGCTAATATGATGTCAAAGCCCTTTATGAATGCGCCGATCTCTCTGTCTCCCTCTCTCTCTTTCTACTTTTCTATCATCCCTCCATCTCACTCCCTTGACTATAGTATTGACTATAGTTACCACATATAAATAGAAGCTTACAGTAAACCGAATACTCATCAATATTGATTTTTCCAATCACGCCCTTTTATTTAATATCCTTTAGGGGTTACAGGCTTTTTTCATATTAAAAATACTAAATTCAAAACCAAATAAGAAATTATATGATTCTTGTTTTGTCTTTTACTGTGATGAAATAGATAAAATATTAAAAAAAAACAAAGAAAAGGACATCTAATTTGTATTGATTTAAATTCAAATTATCTTAAATTTGCTTGCTTACAATATTTAAAACTGAAACTCATGTTCAGTTAAAATTCGAATGCTAAAAATATAAAGTTATTAAAGAAATTTTATTATAGAAATAAAATTCTATTTAAATTTTTAACACATATGACGTATTTTAGCATTTACAGCGTAACCTTTATTCTTTTACATTGCATGTTAGTGGTATTTTTGTCGATTGGCGAGTCTGGTCACATTGCACTTCAACGTTATATTATACCGGCGATTTCGCCGAAGAACTCAGACAGTATTCGTCAAGTGAAGCGGGCAGAAGTGTATTTGTGAATACAAGCAGGAAATATTTTTTAAGTTAAAAGTCTACAAGTTTATATACACAAAAATATGAGGGAAATTGTACACATCCAAGCTGGTCAGTGCGGCAACCAAATCGGAGCCAAGGTATGTACCGAACACTTAAGAATTGCCTTAATTGAGTTTAAAATAAGAATGAAGTACAGTTAACCAGTCAATATGGCGTCATTTTTGCGCTGCCATGTGGCAAAAAATTATTGAGGCCACCGGCATCAGCGCATAAATTTGTGTAGCATATAATTATTTATGCACATAAGTAAGAAAATATTTTCATTCATATGTATAGATACAATGTATATGTATTATGTTCAAGCGGCTCCTGCAGTTTTCTCTATTAGAGTGCATACCATACATACATACATATAGAATTTAGATTGAGATCTTTATAAATTTTGGGTGTGTCTACATTTCGCATGTTATTATTTTTAATCGCCTAAACAAGTACTTTTCTGATAATTTTCGCATTTAGTACGCATTTCTATGTTCATATACACATATTTTTATATGTATAAATGAGTCATTTGCTTCAAAGCTCTAGTTTTTCTTTCAATGAGAAAGTCTCTTCAGATGGTATGGTACATGCATACATACATACATATGTATGCATTTAAGAAAAAGTATACACATGTATGTATGTTTGTAATTGGTGAAAGGTATATTTTTTAGTCGATCAATTAATTGTTTCTTGACTAGGCAGATTAACGTATAATATTCATGTTGTTCATGGTTTTTTCTATTCATATGGCTGTGCCTTCTGGAGTTTGGTGAAGAGAAAATATGACGTCATTTTACCTAAAATGGCTGAACCGGTTGTCGACCGGTTCGCAATGACACGAAGTATATACATATGCGTATACATGTTTGTATATGAACATACGTTCACATCTGTGTAGCGGCATGTACATACATTATTCGTATGTATATAAATCTGTGCAAAAGAAGTTGTATTGTTTTTCGTATGTGTAAAATACAATATGCATGTATTAGGAAAAACCAATTCTACAAGATCCTAATTATTTAAATACACTTACATATGTTCATATGTGCATATACACGAATAGTCATTGTATATACAAATAATTATTCGCATTGTTTGTTAAGAACAAGTTGCATTCCACAATTCCGTAATCGAACTGTAATTATTATTATACAAATACTTCAAAACACCGATGTGCTCTAATACATGCATATGCATTCATATGCATATATATATATATACATATGACACACCCAAAGGCGGTGTTGCCAGTTTTCATGCACATGCGTATAAGCGCTTGCCGGCAAACCCATTACGAACTAGCTTCGTCATCGACGTCCTTTCGGAGAATCAATAGAG
Source organism: Drosophila gaucha (assembly GCA_035045545.1). NCBI lineage: Eukaryota > Metazoa > Arthropoda > Insecta > Diptera > Drosophilidae > Drosophila > Drosophila gaucha. Next base: position 169,100 of record JAWNOY010000341.1, read on the forward strand.
CCATTGTTGTCCTCGTAAATGTATAGAAAACCACCCTCTGGCAGCAGCTGCAACTATTTTATTTCTCCTTGGTATTTACCTGTATATATATGTATGTAACTATGTACATAAATTGAGTGGTGTATGCATATACACAATTAAGTTGTTATTTTTGAGGGCAATTTTCGTCATCATAGCAACTGTATATATTCCCTTATTTATTATTATATATTTTTGAGGTGAGGTATTTTTTGTTGTTTACTGCAAATAAACAAGCCAAAAGTTGGGCTCAAAAGTGACGTAATCTGTTCAAAAAGTACATTTCTAATGCCATATGGTTAACCAGACGAATTAAATTGATGCACTACAGAGCTTGGCCTCGGCTTACGCCAGTCGCTTTTTCTCTCTTGTGTGTGGGCTGGGCTGATGTTGCCGCCGCCGATGATGTAAGCTTGTGAGCGAGCATACACGTATATGTATGTGTATGTGTGTGTATGAGAGGTTGTCGCTTCAATTTGAGGTAGGCGCATGTCTGCTGACTATGACTCTTGCTTGTGCGTGGGGAGAGCGCAGCCTACATACATATACGGAAAGCCCGAGACTGTTAAGGTGGACAGCTGGTGTTATGATCGACCCACACAAGCGTTCAGCATTGATGACGATATTTCCGTTGGTGTCTTGTTAAGCCCACCAAAAGTCTGATGATAAAATAGTTATTTATTGACTCTTTGCCTATATACAGCTTTCTATTATTAGTGCCCTTTAATGGGCACAAAGTTCATTGAACATCTGTTCGTTTGACTTAAACTTTAAGAAAAAAAAAAACAATTATTTAGCAAAAACTTGGTTTAAGGTATAAGAAGAATTATCTCATATACAATATAAATTAATTTATGAACAATATTAAATGGAAAATAAAATAATCTCTACTTTTTACTTTCATTTCAGTTCTGGGAAATTATTTCCGATGAGCATGGCATTGATGCAACCGGCGCTTACCATGGCGACAGCGACCTACAATTAGAGCGTATCAATGTATACTACAATGAGGCGTCTGGTGGCAAATATGTGCCTAGGGCTGTCCTCGTTGATTTGGAGCCTGGCACCATGGACTCAGTGCGATCGGGTCCATTCGGTCAGATCTTCAGACCCGACAACTTTGTGTTTGGTCAATCTGGTGCTGGTAACAACTGGGCCAAGGGTCATTACACAGAGGGCGCTGAGCTCGTTGATTCAGTGCTCGATGTTGTTCGCAAAGAGGCTGAATCGTGCGATTGCCTGCAAGGCTTCCAGCTTACACACTCGCTTGGAGGCGGTACCGGCTCCGGTATGGGTACCTTGCTGATCTCCAAGATCCGAGAGGAATATCCCGATAGAATCATGAACACATACTCAGTGGTGCCCTCGCCAAAGGTATCGGACACCGTTGTTGAGCCCTACAATGCGACTCTGTCGGTGCACCAGCTGGTCGAAAACACAGATGAGACCTACTGCATCGATAACGAGGCTCTCTACGACATCTGCTTCCGTACCCTTAAGCTGACAACCCCAACCTACGGCGACTTGAACCATCTCGTCTCGTTGACAATGTCTGGCGTAACAACTTGCCTTCGCTTCCCCGGCCAACTGAATGCTGATCTCCGCAAACTTGCAGTTAATATGGTTCCATTCCCACGTCTGCATTTCTTCATGCCTGGCTTTGCACCCCTGACATCCCGAGGCTCCCAGCAATACAGGGCTCTGACAGTGCCTGAGCTAACACAACAGATGTTCGATGCCAAGAACATGATGGCTGCTTGCGATCCTCGTCATGGCCGCTATCTGACCGTTGCTGCCATCTTCCGTGGACGCATGTCCATGAAGGAGGTTGACGAACAGATGCTGAACATCCAGAACAAGAACAGCTCATACTTCGTTGAATGGATCCCCAACAATGTGAAGACCGCTGTCTGCGACATCCCGCCCCGTGGTCTGAAAATGTCTGCTACTTTCATCGGAAACTCGACTGCCATCCAGGAGCTGTTCAAGCGTATCTCTGAACAATTCACTGCTATGTTCCGTCGCAAGGCTTTCTTGCATTGGTACACTGGTGAGGGTATGGATGAGATGGAGTTCACCGAGGCAGAGAGCAACATGAACGATCTGGTCTCTGAATATCAGCAATACCAGGAGGCTACTGCCGACGAGGACGCCGAATTCGAGGAAGAGCAAGAGGCTGAAGTGGATGAGAACTAAATTCTCGAAAGTTGCGTCAAATAAAATGAGAACAAAAATTAAGTTTGCAGTGATTGTTCTTTTAACGTAACCAATAAAGTCGAAACGATTTCTTCTTAAAAAACAATTACACTTTTATTTATTTATTAATTTCATACTATGTATGTTCGTATGCGTAAATGCAGATGCATATTTGACATAATTTAATAGGGCTTTCTCATGTAAATTAGACTTAAAATAGTACTTTGTAGTAGAAGCTTAGTGTCGCCTGGTACAATCGATTCTTCAAATTTGGACACACCCTTTGTGTGTTGCTAGATTCGACCTGCTGTAGAAAGTTTTCAAACATACAAACATATGCGTATACAGCAAAACATGCCCGCATTCTGTTGTGCGCATTATGCATCAGATTTTTCTCCACCATTATGGAAAATCAATTTTCATAATAAGGTTCGAATTTATCTAATATTATATTATACATACATATGTACATACAAAATTCGTACTTTCGCTGTAAGGAGTTATCGGTTGTTACAGATTGCGGGTAAATGAGATGGACTATCGATGTATGGAGATGAACTTGTTTTGAGCATATCATTATTAGTCTTCAGGATCTAAAATATGTACTGACTAGCATTGGTAAATGAACTTAAGTATTCACGCAAATCAGGAATATCTATATACACTATGTGTAGTCAGAGATGATTTTTTTCTAAGATTAATTTGACCAATTTCCTTCCGCCAGAGAAGAAGTATAAAGTTATATTAAACTATTATTAGTAGAAGCATTTCCCCTGGCCTAACAAACAGCTGCTAAGGTAGCCACATAGACGATTGCAAAAAATATATCGAATAAAATATCGAAAATATATTGATTCTTTAATTTCCTTCATACATATTTTGCTTTTTTTGCCACTAATACAAAATTAGAATCTTCACAAAAATAACGCTCACGTCAGTATTAAAGAATTAAATAAATATATCAAAATTGTGCATACAGTCAAAATAATTTAATTTTAACCTTCCATAGTTTATGGTCTTATCGTTTTGCATGATGGTATGAAGAAATTTGAATTGAAGCATTTTAACAATTACCCAACACTGTATTTTATATGTACTATTTTGAGTGTTGTCACAGACTGACTTTTGGCAAGTAAGGCAAAAAAATAAATAAAATAAGTTATATTGCAAAAATGTATAAATATAATAAGTAAGTTTTACAGATGATAGCAATGGATGAGCAGCGCGGCGATAAGGTGTATGGCGGATGCGAAGGGCCAGACGCCATGTACGTCAAACTGATTTCATCAGATGGACACGAATTTATTGTAAAACGGGAACATGCTCTCACCTCTGGCACAATTAAGGCAATGTTATCGGGCCCAGGACAATTTGCTGAAAACGAGGCTAATGAAGTGCACTTTCGTGAGATTCCGTAAGTAATATTTGTAATCCCAACTAGTTACACACAGTACTTTCTTTTGAATCAAGAGTGTACTAATGACCGGTCAAGGGAGTGCCAATATTTTTCCAAATACATACATACATACAAACGGACATACATATATTTGACCCATGCACACATTTGTACATATAAATATACATACGGCACATACGTGCTAATTTGCATACATGTGAACACTAGTACGTACATACATACGGGCTAAATTACATACATACATACATATGTATATATGCAATCAGTTTTTAAGAGGATTAATTCTTTTTAATGCTCGTGTGATTAACTATAATTATTACTTTGTAGAAATGATATGGTCACATCATTTTATATAGTATATGTATAGGTACACATATAAATGAATAGTAAATTTATGTATGTATGTATGAATGTATGTATATAGTTAATTTCCCATCGAAGTTAGTCTTTTCAAATCCATGGAATAGAAATAAGGATTCAAAGATGATAGCTTTAATATTTTAACAATAGATTAGAAGTTGACTTTCTTATATAAATTGTTCGTTGTTGCTGATTAGCAATATTAAAACTAAATTGGGTCAAAGCGAGGAACAAATCTATGCATTATTTACATTTACAATCTACATAAAATATATAGACAGAAAATATTTGGTTGGGTTATTATATGATTGTATTTTATGAAAATGTACTCTGCTGGCAGATGAAGGCATAAAATCATTAGAACTAGAATATGATTTGCATTAACCATATCTGACTGATAAAGATGTGGGTTTTGGGAGGGAATGCAATTTAAAGATTTTAGTTCAAAAAAGTGTGAGATACGCTTTAATAATCGATTTAAATCAATAGCATGACAACGATGGAGATGGGCGTCGGGATCGGGATTTTCGGGACCCGAAACTGTCCCGGGTTTGTTGGGAAAGATTCTAAAAAATTCCAGGACGGTCGGATAAGTGCTTTATCCCTACATCAAGGTGGCATAGTAAGAGATTCTAAAAATATGCTTATGAACAGAGGTGGGCGTCGAGATCGAATTTTCGGGTCCCGAACGGGTATCTCTGAAATGCCGCCATCTCAGAGCATATCTCTAGAATTTTTTTAAAATCTTTCCTAACAAGCCCGGGACAATTTCGGGTCCCGAAAACCCTGATCCCGACATCCATCTCTAACTTGGACTAACTCTTTATACTTCCTTTAAACACATCGACGGACGGATAGGACTATAGCAAATCTGCAGTTCATCCTGATCTGACCTGATATATGAATGTTAGAAACATACATAAAATTGATATATATTAATCTATCTACATTTTTAACTTTTTCAGATCCCATGTGCTACAAAAGGTGTGCATGTACTTCACATATAAAGTTCGATATACCAATAGTTCAACTGAAATACCAGAATTTCCGATTGCACCAGAAATTGCCTTAGAACTTTTAATGGCAGCTAATTTTCTAGATTGCTAAGTTATTGGTTAACTTAATAATGTTAAATAAAATTTTTCAAAACGAATAAAAATTAAATATGGGTTTCCTGTCTTTGTAAATGTTAAATATAATAATTATATATTGTAAATATGTAGGTAATGTTAATCCAAAAGTGTACGTTAAGTCTACCAAAATATCGTCTGTACCATTAGTATTAAAAAAAATTGTCTAATGAGCCGAGAAGAGACTTCAGCAGACCAGAACACTGGCCAACAAAATAATCAGCATACTATAGAGCTGCAGAGCCTGATCTACATTTCTTAAAGGCACTTGCCTACCTGTGTTTTGATACACCTGTTGAATTATCCTAAATCTGTTTGGGTTTCGCAGTTGGCCCACAGATGTTACTTCTGCCTTTCCGCCGTACATTACGGGCATACGCTCGATGCTATTTAGGAATAAGGGGACCTTCGGAACAGTTTTTTTTTAAATTGCTCCTGCAACGATAGTTCATGACCTGAAGTTATTGATTGTAATGAAACCTGCCTTGGTAAGGGTCCGACAATCTAGAAAGCATCTGATAACACGCTAAGGTTTGGTACTTACCACTGGGCCTATGGACTATGTCTAGTCGGACAGCCTACCAACTTCGTCTAAGAATAGAGGAATGCTTCGTTGCTATTGGAGTGAGGTGACTCCATTAAATAAAGACTTCATTGCTAACCTGACCTAATCCTCTTATTATTCATGTTCGCTTAAAATCATAGGAACTGGTATGCTTTTTAAGTGTTATGTTTGTATATATAGATTAATTTTATAGCAAACTAGTCAAATTACGATTTGTATGTAAATACAAGCCTCTGCAAAGCGGTCTGTTAACTTAACAGTACTCTGTCGACCTAACAGGACGTTCTATTATCGCAAGATAGCATACGGAGTTCGCAGTGACGTAGCGTGAATTGCGCGGTTTTGTTTTTGTTTTACATTTTAAAGTAAGAAAGTTCTTACTTTACTATCGCAATTTACAGTTAAGATTAAATTGAAATTGCTGAAATAATTAAGACAGCAAAAGGTGAAATTTTTTTTTTTGGTCTCTAGTTTACATTACATTTAAATACGTTTAATTAAAGAAATCCAAAATTATTTTCTGCCACGCTACGCCACTGAGAGTTCCTATTGAACTTTGCCAATTAAGCATTCATTCTCATTGCAGTTGTTTTTGCTTTAGTTTAAAGTGTTAGGAAAATGTGTATAAAATATATATAAATCTATATATAAAGCATTTCAATTATACTTACTCGTATAATATAGAATTATGCAATTAATTTATAGTTTTGAAAAGTTCACGGAAGAATACTGATCGAGTCAAAAGCGCGCCAAATTCAAATATGTTAAACAGAGCACAGGCCCACTGTCAAAAGAAACAATTACTCAATCGTGGCACAGACCGATATCGTGACGTCATAGCCACCGCTTCTCTTAGAGCAACCTACAAGACATTTAACAGTACGTGACGTTACACACTCTAATTTTCTAAAGAAAGCTCAGTATAAGTGCTCTTTGAGCTACATAGAGAGTCACTTGACGCAGCTTTGACGTCACATTAACGTTTTTTTGCGTAACGGAACTGCACTTTGAATAACATACAGAATTATTTAACAGTAAGCCTGCAGAGCTGTTTAACAGAGCAATGTACAGAGCTGTTTAACAGTGGCCTTCATCAGTTTGAAGGACAAAGCGCGCTTCAATAAATCGATGTCTAACGAATGTTTCCATAGTTACGAACTGGACGATTCGCAGGGCCAAACATAGTAGAAATGTTTTGTATTTTAACTTTTAAGTTTACATAGAGTCGTAATATGGGCATGCTACACAATTTGACTGGTTTGATCAAAGTTAAACGAGATAAAATGACTATACTTGTCTTGGGCTTGAATAACAGTGGTAAATCGACGATAATAAACCATTTCAAGAAATCCAATGAACAGTCAGCTATAATGGTGCCAACAGTGGGATTTCTGATAGAGCAATTTTACAGTAAGTTATATATGTATATATTTTGTAGCCCAATAATTGTGAAAATCTTTTGATCTTGCAGATATGGGTGTTAGCATTAAGGCAATAGATATGTCAGGTGCCACACGATATAGAAATTTATGGGAGCATCAGTTCAAAAATTGCCAAGGAATTATATATGTAATTGATTCAAGCGACAGAATGAGATTCGGTATGTTTTATATAATACAAATATATATCAAAATATATGCTGTAAACCTTTTCCTTTTCAGTGGTTGTCAAAGATGAACTAGACCTGGTGCTCCAACATCCCGATCTTTGTAATCGAATATTACCTATACTTTTCTATGGTAACAAATCAGATCTCGAGGATTCCCTATCCAATGTGAAAATTGCCGCAGGTAATACTAGATATACAAATGTTATTTATGTTCTATTTTTAAATTTTTTAAAATTCTCTCTTTCAGCATTAGGTTTGGAAAACATTAAGGAAAAACCTTGGCATATTTGTTCCAGCAACGCTGTTTCCGGAGAAGGTTTGGAAGAGGGCATACAATGGCTGGTTCAACAAATCCGTTTCGCAATACTAAGCAACAGAAAGGGTGGAAAATTGAAGATGGTTTCCAAGGACATTAAGTAAACACGTATTCAATTCATCCAAGTTTCCGGTTAATAAATGTTTTTGTTTTGCCTGATAATGTAGTGACACTTAACGAATCCATAAGTTGGCTCGTATATGAACATATATGTATATATAATTATTAAATGGCGTTCATAACTTTAGTTTGGATGTATGAGTATATAACGTTTCGGTTAGCTTTGCTATCTAAGCTGACTTTAATAACATGAAATGGAGTAAATACTAGTTTTCTGGGTGCGTCCGAGTCTATATAGTATATACTATATATATAGATCTAGTTGCATCTTCAGGAGTTGTATCAACTAAAAATAGGTCTGTTTCTACTCGTTATCGAAAATCTCTTTTTTTTCACAGTTACCTTGGGAAACCTCCAAGTGAAGGTTTACATTATGATGACTACATATTCATATTCATGATCTTACAATTTTTGACCCAAACACTATATATTAGTTTCTAAACTACTAAAAACATAAATTTAAAAAGAAGACTTTTGAACTACCTTGATTACTGTTTGTATATAACGCCAGCTAGCTTCTCGTTATATATATATTTAAAAGTGATATTCACATTCCAACTTTTAAATAGATTTGCTACAGATTAATCACTCACATCTATAGGATCACTTTAAACCACTCCAAAGTAAATAAAGTTTTGCAAGAAAAAAGTATCTCGCAAGTCAAAACTTTGTAATTAATAAATTTTTCCGATGACGGGTTTATTACAGAATTCTTCATCTTAAAAACATCGTCGCGAAATGCGCGCTTATTTCTTGCTATTCAGGATGATACCATCATACTTCTGCTGGAACCACTTCATGGCATCCTCTTTTGTTAGGCGATGCTGGAAGCCGACGGTGCCAGATTTGCGCTTTCTGTGAGCCACGTTGTAACCTAAAAAAAATAATAAAACACTCGATTAATAACTTGATAAATTACTTCGATTAGATACTAAGTGTTAGAACTGTTCAGAGTTGTTGAAATTGTACCGTTTGAGTTTGCATGGATGACAAATCCATTTGAGCACATCTTCATTAATTTGCGCACATTTACTGAGCATCTATTTCGAATTGGAAATAGACACCTAATTATATGCAGCATTTTTTTTCCACTCACGTCTGATCAGAACACAAGTCTTACCTGGACGGCCCAAAACAACGTAGAAATCCAAGCCATAGATACCGATTGAGGGATCGTACTTGATACCCAAATCAATATGTTCTTGAATACCAAAGCCAAAGTTGCCGGTGGCTGAGAAGTTGTCGCGTCTCAGCTCGTACTCGCGCACTTTCAGACCACGCTCCAAGATTTCTTCGGCCTTGGCTCCGCGCACTGTGCAGTGCACAGCGATTTTTTCATTACGGCGAATTCCAAAGGAACGCACTGTGTAGCGGGCCTTCGAGAACACTGGCTGCTGTCCTGTCAGCTGCTCCAAAACCTAACAATGAATGAAACAAATAGCTTTATTTCGGCATATTTATTTACTTATTAGAAGTCTTACCTTGGCGGCACGGGTAAGCCTATCACCGGATTCACCTACGCAGATGTTGAGGCACAGCTTCCTAATGTGCAGATCGCGCATAGGATTCTTCGCGGGATCGCGCTTGATTTTAGGTTCCTTTTTGACAACAGCCTGAAAACAGTTTATTTTGGTTTATCAATACAAGTTTTTTATCAAAAATAATATTGCAATTATCACTTCGGGTCAAATAACTTCAAGTCTACATTCATAGTTTATAATAATATCGAAGGATTAATGCAGATGTAGTATAATTTACACTTGACAAAAATTTCAGAAAACCTACCGCCATTATGGTATGTAGGAAAGAAAGGAAAAAGGCGTGTTACAGTTCAGTGTCAGCGTACGCCACCAATAAGTGTCATCGATTAACAATCGATAGATTGCATAAACATCAATAGAGGCATTCCGCACGAAACAGTGTTCACTTAAGAGTAGTTCTCAAACATGAATTATCACAGTGTTCCAGTCATTTAACCGAAAAGCTTAAGCTGTCTTAAATTTTTCTAAACATTGTTGGCTAGAACATTTCGAACAGTATATATAATACTTCTACCACCGCGCTGTAGGGTTTGTTTAATAAATTTATTCAGGACTTATTCTAAATTATGATCGTTTCTGTTCATTCATAGCTTTTGAACTATAGATTCATAACATACTCTTTGATAAAATCACACTATAGCTACTCAGAAGTTTGAAGCATGATTAAATGAACTTCTGTTTCTCAAAAGTTGATATAATTCGATCAAAATTTATTGTTTGACATATATTTAAGAAATGTTACAATTAAATACAGAATTTTCATATATTAAATCATCTATACAATATCAAACATTCTTATTTTAGTTTAAGTGCAATAATATTTTATGTCCATAGAATTTTTTTATGCTAAATTTTGGGCGTATCGATTTTTTCTTCACCGTTGGCAAATAAACTTTGAAACCCAATTTCTAACGAGTGTGGACAGGAGCAATATATCGCTTAAGATTGTTCCAAAAAGATATGTTGTAAAATGTATCATCGATAGATAATATCGATAATTGACCAAAGTTTTGTTGTTTTTCGTTGTTGTCTACGTATAATTATATGTTATCGATTATATAATTTTATTATTATTATCGAACTCGTATTACAATACCGATGTATCGATTGACTATTAACAACTCTACAATATGGCTGCCTGATTTTAATGTGATTTTTTTGGACGACGTATGCTGCTGCTTTGCCCTAGTGTATGTGGTTGAAAAGATTATAACTGTAATCTATTAAGTGCAACAAAGATATAATTTATTCATTTGTTGCAACGTCCGACAACAAAAATAATTGACTTAACTTATATAGCGCAATATCAAGTTACTTAGAATGTCTTCGTTCGCTGAATTGATTTAAAGACAATGTAGCTTTTTAAATACAAACAAAATTTAGACGAAAAAGTTATTGTGAGCCAAATTAGTCTATAAAAACGCGATAATTTAGTTCCATAACTTGAAAACGGTTTTTATAAAAAAAATCTTATTGAGAAATATATTGCTGCTGTGAGTGAGCGAGTGAGAAAGATACATACATATGTATGTATGTATGCATTTGCATTTCGTTGTGTAGTGTCGTCGACTGCTCGGTAAAAGTCGGTCTTTCTTTTCCACTACCACTTTGCGTTTGAAAATTCAAAAAATTAAGTAATAATGTGTTATATGAATGAAATAAGGCGTATGGTAATGGAACGCGTATGACTTTCAAAAGGTCCATGCCTGTATATTGCAAATTTATGACCTAATATTGTTTGTTCAGGAATTATATTTATTGGTAAGTACCATGGTAATTCGTATGGCTATGGCGAACACCAGCAAATCAATATTTTAGGGGGCTGCCATTTCGTCGTTGTTCGCTGTTTCGCTAGTTTTTCTCTTCCATTCGCTGCCGCTGTCGTCTACCTTCGCTTCTGCCCCACCGCCCGCTAACGCCCTGTCACAGCCCCCGTGGCACAAGAAAATAAACTCTGCGTGCTTTGTAATAACGAGTACAATTTTCTGGGCATATAAAGCAAAAAAAAAAGAGCCTGAATAAAGAAATTGACATAAGTAATGTGTGTACATCGGTTTTAATGTAATTGTGTGCGTGTGTGTTAACGTAAATGTTCATAGGCTCTTCCCTTTTCTAAGTGTAATTGTGTTAGTGTGGACATTTTCCACACATAATTATGTTTAACAATTTTCTATTCTGAAATGTTAAAAATGCATTTCGGAAAAGTTTTCCCAGACCTAAGTCAATTTATATACCAAACTCTATATACATATGTAAATATGTATACCAGTCTATATATATATGTATGTAAGTTTTTCTTCTGTATGTATATAGAATATAATTTTACATACATATAGTTTTGTTGAAAGAAAAATAGCTTAATAATAAAAGGGTGTGTGACGCAAATATTTTTGTATATATCCATATATATGTATGTGTGTATGTATTTACCTACTGAGTAGTTTTCTTTCAAGATACTTCAATTAATTTGCAGACTCTTTGTTTGGCGCAGTTATTAAAATATAAAGGTGTGTTTATAAAATGTTATAACACGCGCTGAGGTGCTAATCAAAACTGTTTCATACAACATTGATTGACAATTAACAACTTAAGAAATATATAAATGAATATATTCGTATAAATCAACAAATAGAAAATCTTATATTGAAAAAAATATATAGTAACATTATTAATTGCAGTTGATTCTTTTTGAAATCATTTAAGATCAAAATTTCCTTCCTTCTGCAATAACAGATGGTTCAAAATCGATTGTATAAAACCCTTATTGTTTATAATTCGATCGGCTTTCAGTTCGTATTCAAAGATTCTTTTTATCCGAGCTTATTTAAAACAAATTTTGAATTATATTTAAAATTTTAACGGTTCAATTATTTTGAAAATTAATCAAGAAAGTCGAAAACAATTAAACAGTAATACTGTTTTCATGGAAATGAATTAAATTTGAGAAAATCTATTTTTCTGGTTTAAAAAATGCGTTGTCTTCAAATTAATTTTATTATTTTTATAGTATATAATTATATGTATATTATTAATATATATTATAATTATATTTTTAAAAAATCTAAATTTTCAAACTTTGTCAAAAAAAAAACCAGTTTCAAAAAACTTTTTAAAATTTCAAATAAACATGGGTATTTCAGAAATTAAGTGGGGCAAGTGAGTTCTGAGAAGAAAAAAGTTATTACCGATAGTACAAAAATATTTTTATATACATATTTGTATCTATTTTTTTTTGTGTATCAGAGGATGTCTTCTAAAAGTGAGCTATTGGTAACTGTTGAGCAGATTGTGCTGGAGTTGATCTCGAGTATCATGTCTTGTGGAAATGTTACTTTAAGAATACCACGCAAGTGTCGAGATTGGTACAACCAAATCGATGCTTTAGAAGATAATGTGGAAGTATTTGTGAAATTCCGAAAGATAATATACAATAGTCGACGTAGTCGTCATCGTTTCTGTCTGATTACGTATCTATTGGCCGAGATACATTGTTTGTATTTGACTGGCGGTAGTTGCACGATTCGGGGACTCTACTATAAGGATACCCAGGTGATTCGCGCTCAGTCCTACATTGATGCAGCTAAATTGGATGTGTGCCGCATGCTAAATACGGCGCCGGTTAATCTGGGCATACTCTCAGCGTCGAAGGGACTAATTACAGGTGTGAAGTTTTCTTTGGCAATACTTTTGTAATTTTAATTAATGGGAATCTCTCTATTGTAGGAGACATCAAGCTGCTCATGAGCAATGGTGATGTTTTGGATTGCAACGTGTATAGCGGCGCTATGACATTGCCAACGGATTTTGAAAATGTGGAACGAATCGTGACGAATGCCGAAATGGTCTTGATCGTTGAAAAAGAATCGGTTTTTGAGAGCTTGCTGGCCTGCAATGCTTTGAGCACGTTTGGCTTACGTTTCATACTGTTGACAGGCAAGGGGTATCCGGACTGCTCGACACGCCGTATTGTATACCGACTGTCCGTTGAGTGCAATTTGCCGGCATATATTTTAGTAGATGCTGATCCCTTTGGCATTGAAATAATGCTCGTTTACCAACTCGGTTCGCAAGCCATGAGCTTCTCTTCAAAGAGTTTGGCCACGCCAACGCTGCGTTGGATTGGCCTCCATCCATCCGAAATTGATAGCATTGCCAAACGCTCGGTTGCCCTTACTCAACGCGATAATAAAAAGATAGAAGATATACTAGCTCGCAGTAATATTAGTTTGGGTGTCAGGCAGGAACTGTGCAAATTGCAACAAGGCCAGCTCAAAGCGGAAATCGAAAGTGTTATTGATTTTTTAAGTCCTTACTATATACCAACTAAAATCAATAGGAATTTGTTTATATAATTTTTGGCTTAAATACTTTAATCTATTAATAATATTATGTTGTGCTATATTATGAAAGAGCAATCTTGACATATGTTCAGTACATAGGCTAAAAGTTTGAAATTTATATCTTTATCTATATTTAAAGCTGTGATCATTCAAATAATGACAAGAAATTACTTTGTTCTCTTTAGAAGGTTATATTTTCCTTAATTGAGAAATTGTTTTTTCTCATAGAAAGTTATATTATATATATTGATTGTTATAATATATTTTTTGATTTTTTAAGTCCTTACTATATACCAACTAAAATCAATAGGAATTTGTTTACCTAATTTCTGGCTTAAATACTTTAATCTATTAATAATAAAGAGGAATCTTGACATATGTTCAGTACATAGGCTAAAAGTTTGGAATCAATATCTTTAACTATACTTAAAGCTGTGATCATTCAAATAATCACGAGAAATTGCTTTGTTCTCATAGAAAGTTATATTTTGTTTAGTTGCAATTATTTTAAAAGATTGCAAATCTTTTTTGTTTTAAACTTTTTTGTTTATTTACATCATTTTGAAGAAATTTTAAATTTTTTTTTAAAATATGATTAAATATTAGTTAAAGTAAATGCTGAATTTAATACGATTTTAATGCTGCCTTTAAAGATTTACTTAAGAAAGCCCTTAAACTAGTTCAGAATGTTTTGAATACTTTTTCTTTTAAAAGAAATTTTTTTAAAAAATATATATTAATGATATGATATACATATATATGTAATATATGTAAATACTTATTTACAAACTGGGTAGACTATATTTTGTCTGATAATAGTTTATCCTACATATAAATAAATTGTGTAAAAAGGGTTGATTCACGTATCTAGGGCGTGGGTTAGTCGTGAAAATCAATATATTTTACAGTTTTACAGCTGACAGCCAGTTTTTAGATAAGCTTCTCAAAAATAGATTTTTTTTTTGGACATTTACTCCCCCCAGTGTTGTCGTATTCTAAAGAGCATTAAAAGCTAGATTAGGAAAAAAAGTGAAGCTTGAGGAGAGCAAAGCTGAAAAAAGCTGACTTTTCTAAACAATTTTTGTATGATTTAATGAATTATATGCAAATTTGAAATGAAATTTATTAAAACTTCTCCAATTTCTCGGCAATTTTTTGTTAGAAAAAATGAAAAACAAAAAAGTCCTAGGAGAGAATTTGGAATTGTTTTTTTTTTTGGCAGAATATTTAAATATTTCTACAATATTCTCACAAACCATGCAAAAAAAATTGAAAACAAGCTAGATTGATTTTAAAAAAAAGCTATATTTTCCGCTTTCCGCAATGTTTTCCTTGAATCACACTTCGAAAAAGCTAGATCTGATGGGAAAAAAATGGAAACGTCAACACTGGCTGCCCCACCCCTCTTACGAGCTTTAGATTTGTTTTCTGAGTTAACAGCATTAAATGGGCACATAATGTATTCCACCCCTTTTTTGAAAACTTTCTATTTACTGGCCAAGTCCTGTTAACTCTCGCACTTAAATTGATTATGAATCAGCCAGAAGAGAAGTAAATATATATATATATATTTTGATGAAGCTACCAGACTCGAGATCTTACACTTGTTGATTGTAACTAATCAAAAATAAAAAGGTATAAACAGCTAAACGAAAAAATGAGAGGGTTGGTTCTTTCATTCCGGGTGCATATTCGCCTTGTTACTCTTTTTAAGCTATAACCATTTGAGAATTATATGGTAAATGAGTTGAAAAAGGAGACTGAATGAAAGACAGCGTGTACTACGTATTAACTCTGAAATAGATATTGTGTGAAATATATTTTTGATCAGGACAAGCTGAGTTAATCTAGCTATGTTCGTCTGATAGCTAGAGAACAGCGGATTAATATATTTTTATTTTTTCCTGATATATTTTTATATGTATTCATGATTAATTTTAAGGTTGTTTTTCCAATTTGAAATACATTTTTGATAGTATAAATATGCGTATAACTCCAAAAATCTCAATCATGAATGTGCCTAAATATAAAATAAACTTTATTTCTATTTCATTAAAAAACTACAACAATTAAAGCAATTTCTTTTTCTATATTTCAGATGAAAAGCGGCTGCACAGCTAATAGCAAATAGCTTACTAGGAAATTAAATAAATTTAAGATAACAAAAAAAAAAAAACGGCAAGTACTTTTGAAAAGGACGTAAATTGAAGCAGCCAACTGGAGAAGTCGTGAAAGGTTGGGTGGCCTCTGTTCTACTGAAGAATATTGCGTCATATACATATATATATATATATAATATATTTGGAAGAGATTTGGCTAAAATATGTCTACAGCAATGCGAACAACTTTGCAACCAGTTCCTGAAGCCCTGCCCGCAGAAAATGTCTCAAACGGGACTGCGACAACGGCTGCAACGCCATCGTCGACGGCATCAAATGCCATAACGACAGCCGCTGCAAGCACAACCACTTATACAGCAAACACAATCAGTTCATCTGTGCATTCTGTGAAGGATCAGCAGCAGCAGCAACAGCAACAGCATGACTCAGCCAATGCCAACATTGTCTCACTGCCACAGCCACCAGCAACACCAACAGCAACAGCAGCAACACCAACAGCAGCAACAACAACAGCAGCAACAGCTACAGCCGCCAATACGACAATGTTGCCAATCTCGTCCTCGAATTCAGCCAGCAGTAGCAACAACACAACCACAACCGCACCACCTGTGGCAGCTGTGACAACCGCACCCACGACGACAAACACAAACACCAACCACTCGCATCAGCACAGCCATCAGCATCACCATCATGTCGCCAACAATATGACCACGGATGGTGCTCGGCTATCGAGCAATAATCCAGCCAACACTGGTCCACCAAACTCTGCGATCAATCACCATCATCATCACCCACCTGGCAGCGGTGTGGGTGGCGTGGGTGGTGTGGGGGCCAGTTCGGTCAACAAGAACGTTCTTAGCACACACTCGGCCCATGCATCTGCCATCAAACAGCGAACATCATCGGCAAAGGTAAGTCCCACCCATTTAATCTATGCGTCCTAAAGGAACTGTAACTCCGTCCCTTAAGTTAAGATCATTCCAACATATCTGTGCTATTTTTTATAGGGTAGGATCGCTTTATGTCTAATGTCCAAATATTTTTCTCTTGTCAAATATATATATATGCATATATTAACATTCATATTTGTATTATCTCTTTTTTATTGTAATTATTGTATAAACATCTTCATTGTGATCCATATCGGAAACTTTTCCATATCAAGATGTCCAACAAACTGTTTTTTCTTAAAATGTGGTTAAGGGTTTGCGTACATCAAATATGCAAAGTATTAAACATTGATTCTAAATATATAGATGATATCCCATTTTTGATATTATATATTTCCTATCTATCTATTGAAATGGAATAGATAAGAGTTTTACGATGATTTCTGGATTCTGTATAGCAACATATATAATCTTGATCACAATCAATAAGCCAAATATCGACAGCTTTTCATGCTACCTCGAACATGTCAGCGATCTTAAATATACAATATATATATATATATATATATATATATATATATATATATATATATATAAAATAAAAATATTTAATTTTTATCAAACTTCATGATATTAGTTTACCTTATTTTTCTATATTCAAGTCCTTCAAATATAATAGAGAATACTAGTATTTTAAATGATATACAACTTAAGATCTGTTGAGGTTCTCTATAATAGAACTATCTTGAAGGGTTGAAGGAAACCTTATGTTGTGTATGCTCAACTATTTATAAATATATAGAAGTGTATATATTAAAAACTAGAATGTGATTTAAAAAATTACAATAAGTATATAAACAGAAATTCCCTAAAATTAAAAAAACTGAATTTCTATAGAAAATTCCGCTTAAACTTGCATCTATTGGATAGAATATAAATCATAATTGCCAAAAGCGAAGAAACCTGAAATTGCGCAGAAGACTCCGTATCCTTTGGATAAACTATGTAAACATCATTGTTACATATCCTTTTAAATTTTCATAGAGTATCAAATTTGTGAACCTCTATGGTAAAATGCTTAAACAGGGTACTTTCTAGTCGTGCAGTCCCAACTTAAGTACTCTAGCGCAGTTCTTATTTGATCGCATAGGTATATAATAGACTATATTTCCATCTTTAAGAATGAGTTTAATTCGTTTTTTAAGAGAGTGGGGCAGATATCCAATAAAGATATCCAGAGTATTCTTAATCTTTGTATACTTTAAGAGAATCTATATACTATAATTGGTGACTTTAGTCCTTAAGAAGTATGCCAAAATAGCTCAAATATTGAACTTGATTCTCCTGTGGGTGAACCCATGTAAAATTATAAGTTTCTATAGGTTCCGAGATCGATGCGTTAATAAAGACTGATGGGATTGACAGACGATTTTAGTTTTAAAGTTTCAATTTAATTTAAATAGTTTTTAAGTTGCATCTGAAGATCACTTTAATCTGATTTCTTTTAAATCTTTAAAATCATCTTTTAAAGATGTGCATAAAATCAATTTGAAGTCCTTAAAAATATCATAATATTAGCGTGTTGCAATGGGGCTTCAAAAAAGATAGATCCTAATTTTATTAAACAAAATGAAGAAAATACTGTGATAGTAGGTTTTACTAGTTCTGAAATTTCGATTATAGTGAAAAGCAATCAAGTTTGTGAACAACTATGAAAAGTCGGATGTGTCGATATATAAGGAAGTTCCCATGACAGCTTGTATCCGGATGCAAAGTACCTCACGCCTCATGCTCATGTAGACTTAGCTTAATTAGCTTGACATAGATATATGTATATATAAATATATATATATATATGTATATGTATGTACAAAGATATCTCTTAAGTTTCTAGCTGCAATAGCGTAGTTTTTACTGTACAAATGTATTTATTCCCGATTTAGCAATCTTTTAGTAAACGTAATCGTATAATCTTAACACTCCAATTTCGAGTCTCGAGCAAAAAAACGGGCAGATAATACGGACAGACGGACTGACAGCAAAACGTACATCGCACAACACAAATATACTTTTTCTGAATTCGTGAGCGAGAATTAAAATGTTGCTTCGGCAAGGCCGGCCAATATCCGGTAACTATTTACATATATCTATGTACATATATATTATATGTATATTTTCATAGTAGTTACTTTTAAGAAAACTGTAGGACAAATTTTTATATTATGATCTTACCTTTAAAATAGTTCTGAAATGATTTGATATATTATTCAAGAATTTATATATAAATGTAGACTATTTGTTGTTTGAAAGAGTATCAGCTAGTCGGATACTATTGTGAATTAGTGTTATATATTTGTAAATTTGAAATTGTCTCTTGATGTGTGGGCGCGAGTAACTATCATATGAAATACAAGTGCAAGTGTAATCGGCAGAAAATGAGTGTGAATAGAAGAATCAAAAAGAATACCAATTTAAAATTATCGTTACTTTTCTCACATTCTCACTCGTTTCTTGTTGATTGATGGATCATAAAAGCCTTCAGCTCGGATCTTTTGCTACTTAGTTGAAAACTGCTTCGCGCTGCACGTCAGTTAATTTTTCTTTTGATTGCCAAAGTCTCTCTCTCTCTCTCTCTCTCTCTCACACACTCTCTTTTTTGGCTCTCTCGCCGAAAAGCTTACGTATATTTTGAGTGTGTGTGTATTTCAATCTACGTCTCTGTTTGCGTGAGGCACGTCACATGAATAATGACATACATTTGTACATGTTGTGTCTACATACATGCATATATGTGTGTGTGTACGCATATATGTAAATATGTATGTATTCTGGCATTTTTGTTTTTGTTTTGAATCATACCCAGTTTTTAATGACGCCGAAGATCATGTAAATACATACAAACATATATTTACATATACATACATACATACACATGAAGCATATGTACGAATCGAACAAAACACAACAATTTTATAGGGTGTGTCGTTCGTTCTTAGCGTTGTTGCTTTCAAGATTAAACTATGGCCGTGCCAGTGTTCAGTACAAGCTGCAAAAATAAAATGTCTGAGCGAAGCGCGCGCTAGAACTTATCCAATATACAATGCCGCTCGACCCAGCCAATGGTCGAAAGCTTGTTTTAGTATTAAGTTCCACTTCATTCGTGTGGTCACCGTCGCGTTCGCCGTTGTCGCCGTTGTCGCTGTTATTGTTCAACGCTCGCCAACGGTACTGTTGTTATCGATAAACAATAGTTGTTAGCAATGCACATTTACTCGAATCTTTTTCTTACTTCAGTGTCATTGCTGCTTTCACTAAGCTGTGCTTAGCTTTTATTTAAAAAAAAAAGAGAAGAAAATACAAAAATAAAGCCCATGCATAAAGACCGAAGCCAATTCAGCACTTGCTGAAAAAATTTGATTCAGTTTAATTCAAGTCAAGTGCAAGTGTGTGCTGATAAGAGGAATTGTCTGTATGCTTACATTTCTAATTGGTTCACGAAAACTTTAAATTAATAATTACATACGTATGTATGTATGTATGTATGCATGCATGTGTGTATAATACTCATCCGTGTATACATTGTTGAGTAATTTGTGTTAAATACGTATTTGTTTTGGCTTGATTGTCATTGTACTCTAGTCTCAGCAGCAGAGGCAGAAGAGCTTTGCTGAGATCCGACTAAGCCAAATCAATTGCGAATGATAAGTTAATTTAATTATACGCTACTTACATATGCACATGAGTATACACACACAAACACAGGCACATGCAAAGAAGCAAACATTCATTGAGAAGAAGAAAAAAAAAAGAAAATATAGTGTGCTGCAGTAAAACAAAAAGAACCGATAAAAATAAAGAAAAATCATCACATTCCTATACAAAACACACACTGCACACAGACAATGTACATGAGTGTGCGTAAAATTGGCTACGTATGTGTGAGAGAGCAGCAAGCAGCAAGTGAAGCTTTAATACAATACAAACGAGCTAACCAGAAGAATAGCAACAACAATAACAACAACATCAAGAGTGATTAAGTAAATGAGCGAAATAAGAGTGAAAAAAAGCAGGAGAAAAAAGAAGGCAAAAAAAACAAAACGTGCCGAGCTTTTTAAACTTGTGTTGTCACAAATGTGGGGCTTCATCGTCTCTGCTTCTATTTCGGTTTTCGTTGTCGCTGTCGCTGTCTCATTTATCTCTGTATTTTTACGTTTACGTTCGGGCGTGCGCGAGCGCGACTAACGCGTTCCACCTTCATAAGTGTGGAAGGCATTTATGTGTGTGTGTGTGTGTGCGTGGAGCTTACAATCGTTCTTTAAGCTTAAAAGCTTTTCTCATTTCGTACATTCATAATGTATAATGTATAAAAGGTTTTAAATTATATGCATGTGTGTGCGTGCGTGTGTATGTGTGTCTGTGTGTGTGTGTCAGAAAATGCGATACACGGCAAAAGATAAGACAACGCTGTGTAATTTTTGATAGAGTTCATCCTCATGTGAGACCCAACAAAAATTGCAAAAAATTAAGATGAGCCCTGTGTAGGAAACAATGCATGTGAACGCTGCAAAGACGCAAATCCAATACATATGTAAATGCATACATACATAGATAAAATGTGTATGTAAATTACGGTCAGACCTTCAAAATGACTGACTGAAACTGTCTTTAATATTCATTAGCTCTGTACTATTAATACTCTACGAAAAGCTGCTCTGCAAGATGGATAACAAAGCATCAACTGGATTGTGAATTTGTTGCAAACTTTGGCACACACACACACACACAAATACATATATGTATGTATATGTATATTCACAGCATACATACAAACACATACATATCTTGCCGAATTGAATGATTATTCAAAATAAATAATTGCAAGCTTTTTTATGCTTTGGGAAATGTGTCAAAGAGTTCGCGACGACGCGTTTGAATGCTTAAAATAAACAAATCGAACTAGAAACGCAACCATGGGTCAGACATCGAGTCACCGGCAAACCCTTCCGAGTAGCCATAATCACAATAATAACAACAAGGACGAATCTGCTGCCATTGCTGCCACAGCTCAATTTAGCAATCGTCGGACGTCAGTTCGCAAATCGAAATCATCTTCGAAACACTATTCACCGTTACACAAAGATGAGCTTTCCATATTACGCGATTCTTTGCTACGCAACGGCAGTATTATGCGCAAGAGCATGACCGATCCACAACGCCGCCCGGTCACCATCAGCGAGCTAACAACGACTCAAGCCCAAGCCCAAGCGTCAAACGTCGGCTCTGAGGACGTGCTCATTCGCGAGCGCAGAGAGAGCTTTCAACTGCCGACTGAATGCAGTGCAAAGGTGGAGGATGTGGCAACAGCTTCGGCGGCACGAAATGAGAATCGCAATGAGTTTTACATTGTCGGCGATGGGTATCATAAAACGGATTATTGCCATTATCGTACAGCCAATGGCAACTTCCATAAGCTACCATCGGACTCCTTTCACAAAATGTCCGAGGGCTGTTTTGTGCGCATGGCAGATGGTGTATTCCGTCGCCTCGATTTACCAAAAGCTCAGCAGATATCCTGTCGTGCGTCGAAGCTGGACGATATCTCAGGCACTGAGAGCAATGAAAATGGCTTGGGCGGTGCCACCAGTGTTAAGAGACAGTTGTTAAAGTTTCTCAAGAGATCGAAGAGCCATACACCCGCAACAATTGCCAAGCTGCAGAAGGATAAGGACGATGCTCGACTTGAGCGAAAGCAACGTCTTTCGAATGCCATGCGACAGAAGGCGCTCGACTTGAAAACATCATCGTCAGCGACAGGTGCTAGACTCAATAATCCGAACAACAAAATCGTTGTTACTATGATTGAGAATGGAGGTCTACCAATCGTGGCCACCAGCAAACCCGATCGACCCAAGTCCAAGGAGAGCAGCTCCGTTGCTGCTGATAAGGCTCGTACCTCAAGGGTATGTACTGAACAAGGTGTGGGGGTGTAGAAATTATTTTAGAAAACTTTAGATTTACAAACATATTTGTATGAAAACGTATGTTATATGATGTTGCTGCAGGCAACTTCTCCGGTCTTTTACATCTACTCTCTATCAACGTGTGGGTGGATCTCATAGACTATAAGAATTATGGTCCTCAACATTAGAATACAAACTGTTCTTCTGTATACTATATAAAAAGGAATTTTGATGAAATGTATGCAGTAGGATGTGTATTTAATATAGAGCTGGGCGTCGGGATAGCATATCTCTAGAATCTCTTACTATGCCAGATTGATGTAGGGATGAAACACTTATCCGACCGTCCTGGAATTTCTTAGAATGTTTCCTAACAAGCCCGAAAATTGTTTCGGGACAATTTGGGTCCCGAAAATCTCGATCCCGAAGCCCATCTCTAATTTAATATATGATATATAATATAGCTACATCTGACCATCTGAATGAATGAGTTAATTTCGGAAACTATAAGTACTAGTATTTAAATGTTATAAATAATATTTGTGCTACATGTTCCACCTTTCATTGATCATATCGATATGTCTTTGGCCAGTTGCAAATTTCTAATGCGAAACCTTCCCGGCTTGCTTTAGATAATGCTACACAGATCTAAGATAGGCGCGCAAGAGAAGAGCGAACGTTATTATTGGAACTTCTAGACTT
The DNA here is from genome assembly GCA_035045545.1 of Drosophila gaucha. Classification (NCBI taxonomy): domain Eukaryota; kingdom Metazoa; phylum Arthropoda; class Insecta; order Diptera; family Drosophilidae; genus Drosophila; species Drosophila gaucha. The sequence continues at coordinate 192,384 of JAWNOY010000341.1, forward strand.
GTTACATTAATGACTTCTGCAGAATTCTATTAAATAAAAGAGAGAAACTATGTATTTTTTCTCTAATATACAGCTTTAATATTCAATTTTCTTGTATTTATTTCTAATCATAGATCATAGATAAATATCTTAATTTTGGTTTTTATTACCCCACTAACTGTCACTAATATGAATATACCTTATACAGTCGAATTCCGATAATTCGTAATGGGAAGACATCACATTTTGTACGAATTATACAGAATTACGATTTATCGAATAGGAATTCGAACAAATTTTTTTTCAAGGCGACATCATTTTTTACGAGTTATTAAGGTTTTCGATTAAGTGGGGAATAATAATAATATTATTATTAGGTAAAGAATTTTAACACATTTATAGAATTCGATAAATACAATGAACTTTATCTTTTATCTCCCTTCTCGTAATAAATCGGGAAAAGCTTTTTTCAGGTTGACCCAATTTGTATAAACTCTTATAAAGATAGGCTATAAATGGAAACGTTTTTTTATTTACAATAAGTTTGGGCAATATTTTCTAAAGTAAAGAGTTATGGTAGGCTAAAGCTAAAAGTAAACAGTTCGTATTTTTTGAACTTCAAAAAATTATAAAAAAAAATATTGCAAAATATTAGTATATTGAAATATGTCTTTAAAAATGTCTATAAAAAGTGATCAAAATACAAATTAGTTAAAAGATTTGTTAAATATTTTGGTATATCAATTTTTTCGTAAATATAAAACCTTTAACTTTGACTCCCATATTAAAAAAAAATCTCTTTTTTTTATTTAAAAAAAAAAGAGAAGTTTATTATTATCATTTATTAATAAATCTTTTTTTTAAGATTTATGCATATGTTTATTAAAACTAAATTCTAAGGACTCGTCTGCATTTTGTACCATTTGTGTCTTTTGTCAAAGTCCGCAAGTGTATTAAATATTCGAATTTGAGAGAAATTATTTGTTTTTATATGTTCTTCTGATAAAAATAAATATTATTTCTGTGTTGTATTACATCTGTTTTAAAAAGTTCTGTATTTGTCTTAGCAGTGGAAAAGTTTGTTGTGCCTCATCACTGCCTCTCATACCCTATTCGAAGTGTTTCTCTGATACTGTCATCGGTTTTGGGCATTATGTAACAACTTTAAGTTAACCTTTTGATTGTCAATTAACAGTGTTCTTCTTTTGATTATTATTTCTATTTTATTTCAGATTATCTGTGTTCATGCAATACCCTTAGACTAACCCCCCAAAAAAACCGATTGCTCTCGATATCTAGCAATATACGCAAAAAAATATTAATTTTTTATTTATTAGGAATTCGTTATATGATGGACCATTCGAATATTTAATAGGGCATTACAAATTAGTTTTATGAGTGATAATGACGATATACATATTTAAAAGATAAGATTTGAAAAGAGACTCAACAATATATCTAGAGAAGATATTGTAGACAACTTGCTTTATAATAACCTTTATTTGACAGCTAGTCTTATCGGAATACACACGCTTCGGAATGACTGACATTTTTTTTAGCTTAAAGCGTTACAGAATATAGATTATTAATATTTTTATAATAGAAATATATTTCAGTAATCTCTTCTTTCTTAAACTCTTAAAAAAACAATATCCCAGTTTTGCAGATCAAAATGATTTTAATCCCATCAATACTTTAATTATGGAAAGTTTCATCATACAAATTCTGTTTTTATTCAGATTACAGCAACATATAATCTATTTTAAAATAATTTCCAAAGTAATATATATTTTTACTTGACCATTCAACCTTGTGCTTCCAATTGTTCCCAATACGTAAATTTCTAATCTATCGGGAGAGGCTCATCAGTTCCCCCATCAACAATACCTATACCATAATATAGAAAGGGCTATTTTATATTTAACTCTATTGAAATTTCCATCCCCATTTAGTCTGTATATAGTTAACTCTCTCATTTGTTGATTTTGCAAGAGTATAAAACGAGCATATATGTATGTATGTGTGTTATGTTTGAAGTTACTAAATCTATACACATAAAGAGCTTTTATATTTTTTGATCTCTATTCGAGTTAAATATATATTCTCCCTTTTTCAAGATTAAAATTTTTAAAAATAATTTGATATCGCGGAATGAATAGAGTATTCTGCTAAAGTCCCAAATTTTGCACACAGACTTGTCTGACACTGTTTCTGTGTCAGGTAAGCTACCAATTTTTTTCTCAGCGTTACGCTCAGGTGATATCAGTTTGTTCATACTCAAACACACACACATACATGCTTACATGCATCCAACCAGCCTCACACTTACATAAGTATATAGTCATGCATATACAAGTGTTCTTATCTAGAGTGTCGACTATAAGATACCACGTATATATATCAAATAGCTGACACGCTCGACTGTTTTATTTCCCTTTATCAGAAAAACTATAATTTTTTCATATTATTTTATTAGTTATCTATTTTTATGTATTTCAATCTTAGGGCGACGATAAAGGGTATCTTTGTGCTAAAATCAATTTAAGCTCTTTATGCTTTTCAATAATTTACTTGCTTATATTGCTACTGGTCATCACAATCAATAATTATTGATTTGTGGAAAAATTGAGTTAGCCATGAAAAAAAAAACATTGGTTGTGTCTGGTAGAAATTCTAATTTAAAAGTCCCTAACCATTAGTGTACCTGTCGCAGATGGAGACGGCTCACTCTGCAAACTTGCACAACTTCATTAAACACATTTTGAATGGTACAGGGTATTAAAATCAGCGCACAAAACGAGCTCTTTGTCAAGAATAGACAGATACGGTGGAATTGAAAACTGGTGTGCATGTGTTTGTGTGTGTGTTTTTGTGGGTGTGTGTATGTGTGGATGTATCTGTAACTGGGCATGTGTGTGTGTGCATTGTGAGTGTTTTTTTTTTATTAGTGTTTGCGTGAGTGCGCGCGGAATACACTAATACCAGTGAGAGCACCCCACTAAAAGCGATATTTGCGTGAGTGTGTGTGTGTGTATGTGTATTGAGGCCGAGTTTTCTGTCTCTGACTCTGCTGTTGCTTAGCGTGTGTTGTTGCTGGTATTGATACTGAAAGTACTCGTACTCCAGTTGCTGCTGTTACTGTGGCTAAAGTGGCTGTTGGCTGTTAGCTGCTGAGCTGTCGCTGTAGCTGTCACTGCCTGTTGACTGTAGTTGACTGTTGGCTGACGGCGTTTACGTCAGAGTTACAAACTGTGCTTATTTAAGAAATCTACGCATACTTATGTACTTATAATATAAATTCATACAAGTGTGTTTGTCTCCAATTGCACACCGCGTACGATTGATAAGATCGGCGATAAAAAACACGACATTACGAATTTAAATAGTTTTCAATTTGAAAAAAAAAGAAACATGGGCAACGAAATGTTTGCTTTTCCATAAGTGAAAATTTTTTTATTGTCTGAGAGTGGCTTATTTACTATGTTCTTGTGCTCCAGTGTATGTGGATGGAGAGATGTGTCTGTGTGGATGTTTCTATGTGCGCGTTAAAGCTTTTCGCTCTCCGAGCTAAAGTGACTAAAAAGTGCGCTCGCTCGCACCAGTAACTAGTAAATTTAAACAGATTTAACTACTGCTATTAAACTATTCACTTGAACAAAAAAGAAGAAAATTCCTAATGAATCATAAATAAAGAGAGTTTTTTTTTTCGAGCAAGACTCGAGAGCGCAACCAAACGTGACGCGGTCACAGAACACAGAGTATGAGAGAATACGTCTTTGCTGAACTTGTGCAACAATCGTCTTGCTGAGCGCGAACGTGAGCGTAAGCCGACGTAGTCTTTAGCAAATATTAAATACATATGCATATGTACATACATACATATGTACACATGCATACAAGTACAAACGAACTTATATGCATTGACTGCGATAGCAGTTACTTTTGCACAGGTGTATGTGAGCATATGTGTACGTGTACGCTCTCACTCTCAATCTTGTTCGCTCTCTCGATGGCTCTCTCTCCCTCTCTAACTCTCTACTTGAATCGTGCTGCGTAGAAGTGTGTTTCTTTCAGTGTCACCAAACTCAGATTGTCTATGAGTTGGCTTTTGTCGTAAATATTACGTTCGCTTTCGCACTCGCCATATGTGTATATTTGTAAATGCATACATATATCAACAATCTTGCTCGTGTGGCTGTGTGTGAATATACATACATATATTAAACTTTTCGAGGCTTTAATGCGCAGCAACAGAGCGACTTGTTGAATTAAATATAAGTATGCTCAATGGCAAAGAGACAACACGCTAACAAACAAAGTGTCGTTCATTCAATCTTTTGCGGCGAAAGCAAGAAGACCAAATATCAAAACACACACACACGCACATGAACATCGCACACATGACACATACTAATGCAACTGCCAGTATGTCATGTGCAGACTGCAGCAGTATTGGTGGTAGATTCGACTCAAGCAAAAGCGTTTAATTAAGGAATTAAGTGAAAATCAATGAGAAACATATTCCCAAATCCCTGTTTATATTACTATATAGAAACAAGAATAATAACAAAGTAATGATGAAGAAGATTGCAACATTTACATTCTAACTTATTAAACATCAAAATTTACAAAAAATCGTGTACTCCGTGAACTGATTGATTAAATGTAGTTCGAGGTGTTTAATCAACGCGTTTTTCACAGTTCACAAAAAGTTTCGCTACATTGGAGTTGCTTTCTCTCTATTGTTGATAATAATAAAAAAGAATGCAATCTAATTTAAAATTATTAGTGTTTGATCTCGTTTTCTGGCTAAAAATAAACGAAAATAAATAAAAACATATATGTGAAAAACTTACAAAAAAAAAACTTAAATGAAAGTTAAGCTGATATTTATATGTACATATATGTGGAGACACATATGTATATGTATATGTATAAGATTTTCATAATATAACAAAATAATTAATCATAATAAAACTTACAGTGCACGAAAGCAGAAAGTCTGACTAAACTTATATGATAAAACCAAAAAGTAGCTAACTAGAAGCAGTGCAAAGTACAAAGCAAAAAAATTGGTGATATTCAAAATAAAAAAAAACAGAAATGGATCGTGGTGCACAGCCGGAAGCATCCCCCAGAATGGAGACAACAGCGCCGGACTTGAATCGAGGAGATGTTTCCCGTAAAAGCGTTCGTCTCTATGCAGCACGCAAAGGATTGGCGCCAGCGCCGCCCAAGTTGGGACTGGCGACTAGCAGCAGCAGCAGCAGCACCACCACCACCACCAACAACAACAACAATAGTAAAAATAAGAACAACAACAACAACAACAGTAGTGATAGCGAAAGCTTGCCCGATCACAGTAAACACTTAGCCAGTTCAACGACTGTTAAGGATATCGATCTCAGCGATGCGCAACATGTGGACTATGATGCGATTGTGGAATTGCGAAGGCCTGGTCATATAGCTGTGCCGCCACCGCGCGTTGCCGTCTCAGCGATTCCAGCGCTTCACTTACAGAGCCAGCCGAAGGCGACGCCACGTGTTCAGATGTCAGCCGAAGATGATGTGGGCGTGGCTTTTGCCTTAGGCTCCATCGAGAAGCATATACTCAATGTTGAGGAAAGTTTTAAGCAGCAACAGCTCAGTGAACAGCAACAACAACAACAGCAACAGTCTCAGTCATCTATGGATGTGATGAAGATGGATGTTGGACGTAAACAGAGCAAGCGATACGGCGAGACGGAAAATTTGTTGCGGCCGGGCATTAGCGATATGTCGTCCGAGAATGACTTTCAGTATCTGGGCGGGCGACGATCCCAGCTGGATGATAGCAACGAGCAAATGATGACTGAGTTTCAACGAGGTAGCGATGGACGCAATTCGATTGGTGCCTATTCGAAGAACTCCTCGGGTGCTGCTAGTGGTCCCTCCGGTGCGCTGAAGGCCAAACTTGCTCGCACTTCCTCGGACACGAAAAACACGGACACGGTGCTGGCTATGCGTGCGAATCTGAAACAGAAGCAGCATCAGCATAACGATGCCAAGCCACAGGCTGGTTGGCGACCCTCAACAGGTGCTGGACCAACGCCAGCAGCTCGAACCTCAACCAGTCGAGTTAATAGCAGCAACAGCGTCGTGGACGGAGTCTCTGCCTCGAAGCTGACAGCCCCCACATTTTCAGCTACCAAGCGACGCGAGGAAAATCTGCGTCAATTCGAGGCGTTGCTGGCGCAAAAATCTACGCACAGGCATGCGGCCGCAGCAGCGGGAGGAACTAGTTCGGGCAGTAATGCGACTAGTGCATCGAAACGGCGATCGGAACGTCCCATTGTGGCACCCATACCGCCGTACAACTCGAGCCGCACTGAAACCGGTCGCCCGCCCGTCGAGCCAAGGTCCACAAGCTCTGGGGCAGGACACCATCGTACCGCAGCTCCCAATGCAGCTGTGGCACGTACCAATATATATGGCAACAGTGTTGCTCAGGTAAAAACTAATCTAAGGCGAAGTCCAAATACATTTATACATACAACTACTTTTAATACTTCCGGGGGTATATTCAGATAGATCTTAGCTTTATAGAGTACACGCAATCTGAGTGGCATTATAATAACATTTGTTTTGGCTTCTCTTTTACAGGGATCTCCGAATCTGCAGATGCGAACCAGTGCTCCGATGCGATGGCGTGCCACTGAAGAGCATATCGGAAAATACAAGCTCATCAAGACCATCGGAAAGGGAAACTTTGCCAAAGTTAAACTAGCAAAGCATCTGCCCACTGGAAAGGAAGTAGCAATAAAGATAATTGACAAAACCCAACTAAATCCTGGGTCACTTCAGAAACTTTTTAGAGAGGTTCGTAGTCCTTTTCCATATTTATAGTTGATTTTCATGCTAAACAAAACATTCTCTTTATATTATAGGTTAGGATAATGAAAATGCTTGATCACCCCAACATAGTTAAACTTTTTCAAGTAATCGAAACGGAAAAGACGTTGTATCTCATCATGGAATATGCATCGGGGGGTGAGGTCTTTGACTATTTGGTACTACATGGGCGTATGAAAGAGAAGGAAGCGCGTGTTAAATTTCGTCAAATTGTATCGGCTGTGCAATACTGTCATCAGAAGAGGATAATACACAGGTACGTTATATAGATATAATACTATAACTAAGATCATTTATGATTCTGCCAGAGATATGATTTGGAAAGAATATTTGCTATAGATTTCCCTCCATAAAAAGGTAAATGTATCATAAAAGATAAAAAGATAAATATATTATAAATAATAAAAAGATAAATGTATTATAAAAGATAAAAAATAAAATATAATACATTTATCTTTTTATAAAGAAATTTAACCTTTTATGAAGAAAGACAATTCATTCATCTTTCTATTAAGGCGAATATATAGAGAATATAAATAAATAAATCACTTTTGAAAGATAATTTTAAAGTAGTGAAATATTTATCATGAAAAAATTTGCATGATGAAAATTTTCAGATGTATTCCAAAAATATATATTCTATATTCAACAAAAAATTAAATCATTATTCATTACAATTGTATTATATAAAATTATAAATTATATATAGAATATATTTATTATATTAGGAGGCAATTATTTATATACAGCAAATATTTGAAATCTAACTGTTTTCTTTTTCCTTATTTTTTAACAGGGACTTAAAAGCTGAGAACTTATTATTAGACAGCGAGTTGAATATAAAAATAGCTGATTTTGGATTTTCGAACGAGTTTACGCCAGGTTCAAAGTTAGATACCTTCTGTGGGAGCCCACCCTATGCAGCACCCGAGCTCTTCCAGGGCAAAAAGTATGATGGACCGGAAGTGGATGTTTGGTCGTTGGGTGTTATATTGTATACGTTAGTGAGCGGATCCCTGCCTTTCGACGGTTCCACTTTAAGGGAGCTACGCGAACGTGTACTCAGAGGCAAATATAGGTAATGTAACATATTATATATGTAGATACATAATAGATATATAATAATCTTTTGATATCAACAGAATTCCATTCTATATGTCAACTGATTGCGAAAATTTGCTGCGCAAGTTTCTAGTACTAAATCCTGCTAAACGTGCTAGTCTTGAAACAATCATGGGCGATAAATGGATGAATATGGGGTTTGAGGATGATGAGCTCAAGCCGTATATTGAGCCAAAGCAAGATCTAGCCGATCCCAAGCGGATAGGTAAGACGGGTACTGTATACGAAATTCATTACTAATATTATTAACGAATTGTGTGTCAAGTTTTGCCTGTTGATTATTTTGTATTTTATTGCAATGTCATTGTACTCTTGTGATCTACATAGAAACTATTTCAATTTCAATTATTGTTTATTTTGAAAGTAAAAAAAAAACCTTTTGTTTTGTATACTTTATATATTTGGAAAGTGTTTGTATAAGTTTTGATTTGTTTTTAGTTAGTTGCCAACATACATAAATACGTACATATTTGCTTGAAAATTCTTATACAGCTGCGGGGGTACAAACCGGAGTTAAAGACTCAGCATCGATCCGACGCAGTGCATTTGACTTGATGTTAATGGTGATCTTTTTAATCGGCGAATGGAAAGTGCCACACCAAAATGTATGCAATCCCTTGTGGAGGAACGTTATTTTGGAATGGCATACATTAATAAATAAAAACTCTTTGTTTTCTTTCTCACCTTGTGTCTCTTACTATTTTTGTTTTGTATGCTTCAAATTATCAGATCTACCGGGAGAAGAAATAGGTTGCTAGCAAAAAGCGGATTAAAGCAATTTAAACATATATTTCTTCAGTTTATATTTTAATGAATGATAACTGAGTTCATTTATCAGAAAGTTCTTAACACATATCTCCGGTTTGCGTCCTTAAATTCGATACAATACCTTAATTAATATGTACCTATGTATGCTGATAAAAATATATATATATATATATTTTGTTGTTATTCAAATAAATGCATGGCAATGTTGTGAATTTTTGTTAAATTATAATATAAATATGAAATATGTAATTTTTGCTAACTTAACCAAAGGCTTATAGAGCACACAATTCTGGCTCAGTACTCGAACAATTGGCGAGAACTGTTAATGCTAAATATTATGTAATTGTAATGAATTTGCATGTAATGTATACTTTTCGACATTTGTAATACTAAAACAACTAAAAGTCATTTATAATCGATGCCAAAAATATAATTATATTATAAACCTGCCAATTTTCTTTTGACAAATGCACAGAAGCTCTAGTCGCAATGGGCTACAATCGACAAGAAATCGAAGCGTCGCTGGCTCAGGTGCGTTATGATGACGTGTTCGCCACGTATTTGTTACTGGGTCGCAAGAGCACTGATGTAAGTGTGACGCGGGTTCGAACCCAGCGTATTGCATTGAATCTCTTGGCTCACAATCTCTCTGTCCATTTAGCCTGAAAGTGACGGGTCACGATCCGGATCATCGCTCTCACTGCGCAACATCTCGGGCAACGACGCTGGAGCCAATGCTGGCAACGCGATTGTGCAGAGTCCCACGCATCGTGGCGTACACAGAAGTATATCGGCGTCGAGTACCAAGCCAAGTCGTCGAGCTTCGTCCGGTGCGGAAACGTTACGTAAGTCCCATAACGGGGCTACAAATTACAGGCAGTAACAACAATAACGTCTCTCTAATCTCTCAACAACAGGTGTTGGACCCACAAATGCCACAACAACCGTTACGGCTGCTGCAATAGGCGTGGCGCCCGTCAACCCAAGCAATAATTATAATGCTGTAGGATCAGCCGCCGATCGTGCATCAGTGTAAGTAGAGTAGACTTTATATAAATTGTAGATATGTGTAGATATTATATATACTTAAATTATATATTAGTATATATTATCTATGCAAGTTGTTTAGATATAGCTATTCTCTTTTTTCTAGACATGTCTGAAGCTTGGTAGAATCGTATTGATAAAGATCAGGGTATGCATAGTATGCATACTAAATGGGTTGTTGATACCAATACAAGTTCGCATTTGCATTTTAAAAAATTCCTGACTACCAGATACCCATTAAAATATAAATATGCTATAGGATCAGTAGCTGAGTCGGTCTAGCTATATATATATCTATCCGTTCGTCTCGGAATACATAAGAGCTATTCACAAACCTTAGGTGTGCGTCCTTGTTACAAATATTATGGATTTGGATTAAAAATTATATCAATTTTCAACTATCTGAGCGTGTCTCTCAGTTTTTAAAAACTAGACGAATTTGACTAGGAATCTTCTACAATATACACAGATATCAAATACTCCACATTTAGGAAATACAATATTAAAAATTTAAACAGCTTAGTGCCATGTTCATAGCCTGAAAATTTCATTAAGAGGGGTATGAGTTGGCCTGCAAAACATCAGATATAGGGTTCCAACTTCGAACCCTACTGAATTTGTAAATAGTACTATCAATTTTATCAACAAATTTGATTGATGTCATAATATTATATAAAAAATATATATAAAAAAAGGTAGGGATAATAACTCAACCTTAGCATAACAGTTAAAGCAAATAGTATATGTACACACAAAGGCTTGCTCGTGAAGCTTTTGTATATGCATGTGAATGTATACAGTATAAAGAATGATATACAGTCGTATCTGCATATAATGAACTAATTATTGCAAGGCCTGTTCACAGTATAGAGGCTGTTCCCTATATCAAGATTTTTGCTCAAAAACTCGTTTTATTTGCCGAAAATACACTTTGTGTACATAAATTCAAGAGACTCTTAAAATAAATTAGTAAAAAAACATGAAATTGCTTACTGAAAGTATCAGCGAATAAAAAAAGCAGATTTTCTAACAATCAACAAAAATAATACAAATTAGGGGAATACCCTTTCTTTTTTGATTCCTTGTTGTTGCTTTAAAATTGCTTTCAAAATTGTATTCACTATTTAGAGGTTTTCAATTCTTCACTATTTAGAATAGTCCATGCAACCATTCGGGTGTTCACTGTATAGAGGTATTCACTATACCTAGACATGACTGTATAGCGAAAAAAAATTTAAAACAACAGCTTTGCAAACATGTTGAGGGTAGCTGCTAGTCGGCTTCTTCGGATTTAACCACTTTTGTTTATTAAGTAAAAATAATTGATCTTATTTAAACACTAATTTCTCTTTCTATTTACAGTGGCAGCAATTTCAAGCGTCAAAATACCATAGACTCAGCAACAATTAAAGAGAATACGGCAAGGCTGGCCGCACAGAATCAGAGACCAGCGTCTGCCACACAGAAGATGCTAACCACAACAGATACATGTAACAATCAGCTAATAGCCTTTTTTATTAAATGATCTTAAGATATGGAAATCTTTAATGTGAAAATCTTTTATTACAGCGCTGAACAGTCCAGCTAAGCCGCGTACAACTGCGAAATACGATCCGACTAATGGGAATCGCACAGTTAGCGGCACGAGTGGCATTATACCACGTCGTTCGACCACGCTGTATGAAAAGACTTCATCGACGGAGAAAACCAATGTTATTCCTGCAGAGACAAAGTACGTGCTGTGTTGGTAACATTTGTTGGCACTATCCATAATGAGCCCGCTCCATTTTGTTTTTGCCTAATTTTATGATTATTGCATTAGTTATTGTTATTGTTATTTGACATTTGTTGGCCGACTGTTGTAAATCGCAGAACATTTTCAATTCCGTTGTTGGAGACTACAAATCGATTCTTTTTAGTTGGACTACAGACAGACAGTTAGTGGCTCTCGCTCGTTAGTTTTTATATATATATATATTCATATATATTCTCATGTTTCTTCTCAGTTTGCACACATTTTGTCTAGCAAAAATAGTGTTAAGCGATAAACAGATAATGTAATGTTGTGAATAGATCATATGTACATACATATCTAGATTATCAGCATATATATATATATATATATATTTCTGTGCACAATTCAGTTTTATATTATTTCTATGTTGCAGTGCAATTGGCACAAACCAAAAATATTATTATCAATATCGTTTTTCCATATATATGTTTTCGAGGTGTGGGTTTTATGTGTGTTTTTTGGTTATATTGTTTTTATTTGAAAAGCTCGAACCATTGCAACTCGAATGACAATGACTACAACATATTTACAATTTTTGCCACTTTTTGACTAAACCTTATAATATGTATAAACGTAACCAGCAGTGGATCTGCAGCTACCGCTGGAAAGGGTCACACTAAAAGCGCCTCTATTTCAAGCCCTAGGCCATCCACTGATGGATGCATATCAGTATCAATTGACCCCCTTGGATCGAGGTATACACTTGCAACATACATTAGCAAACAAAAAACAAAACAAAAAACAACTAAACAAAAGTTATAATTATACTTCATTTACAAATCATTTTATTTACATTCTCCTCTTCTAATTTCAATCAATATTGGCCGCCTTTTTTTTTCTTGTTTCGAAGGGAGTTTAGGACTTAGTTTAGGCACGAAATATAACTAAAATGATTCATTTTCTTTTGTGCACACCCTGAATCAGCTGTTATTAGGCAAGTCAGCCACACTGGACCGATCCTCTGTCCGACAGCATAAACCTTTTTCAATCTTAAAACACATTTCTCTTTTATTTTGTTTGATTTTGTGTGTTTGTCCCAAAGAGTTAAGATCTCTCACATTAAACAATTCGAAGATATGCATACACAATGTTTTAAGATTTATTGCTTTTCATTAGTTTTGAAATTTATCTTGCAAACAGTAGCAGCATGATGCATATGCATTCATTTAAATGTGTAGTCTTTACTTTCATATCGAAATACTACTAAAACCATATACTCACAATTCGAATAAATGTTTCGAAGTACCTAAAAACTGATTTTAAGAAAAACATTTAGTTTTTTACTCGTGTTGAAATGTTTCTAGTGTATTTTTCTTGAGAGTTCCAATCTTATAGTCGAAATTGTTTCGAAAGTCTAAAAAGGATTTAGTATTTTTTGCTCTTGTTGAAATGTTAAGAATTTAAATGGATTTTTCTTGAGAAGTCTATTATTACAGTTGACATTTTTTTTGCAAATATTTTCGAAATTCTTTAACAGTTTATGAGAAAAAATTGCTTTTTATTTTCTTGAAGAGACTTGACTTTTTTCTGATGCTGACATATAAGAAAAGCTGTTGAATGACTTTACTTACTTACCCCAAAACGAGATAAACCCAAAAGGCATTATCTCTTGCTATATGAAAGCTAAGTCAGCAAAATTAAGTGAGGTATACCCACTTTATTTACTCCGAAAACTCGTTATCTCTTGTTATATGAGAAAGCTAGGTCAGAAATTACAGTAGGTATAGCTGTGTTTGCCTATCTCTTTCTATCGAATTTTATTTCTTTTTTTTTTGCTCCAAATAGATGTTTTATTATGTTGAGGCCTTCGTATAGTGTGCTTGTGTTTGTATTATGGATTTGTATATTTAGCTATAGATGCGTTATTTTCTTTACTAATCCAATTGAATTTTCCAAGTACTTAACTTAGAAATGTGTTCGGTTTAATTTTTGATTATAACACTCTAACAAATTTGATCCATTAAATAATGTAAATTTCTTATCTTTTCATGTTTTATACAATTTTGAACAATAACTGTTTATAAACCAATTGTCTAATTTTGATAACTACTACACTACTACTACATACATCCAATCTTTGTGGCGATCTCTAAATATGAAACTGCAAATGAAAAACAAAAAAAAAAAACAAAAAAACTGCAACAAACTTCTTCGTATTCTCGGTGTTCGTAAAACCTTTCACAAACATTCACAAAAAATGCAAAAATTACAAAACCCAAACCAAAAACAAACGTAAATGAAAAATTAATGTGGCTTTTGAATTCGAACTTGCGATTCAAATAATAATATCAAATTAATTTTGGATTCGAACCCCCCGAACCGAACCGAACAAACTTTGGTGAGTGAAACTGCAAAAAATATACTTTAAGAGACATAAAAAAAACCAATAAGTATACTTAACTTAGTGTAATTCCTTTTTAATTGCTTTACACATATTTGTGGCATGCGCGGTATTAAGTCCATTAATATTACCTTCTTCTATTTGTTTGTTATACTTATATCTACCATGAGATAATGTCTGTTGCGCTGAAACTGAAACCTAAAATGAAAATGAAGTTGAATAATTGAAATATTTTTATTTTTTGTACTTATGTGTCTGCATAACTTTTTGATGATGAAAATATGTAGGTAGTTCCTAACGAGACTTATATAAATCACATAGACGCTCATCCAAATTCTTCATAATGCATGACTGAGGTTCCTAATTTTCAAAGAAAAATCATTTTCCATACTTTGGTAGAAAACAAATATATGATAAGTTGATGTTGTAACTTCTTTGTGCAAGAATCATCACACGTATTTCTATAACTCTTCCGACTTGTTTGTGTAACTCTTCTAACTATCTACGTACTCTTTTTTAATATTTTAACTGCATTTGTTTGTGGTATACTATACAATTCTTATATATTAAGTAAAAAGTATAAACTGTATTCAGACAAAAGAATGAAAAAAACCTTAGCCTTAGCTGCTATGTATGAGATTATTTATTCAAAGTTAGGATTAATTATTATACAAAAAAAATGGTATATGGTTTTCATTTAGTCGAGAAATCCAAGCTTTTTATTATCATACTTGTTGCTTAATGCCTAGTTCCATTCAGTTTTTATGCGAAACTTCTTTCATATTTAGGATCTTCATTATTTTAAGGACTGTTCTATCATTGGGAAATGCCCATATATTCTACATACATAACTTTATTTGAACCATATACAAAAAGTCTGTTTTAACTTCCTCCATCATTACCGAAAAACATTTGCTTTAACAAACTATATTTATATATATTTTTTTTATATTAAAGAAACTATTTTTAAGTGCTCGTTTTATTTATATAAACCAAAAAATGTACATTGATTGATTATTATTTTTTTTTTTCAAATTCTTTTTCTTTTCATTTTGTTTGTGCGCCTACTACCAACATGATTACAAATACCAAAAAAATAAAATCGTTTGATTATCTCGTTGCCAACCATCACATTAATCAAATATATAATCTGCTTGATTCGCGCTTGATTCGTCTGTACACACACACATACACATAAATATATATGTCATCCAATCAACAATAACAACAACTACGAAACGACGAAACTCTGTCCTACCTCACTTTGGATTGGATCTAAATCGAAATTGCAATCGAAATCGATTTTCTGATGACACACATATACTCTCACACACACACACACACACACACACCCACACGAATTTGAATCTGCCTGCCTATATAACGGTCAATAATTAACGATTTACACACACATTGCACAAAAAATATCGAAATATCAAATGATAAAACTCTGTATACTGATATAAAAAAAATCAACAAACATTCGTTTTCTGATATATTATGCAATTCATTGGACTATATAATGTGTACACATCAACGAACTGACTGAATGATTCGATATCCATTCATACGTATGTCTTTGCATATATGTATTGTACTTGTACATATATACGTATATATATAAACCTATATTATATATATATATATATATAGTCTGTTCGATCGACTTAGAATGGCATCGGCTGTTAAATCAAGCAGACACTTTCCAAGGAATGTTCCATCACGTTCAACCTTTCACTCTGGTGAGTTTTTCTGTTTTAATTATTTTTATTAGTTTTAGTAAAACTTAACTTAATTTTACTCACAATTTTACTAAAAATGACCAACTATAGACTAATTTAAAAAATAATAATATTAATTATCGAAATTCGTTAAGTTTGTTTCTTTTGTTTTTTTCCCATAATTCCATAATTCCATAAATCTTTTGCACGCAAAATCAATTAAATTGTTAAGTGAAAATGCAATTGACTGAATTATATGAATGATCCTCTATTATTATTATTATTATTATGATTATTATAAATATTATGTATGCTCTTTTGTGCTTTGTTGTTGTCTTTTGCACCCCTCCAACATCGCTTCTCATTTTTAGTGAATTGCTTTATACAATGTTTGTTTGGATCATGCACGATTGTCCCAATCGAAGGATATGCATTCCTATATATATATAACATCCATTATTATTATTGCACGTAGGTGCTTATAGCATTTATTTCATAAGATTTATAGTTATAAACAAATATAAATAGTGAGTTAAATAGAAAACATAAAATATTGTGATAAATAATTAAGAAAATATAATAGTCGGGCCTAATCGACTGCATAATACTCGTTCATGGCTTAAAATTTTGCATTTAAAATTTGATGAATCATTTAATTTATAGGTCTATTCTGTAGTCGAATCAAAACTGGTTGATTTTACCTCTAAAACTGTGGATGATATAATTTTTAAACGATTTACCTCGCCTTAATAATCTGACCATAGAATTTATAGGCCTATCTGTATAGAAGGAGAATTTATAGGTCTATCTGTATAGGAGGTCAACAGCAATATCTTGGAAATCTAGCTGTAAAAATGGAGAAAATACAAATGACATTAAATAGCTATGAAATTTTTTGGGGGTGGTATATACGAGTATTTAACGAGTATTCGAGTATTCAGTATTCAAGTCTGTAGTTCCACTAGCACCATAAATGGTAAATAATATAGTAATTGCAGATTCCCAAATCTTTAGGAGTATATATTCAAAAATAGACGTCTCTAGCTTCAAAAGCAGCTAAATACCTTGTACGGAAAAAGGCGGACACAGAAAAACGAATATACTCTTTTCAATTCGTGAACGAGTATGAAAAAACTATACTACTTAAGATTTAAAATATTTAAAGATGTTCAGAAAGATAATCATTGATATAAATGTATGTACATATGTATATGTATATGTATATGTATATGTATATGTATATGTATATGTATATGTATGTGTATATGTATATGTATATGTATATGTATATGTATATGTATGTGTATATGTATATGTATTTTTATGTATATGCATATATTTATGTATCTGAATATGTATGCATATACATACATACATATGTCTATAGACATTTGGAAAGTTCAAGTTTCTATTTAGTAGGTAAAAAAAATATTATCTCGTATATCTAACCCAATATTAAAGAAAAACTCTATAGAAGATATTGCTATAGTAATTAAAAAAAAAAAAACGTTATTATATATAAACTGTTTACTTTTATTACATTAAAATAGTTGCCTAAATATATATTTCAAAATCTAGAATAAACTAACTATGTGAAACTTGAGTAGTTAGTGTTTTAGTAACTTTATATCGCATTTTTAAATTTCTGTATAACTTATAAACTTATAACTGATGCATCGATGTTTGTTGTTGTAGGTCAAACCAGGGCAAGAAACAACACAGCGCTGGAATATTCGGGTACAAGTGGAGCATCCGGTGATTCCCCTCATCCGGGTCGCATGAGCTTCTTTTCGAAACTTTCCTCCCGTTTTAGCAAACGGTAAGTGTGGAGTGGCATTACCATATCGATTAAATTCTGTTTTTTTTTGTTATTATTTCTTCTCTTAATAATCAATCAATTACAAGAAAAGCAAATGCAAATTAAAAAAATTCCGTTTATATTTTTTCCGTTTTGTTTTTTTTTTTTTTTTAATTTTGTAAATTTCTTTTTTTTAAATTAATTTTTTTGTTTCATGTTTCATTCTTGCATATTTGCACATTCACATATATGTACATATGTATGTGTTTATGTTTTGTACCAAATCCGTATTTTAATAATTATAATTAAATGTAGGGCAGACCCTAAAAATTAAGTTAACAAATATAATACCCAAAAGAAAAACTCTCTTATGAAGGGTAAACTTAACGAAAATGTCACAAGTCTCTGATTTTTAGTTATATTGTTCCATTATGCAATCACTCAACTATCATATAACAATATCCTAAATAAAACAAAAATGTTTAATGAAATCTGAAACGGGAATAGGAATTCATATATGATTTATTTTTTTAAATTCATTTTTAGTTAACTTTTTATCAAGCAGAAACCAAATGTAAATTCTTTTGCAGATCTGCTAAATAAGTTTTGAAGGGTTTTTGGTTTGTAACTTTAAATTTGAAATTATGTATTTTATGAAAAGTATTGTTCATCGATCTTGGTTAGAAGTGAGTTGCTCTTCCCCTAGACTATGATAAAGTATTGACCATAACAAAGGATAATCGGCAAGGGCAATATATGATCTGGTCTGGTAATACCTCATTGATCATCAAGAGTTTTCTTGGCGACTCTTGCTTATTAAAATTTCAAACTTTGCTCTTAAGTTTTCCCTTTGATAGTTGCAATAGGTTAGAGAAGCTTAAAATAGATCGCTTTAGATGTACAGCATTTGATATTCGATGCTGTCATATATATTCGGTACTCTGCGATTTTGCAATTGGAATCAGAAAACCCTTTCCATTTTGTCTTTGGAGTGTTCGCATGTTAGGAAAATGATAATATAAATGGAGTTGCTATAGGTATGATATAATTTAATGAATAACGCAGGCCAACAAAAGTTGATTAATCAGGAATCAGACTGTGCCTTGGCAAAGTATTTATTTATTATATATGATGAGATCGAAAAGCAGAAAGAAAAGTAGGAAGGAGAGAGGGAGAGACACAAATAAAGAGGGTTAGGGAGAGAGAGAGAGAGTAAGAGAGGGAGTAAAAGAGAAAAATAATAAGAAAAGGAGTAAAAGAGGGTGATATGAAGAAAGGAAGTAAAAAAGAGTGATATGAGGAGTGAGAAAGAGAGTGAGAGAGAGTAAGAGAGAGTAAGAGAGTGAGAGAGAGAGAGAGAGAGAGAGAGAGTAAGAGAGATAGAGAGAGAGAGAGAGAGAGAGAGAGAGAGCAAGAGAGATAGAGAGAGAGATATAGAGATAGAGATAGAAATAGAGAGAGAGAGGGAGGTAGGGGTTGGAATTTGGGGCTCAGTAAATTCAATAGACAAAATTTTCTAGTTGATAACAAAATTTTTTTTTTTAAATTTTAAATGAGCCTTAGACTGATGGCATAGTTCCTACAGGATCTCTTGGTACAGAAACTGAAATATGGATTAAAATATGTTGAAATCATCGGGGCATTGCTGGTTTCCAATTCGGTTGTAGCTTTTGCCTTTAGAAAGGTAAATTCTGATTTCTGGTTACAAAATTCTGCTCCTAAAAAAACTTTTAAAATTGAGTTATATTTCTAGCTTAGAACTTTTAGTTTAGTATTTGTAGTATAGAATTTTTTTCTAAAAATAAACAAAATAATAAAGGTGCCACACTTTAATAAATATATATTTAAGCATAAATCTTGAAAATATCTGTAAAGCTTTCATAGGGCTTAAATTTTAATGCTTTTCAATTTTATTTGTTTTGCATGTTTATAAAGTTTTTGCGATTAACGTAGCTCTGTTTTTTTTATGATATTATTTTCGCATATATAAAAAAGTAAAAATAAAATATAATTTATATTTTTGGTTGCATGCAGCGTGTTTGCTTTAAAAAAATATTCCTTTATTTTTTTTAAATAAAAATATTTGATTAATTATTGAAATTGTTTTTTGTATATGAAATTTGTTAATTTGTTTTAATTTTTCTTTTTCTTTTTATTGGTTTTATTCTAATTCATTGAAACTAACAGTATGTTTAAAAAAAAAGAAGAAAGTATATGTTAATATCATAAACAAAAAAAAACATTTGGATTAATGTACCCACACACACACACACACACAGGGGAAATTGGTTAAGAATGATCAAAATACTCAAATGAATTTATTTGAGATTCTTTTAGACTGTTTGATTTATGAACTCCAATTCCATAATGATTCGGATACAAAACTAATACAAAACTTCGCATACATACATATGTAACTACATACGTGCTATGTATACATACATACATATATACATATATACATACAAATATATATATATATATTAGTGGAATGAACAGCATCGAATTGGCAATTTTTTTGAGAATGAAAAACAGAAAAAATTGCACAGATCTGTTTAGTTCCAGTTTTTTTTAAATAATCGCTCTGTCGCGCTCTCCGTCACTCTTACTTTCTATTATTATGTGCATAAGCAGGGTATTAAGTCTCTCCACATTTTCTCTATTTTTTTCTGATTTATTTCTGTTGTTTCTTAATGCCTTTACCTATGTATTACCCATGTATGTGTATATACATTTTTCATCCCACTAATAGGAGCCTTAACTGTTTATTGTCTCTGATTTTTTTTTTCATTTCAAAAGAAACATTTGATTTATACAAATTTTGTTTTTTAAATTATGATTATTACAAAAAAAAAAGAAAAAACAATACTGATTAAATTATTTTGAAACAAAAAAAATTGCGTTTACTTTTCTTTTTTCCAAATATCAATGAAGAAGAAGAAGAAAAAAACAAAAGAAAAGTGGAAAACAAATGAAATGTTTTCGTTTTGGAACATTCTTCCGTTTTATATTTTTCTTTTTTTTTTTTTTGTTATCTTTCGTTTCATTTCTCGTATTTGTTTTTTTACCCATTATTAATATATTTTTTCCAGCCGTGAATAATTTGTTTAAAATTTTTTCTTTAATTTTAGGCCAAACCAGTAATTAACAAAAACAAGCATTAACTACTTCTTGTTAATAGTTCTAAAAACTGATACAAACGATTCCCCTAAAGTAAACGCTCGTGACGGAGAGATAACAGAGAGATACAGAGTTATGATTGATAAGCAAATCAAACAGATAAAAAATGAGAGATAAAAAAATACAGAATACAGATCAGATCGGAGCGTTTTGAGTTCGGTTTTGATTCCTTCCGATTCGTAACCCCCCTCCTTCTACTCCAAAAGAACATCGACCGTTACCGTTACCGTTACCGTTACCGTTAATATAGAAATTCACAAACAATGCGTCTATGTTTTACCAACAATTTATTAACTAATTATACTTACACATTTATATATTAATTAAAATACATATATTTAAAGTAAACAACAACAACAACAACAAACGGAAACTATTTTTTTTTCTCTTTGTTTGTAAACTAATTTGTTTTGATTTGATTTTGAAATAAAACAAACAATGAAAAAATGAAACGTTTCAAATCAATTATGAAATTATAATACATAGCTGTTGCCACATATGTTTTTCATAATATCTATATACATATATATATATCTATTTTTTTTGCTGGTAATGAAGAAGAAGAAATGATTAACATTACTGCGAAACGCAATTTAATTATACATACACACACATATATATGTATATATATATATATATATGTAACTAATCATAAATGAAACGAAAATAAATCGAATCGTTCACATCTAAATATATATATATATATATGTACACCAAAAGCAGCTATCAAAATAAACTGAATTGAAATTGATTTACCAACATTTTGTATATGTAGTCGTATCTATGTATGTATGTATGTACGCAGGTATATGTATTTTATAAAAACTGTTTCCGAGCATCATATACAATCATTGATTTCAAAATAAAGAATGATGAAAATACACACACACCCACACACACACACAAACTGATTATTATGAAGTTGAAGTCTAAGCGCAGGAAACAAGCGTCTTTTAGTCATTTAAGAACAATAAACAATAAACAAAAACAAAAAACAAGAAAAAACAACATAAAAAACTATCTTTAATCAAGGATTGATGAAAAAATGTATTAAAAAACATGTGCATGTGACCATTTTATTTGTACAGATGATTATTAACTATAAATCGTGTTACCTTCGGGCGCCTTCAGTGCTCTGATTAGTTAATATATATTAAGTTTCAAAGAAAAACATAACATAACATAATTAAATAAATGAATAATTTAATTAATTAGCAATAAATTAAATGTGGATTAAATTTGTTAAAGAAAGCAAATATTTAAACTTAAAATCAATTTGACATTTTATTTCCTCATCACATCATCAACATTAATATCAACTTAACATTGAACAATCTGGTATTATCTTTTTATTATTGAAAAGCTTTAAGAGTTCCTTAGATTCCTGAGATTTTAGTAATATTTTTCTAATAGTTGACATTTTAGTAAAGTAATTGATAAATTAGTTACAATTTTGATTTGTGTTTAGGTATATATTATGCAGCTCTAGAGAAAAGAGAGCTTCGCTTTTAAGTAAAGGATCGATTTTTCTTATTCAGCTGTTTATGACACTTTTTACAGAGATCTCTAGAGATCTGTTCACTGGACACTTTCTATAGAGATCTCTAGAGATATGTTCATTCAGAAAAGTTAGCTGGATATGAATTTTGCTTTTGAAAATGAGAAGTTTATATATTCTTGATCAGAATCAATAGCCGAGTTTATCTCAAAATCTATAAGATCTTGAGATGTACAATTTTTAGCGTTGATTTTGTTATACCACTCGTAGCTGAAATTTCGGAAATAAATTACTAAACCTACTCAAAAAGGTATTTTCTATTTAGTTTAGGAAGATACCCTTTAAAACTCTTTCAGAAAAACTTAAAAAACTAAACAGTTTCAAAAAATGTAAAAATTTTAATTTTATTAAAAAAATTTTTTTAGATAATTAGAAACATTTTAATTAAAATTTAATAGATCTTTTTAGTTTAAACTACTGTTGTAATACATTTTTATAAAAAAATTACCTTGTTTATAGAGAAATTGAAGTATCAAAATAAGTTTTGCTTATTTTGAACATACATTTTTTATAGGTTATGATTTTGATGGTATCTAAAATGAAGTTCAAGGAATACAACTAAGCTCAGCTTGCTGAAAATTTTGAATTATGTTTTTTTTTTACTTTTAAATTAAATTTTTAGTACATCTACTACGGAAGAGGCGGCCAAACCAAGAGTTTTGCGTTTCACATGGTCTATGAAGACGACATCTCCGCTGATGCCCGATCAAATAATGCAGAAGATAAGAGAAGTTCTGGATCAAAACAACTGCGATTACGAGCAACGCGAACGGTAAGGCAGCGATAATGAAAGCTTTAATGAATATATATATATAATTTTCATATTTATAACAGATTTGTACTCTGGTGTGTGCATGGCGATCCCAATACAGACTCTTTGGTACAGTGGGAAATAGAGGTTTGCAAATTGCCGCGACTCTCATTGAATGGCGTTCGCTTCAAGCGCATTTCTGGTAAGCGAAAATCTTTAAACTTATAGAAATGCCTGGTTTTAAGATTGGTTTTTATTGAATTTTGTGCAGGAACTAGCATTGGCTTCAAAAACATTGCGTCTCGCATTGCTTTTGATCTGCGTCTGTGACTTGATAAAACGTCTAATGATAGCTGCACGGCCACCAGCAGCAGGAACAGCACCACCCCCACCACCGATGGCACCGACACGAAAACCACCTCCACTGCCAGTTATCAAATGGCTGAACAATCGTTGCTGCGTCGGTCATTTAGCAGTCATCAAAGATCGAATCGGCTGAAGAAAATCGGAAATCGTCAGAAGAAGCCAGGCGGCATGCTGTCGTCGGCTTTTCAAGTTTACTTGCCCTTCAAATCGAAGGAGGAGAATATGAAATCACAAATCAAATTTGATGCGTTTCGCTCAATGGACAATGAATATGAATATGAGGGGCACAATCAGTTAGAGTCAATAAATGCAATAATGCCCAGTAACTATACGGAATCTCAAGATGTTTTCACAATTAAAGACAACAAAAGAACTAACGACGGTGGTGCGAGCGTGGCAATGGCTGGTGGCAAAGAGCTTCAACCGGGTAACAGCAACAGCAACAGCAGCAGCAACAATCGGAGAGGAAATCGATTTAAAAGGAATATCAACAATACTAGAAGTTTAATTGTGCGCAAATTTACATCCTCCTCCTCCTCCTCCACAGAGAAAAAACCGCGCGAGACTAACAACACAAACAGCACATCAAAGCAAACTGATAATGCGAATGAGAATGAGAATGAGAATGAGAATGTTATAAATAACGATAAACCAAACACCAAACAGAAAAAAAAAGTAGCTATGTTACGCACCACAACTCTCTAAAAAGAAAAAACAAAAATTAAAAACAAAAATAAAATACATGCATAACATATATAATATATATAAATTAGAAAGATCATGGCGCTTGTCAGTGAGAGCTGCCTATCTACATATATATATATATATATATATATATATATATATATATGTATATACATATATGTATTTGGCTCCATTCATAGTATGAACACTTTAGCATAGAATCTCAAGTAAAAATTAATGTTTCATTGATCTATCGCGTATTGAATATCTTATTAATAATAACAACAAGAACAACAACAACCCGAGCAGACAAAAATATATCCACATCTTAAGTACATAAGCAGCAACAAAACAAGCATACACGCATCCATATGAAGCTAATGTCATATGTAAACTTATATTGATATTGATATCGTTAATTGCTAGAAAGCGTAGGTGAGAGCCACACCGTTTTAATTCAATAAAAAATAAATATATATATATATGAAATCAACTGCATTTTTTTAACATGAGCAAACATACATACATAAAAAAAAGAGGCATATACACAATTCTGTTAATATATATTTATACCGAAACGAACAAATATATATATAGCTTTAAAAATTTGTTGATTTATCCAAAATTAAATTTAGTTTGCATGAGAATCTATTTAATTTTTTAAATTATGTTTTGTTTACTTCTTAAAAATTAACTCTTTCTATCGAGCTACAAACACGAAATTGAAGAAGAAAAAATATGTACATTGTATTTATATAATTATAATTATTTAACCACTTCTAAAAGTTAGTGTTTTGCATTCCAATTTATTTTTATTGAAGACTTTTAGCTGTATTTCGTATCGAGGCAGTCTGAAACCCAATTCTGACGTCTTAGTTTTGGTAATAATTGGGTGCGCCTATTGGAGATACTTTCTGATTTACAATATTTTATTTTTAGCTATTTTAAGGTACAGCTGTATTCACAAAAATAGCAGTGCAGTAGATGCTAACAGGGATGCCAATTTTTTTTGCATATTCCATCTTATAGATTCAATTCTTGGACTTTGCTTTTGTAAAATGGAATATTGACATAAGAAACCCGGAAAAGTCCCGTTAGTTTTGCTTCGTTTCGGCACGTTTTTTATACTTTTGTGCTTATGCACACGGATTGCGCGGTTCACAAAAATAGCAGTCTTTGGTTTAAAGTGAAATAAAAGTTAACAAATTTGTCAATAGTAAGTTTACTTAAGAGTAATTATTATTGCAAATAGCATTAAAATACACTAAAATAATGGTAAAATTACACATAAGTAAGTACACGAGGTAGTGTAGCTTGCGAATAACTTTCGATGATACATGGAATAATCCGTTAAAAAACCCTGTTTTAAAATCTCTAGGGATTAGATGTTCATTAACTCCTTCACTTTTTGTACCTTTGTGCATTTATTATGAGAGCATTTGTACCTATGTATGTACTAAATTTTGGTATCTCCAGTTCTAACGTTGCTTAAGCTACGCTTCAAAAGCCAACTTGTTATCGATACCAATCGATATTTAGGAAACGGAATAAGGTATCGAGTGAAAAGTGATACAATTAAACTTGGTACGCTATGTAAGAATATATATTTCAAATTTCAAGGCGGACATGGCTTCAGCTCGTCAATCTGTGCAATAATTTATATATTTTATGGCATTGACAACCCCTCCCTCCTCACTGTAACACACATTTGCAAATAAGCAGTATGTAGTCCAATTAGAATCTAATTCATAGTACATAAAATATGCAAAGAAATAAGAGTTGCATGTAAAGACCAATGGATTGATTAATCATTTATTTTAACTTCTCTTTAAAGATCCACTTTATTTAATGTGTCTTTTTGCTAAACAATTAATATTTTTCATAAATAGGCTTTTAGTTAAAAAAATCCGCAATGTTGACTCTAAATTATCACAATAAATATAATTCAATATGCATTAATTAAATATTTCAATTGTGCACATAAAATGGAATCCCTTTAAAAGAATAAGTTGTTGACTTAAAGCTCATCATCTAGGTCAAAGTTTTCTGCTGGAAAATCGCCAACTTCAACGGAAAGAGGTGAGACAAAGCCTCCGTAATTCGGAGGACATACGAAATATGATTTGCCTCCAACACTGTAAATGATTAGAAACATATATTTATGTTTTTACTGTTTTTACACAAAGTAGCCTTACCTTCCGTTATTCTTGCCTAACGGCTCATCATACTGCACACCAATAAAAATACCGCTTTTGCCCTCAAGTGGCCCATTGAACATTATAGTTCCACGACGAGTTGGATTTCCTGGCACTGTCACCTACACTCACACATACATAGAGAAATAGTGAGAGTTTAATAAATGGTTAAAAAGCTCTCAGAAGTTACCTGGCAGCGGCTGCCTACAACGCATAGATCTGCTCGTTTCTGCATCTCTTCAGCCTGCTCGCGCCGTTTAGCTTCCATTTGTTGCATTTCCTCTTCATTGTACTTTCCAAGTCGATTTTGCTTTAAGAAATTCCGCACAGAATCTGTCCTTTGCTCGTATTGATCCTTCGACAGCTCAAATTTTTCAACTGCCTCCGTATCAAAAGCGAAGTTTGCAAATGTATCAATTACGTGAAGCCGCATGCCATCGCAATCGATATAAAAGCCCAGCTTTGCATCATTGTTGCTAAGCAGCGTCACAAAGTGGTCTCCTTTATACAATTCTACTTTCATGGTGCCAGCGCTGCCGCCGGTCAATATTTCCAATTTACTCTGTGAAACAACAATTCGTACAGCTGTTAGAGCTTTCCATAAAATATGTACCTAAATGCAAACCTTCAGCTGAGAAATGGTCATGTCCTTGGCGAACTTCATCTCAAACGCCACGACATCGTTATGTGAGTTTGATACACTAGCTGTAACATAACCGGAATCCGAACTTTCCAAATGTAGTATTCCCGACATATTTCAACTTTAGAGTAATCTCGTCACTTAAAGGCCTAGCCGATGACTCTTAACGATAATCGATAATTTCCAATTCGGTGTATCGCACGTATTTGCTGTGTGTGTGTGTGTGTTTGAGCTTTGTTAAACTTGAGCAGCTGTGCTTACTAAGGTTGTGCGAGCTTAAAAATATAAAGCATGATGTAAATTGAGTTTGACTATGAATGTATGTGCTTTTTTGTACAAAATCATAGACTTATTTTAACATAATTGTTGTTGTTAAAAAATTATTATCGAATAACATATTTCCCAACTAGAAAAATAAGCACCAGAAAAACATCGATTAGGAATCGTTAGAGAAACATGAGCATATCGATATTCATGTACATCACTAACTAATACACAAATCAGCTGATAAAATCCTTCCAAATCGAGTTTAAGTTATGTGAATTAATGGCAAAATGCAAAATGTTAACCATTTGTATATATATGCAAAGAAATATTAATAAATATGAGACATGACAAAATGTAACGCAGCGAACACAAAATGAATAGCTACACATGTTTATTAGGCAGTGAACAGCGAAGTAAAACTATGTATCACCCAAAGGAACAAATCTTAAACTTCTTGACATACACACTTTTGCTAATTGTCGCACTGTGTGCAATTGTGCTGCTATGTGACCTATCTAGTCAGCGTGATGGCTTCTTCTACTCCAAAAAAGATCCAGCCGTACTCGACTTGTCCATATCCCATACTCAGGAGGTGCTCTTGCGCCCGGATTCGGAATATCGTGGACAAAATGTTAACTGCACTTTTTGGGATTGCCTAAACATTTACAAGTGTGAGCATGACACGCTCAAGGTGTACATTTACCCGTTGCAGGAATTTGTGGATGAGAAAAGCGACAAAGTCGCCAGCACATTGTCCAGCGAATACTTTCAAATATTAGAGGCTGTGCACAAAAGTCGCTACTACACCTCAAATCCAAATGAAGCCTGCCTCTTCCTGCCAAGCTTGGATTTGCTTAATCAGGATGTGTTTGACAAGAACTTAGCTGGTCCGGCCTTGGCTTCGCTAAACTTCTGGGATCGTGGAGAAAACCATTTGATCTTTAACATGCTGCCGGGCAGTGCGCCCACCTATAACACAATATTGGACGTCAACATCGACAACGCAATTGTTTTGGGAGGCGGCTTCAATAGTTGGACTTATCGCCCCGGATTCGATGTCTCCATACCCGTTTGGAGTCCGTTGGTGCACCAAACGAACCTATTACCAATTCATGCCGGAGCCCATCGCAAATATTTATTAGTTGTGGCTCAGTTAAATCTTTTACCGCACTTTCTGCGAACTCTGACGGATCTAACGCTGACGGCCAATAATGCTGAGCAAATGCTGCTGCTTGGACTCTGTGACAACAAGGATTTGAAATCCCGCTGCACCTTGGCCAAGCCAAATCAGAAGCGTTGGGAATACCCACGCGTACTCGGACGAGGCAAATTCTGTTTTCTAGGCCGCAGTCTGCGTGTTGGCCAGCCCGATTTGATTGAGATAATGTCCCAAGGCTGCATTCCGGTCATAGCCATCGACAACTATGTTCTGCCCTTTGAGGACGTCATTGACTGGTCTCTGACAGCGGTTCGTGTGCGGGAATCGGAGCTGCATTCGGTTATTCGTAAACTTGAAACCATTTCAAATATAAAAGTTGTTGAAATGCAAAAGCAAGTTCAATGGCTGTACAACAACTATTTCAAGGACCTGAAGACCATTACGATTACGGCGCTCGAGATCCTCGAAAGTCGCATATTTCCCCTGCTCGCGCGCAGCAGTCGTCAATGGAATGTGGTCAAGAGAAATAGTCACTCAACATTCAATCCGCTCTTCCTTACGTCTCTCGCACCCAAGTCTCAAGGGTTTACAGCTGTCATTTTGACCTATGATCGAGTCGAGAGCCTTTTCCTCTTGATTCAAAAGCTCGCAGTTGTGCCGTCGCTCCAAAGCATTTTGGTTATCTGGAACAATCAGAAAAAGATGCCTCCGCATTGTAAGTATATTAATTTATTGAAGAGTTAACAATTTAACATTAACTTTCTTACAGTATCGACATTTCCAACAATATCCAAACCGTTGAAGATAATACAAACACGTGAGAATAAGCTCTCAAATAGATTTTATCCATATCCTGAAATTGAAACCGAAGCAATACTAACCATAGACGATGATATCATTATGTTAACCAGTGATGAACTTGACTTTGGGTATGTACTTAAAATTTTGTAAAATTCCGATTATATATAACATTTTATTTTAGTTATGAAGTCTGGCGCGAGTTTCCGGATCATATTGTTGGATTCCCCAGTCGCATTCATGTTTGGGATAATGCAACAATGCGTTGGCACTACGAATCTGAATGGACAAATCAAATTTCTATGGTACTGACTGGTGCGGCATTTCATCATAAATACTGGAGCCACATGTATACGTATGCGATGCCAGGCGACATTAAACATTGGGTGGATGACCACATGAACTGTGAGGATATCGCAATGAACTTTCTTGTTGCGAACATTACAAACAATCCACCCATTAAGGTGACGCCGCGAAAGAAGTTCAAATGCCCCGAGTGCACAAATACCGAAATGCTATCAGCCGACTTAAATCATATGCGGGAGCGTTCTGCTTGCATCGATCGATTTTCCAAGATCTATGGACGTATGCCTCTTCGCACAGTTGAGTTCAGGGCAGATCCTGTGCTATTCAGAGATAACTTCCCCGACAAATTGAAACGTTACAATGATATTGGAAGCTTGTAAACCTAGCCACCCCTTTTATTATATATATATTACATATAGTAGACGAAATTACTGAAGACTTATCCAAAGATGATATATAAATTAACGATATCTGGTATTGTAGTAATTGTGAGGTGATCAAAAGAAAAGTAAAATTCGTGAATTTCGGCCTAGGTACATCGTACTTTCCAAAGCTGATTCTTGGATTTTGTTTTTGATCAAAAAGTTTGTCATCATTTCCAAATATATCATTATACAATTAAATAGTTGGACTACCAAATAGGCTTATGTGTACAAGTAGATTCTTGATATATTTTACAGAAACTATTTTATTTTCGATGCTTGAAAATAGATTTGGCCATTTGTAAATTTAGAATTGAATTATCTTATTTGTTTTGTAAGAGAAGGCATTTAAAAATATATAGACAGTTAGTTCAAAAGAAGATTTGCGTTAGATTTTCCTTTTATAAAAGTAAGAGATAGATTCATCAATGATAAATATTATAAATTACACTAAGGTAAATATATTTGTGTGTACTTATCAATCATCATTATATAAATGATCATTTTTGTTCGACTCTTCATATAATTTAGTGTGAAAAAATAAAGATTGTGAAAATTACACTCAAAATTATATTATATTACCTTTATCTTTATAAATGTATATATTTTCTGAAAACTTTGACAGTTTGTTAAATTTTAAAATACCAAAACGAATCAGCATAATAATAGATTTTAATTTGTGAGCAGCATTTAAATTTTATTAAATATATAAATATGTTATAAAAATGCAAAAAACTAAGGCTGGATTTAACTGGTTAATGTATATATAATATCAATGAAAGGCTGAACGTTTTACGCTCCATTAACAGATGCCAGATATTCTTTATAGCGTTGCTCTTGCTGTTGTTGGAGCTTTTGAAGTTTCTTGAGTTGTCCCTTGCTGATCTCTTTGCCGTCTTTGTCGTGTGTAGGAAGACCCTAAAATTAGAGTTTGTTAGCAATTAATGTTTATTCAAATAAATATGTTCTACTTACGTCTTCGCCAAATGCCGAGTACTTTTCAGTTTCACTGAGAAACATCTCTTTTGGATTGACTCGTCGTTGGGCTTCTTTGGCAGCTGCAGCCTCCGCCAGAGCTTGCTTCTTGCGCTCTTTTTCCAAAGCTCGTTCTGCTTCAGCTGCTTGCTTGGCCTCGCGTTCGCGCAACAACATATCGCGATCAACCAATTTGACGGCATATTTGCCATCATCCTTATCCTCTAATCGCACACCCAAATTGGGTAGCACATCATCACGCAGTTCATCACATAATTTCAGTATTTCAAATGCCTTCAATGTCTTCGCCTGTTCGCGAACTAAGTTACGGAACTCAGCCACTGATTGGACGTATGGCATAACCACGGTCTCGTGATCGCCAGTTGCTGACTCATTCGAATCAGCGCCCTTCAACGGAAAACCAATACCGCCACGTGGACCAGCTATAGCTCCAAATATATGCAACAAGTCCGTGACATATGCGGCTATCTTGCGGAGTAGCAGGTTGTTAATCCTTGCTTTATTGTCCCTTATATAAACGTTCGTCGTTGATACTAACTCTCGGATACCGTCCAGAGCGCTACGCGTATCAATGTTATCTGTAAAGTAAAACAAAAAGCGATTAGTGATTGCTGTAACATAATTTGAATTCTAAATCATACCACAAAGAGCTGCATGCACTTGAGCCTGCGCTTCGCTAAATTTCTTCTGTAAGGCCGCCTCCACAGCAGTCCACTCACTAAACTGCTGCATGGGGTCTCCAGAGATCACTTGGCGTGTTATATCTTTGACATTCAAAAAGAATTCCTAAATATTACAATGTTAGTATGTTTATGAGTATCTTACTTTGTTGCTTACATTTAGGAATTTTTCATACTGAGTCGCCATTTCCATGGTGTTCTCGGAGTAGTCGAGCGTATCCTTCCAGGAATGCAAGAGGAATGCTAGACGCAATTGGGTGGCTGAGTGCTTTTTCAATGCCTCTTGTATTGTTACAAAATTCTTAAGCGACTTTGACATCTTGCAGCCGGCAATTGTCAGGTGTCCCGTGTGAAGGAAATATTTAACCCATTCCGACTCACCAAACGCAGCCTCTGACTGTGCCAGTTCATTGTCATGATGTGGGAACTTTAGATCGACACCGCCAGTGTGTATGTCAAATATGGATCCAAATATATCTGAAGCCATTGCTGAACACTCGATATGCCAGCCAGGTCGACCGCGGCCCCACGGGCTGTCCCACCAAGGCTCGCCAGCCTTGCTTGCCTTCCACAGGGCAAAGTCATTTGCTGATCGCTTCTCTGAGAGTCGATCCTCAGTAACAGATAGATCACCCTCGCCCTCCTGCAGTGACGCGGTATCTCCGTAGGCTTCGGGTACCAGCTTAGCATAGTGATGCTTTTCGCGTTTGTCGAAGCCATTAACATCGAAATAGACAGAGCCATTTGCTTCGTAGGCCAGTCCGTTATCAATAATACGCTGTATAAATGCAACAATCTGAGGCACATATTCTGAAACTCGCGTTAATACATCGGGTGGTAGAATCTGCAATTATTTGCAATGATAATAATAATATTGATTGAAATAAAGTTTTCCAATTGACTTACGTTGAGTGATTTCATGTCATTGTGAAACTTATCCTCCCAAAACCTGGGCAGTGCTTCAAAGACGGTATTATCATTTACAAGGGCACCCTTCTGTCCATCCAGCCACTCAGCTATGGGATCCTTGGCTTCAGCTAAATAATGGCATCTCATTTTAGTAATTTGCTCTTCGTTGCCAGAGCTGACTGCTTGGGTTAGTCCTTCCACTGCATCATTCATGCGTTGCAACATCTTCTCCAGCATGACTTTCTTGTCAGCATCCGTGTTTTTCTCACACTTGACTTGTAGCAGAATGAGTACCTCCTTTTGCTCGTTTAACAATTGCTCGAGTGGCAACTGGGCAGCCGCACTTGCATATTGCTCATAAAGATGATACTGACGGGCTCGCTTTATAATTTTGTCGTCGATATCGGTGATGTTCATAACGTAGTGGATGTTGTAGCCAAAGTAGTTGGCCAATATGCGTCGCAGAATATCAAAAGAAATGTAAGATCTGCAAAGCATGCAAGTACATCAAGATTAGATAGTAATGAAACTGTGGCATGCTGATGTGGCTCACCTAGCATGTCCCATGTGCGAGGCATCGTAGACAGTCGGGCCGCAGCTATACCACTTCACATTGTTGCTGTCCAACGGTACAAATTCCTCCTTTTGTCTGGTTAGACTATTGTACAAACGTAAATTCGGCCGTGTTGAGGCTTTTGGTGCTTGCCACACCGGTTGCACACGTTTAGACATCTTCGAGACTTCTTTTAGTAGCGTTCTTGAATAGCAACACGATTAGTAATCGTCGATTACTCTTCGATTAAGCTTTTTAAACGTCAGCTGCTTCACTCGTTTGACTTAATCAGAGTCGCTAGCAAAATATCGATAACAATTATGGCACAATACAATTTTCAAATATTTTGAGTATGTACAGCAATAAAGCTTTTTTTTTATTAAAGAGCTCTCAATTAATATATATTTACATACATATGCACCCGGAATTATTAAATACAAATTCGAAAATATCGTTATCGTTATCTACATATAGAAAAATGTATATTTGTATTATTGGAAGCAACTATCTAAAAATAAGATTTTAATTTAGTTCACATATAAATACTTAGTTCATTCTACTTTTTGTGCTACTAACTAACTGCCTTAATGGGGCTGTGATTTGCAGGCAATCATATAAACTGGAAAAAGGCCTTTGGGGAAGTTTTGTTGTCGCACTTTTCTCACAATTCGAAAGCCAGCTTCTTTTAGAAAGCGTTCATATGATTCAAGCGGACGAGTAATTGATGAATCCTCGTCGTCTTTAACCACTTCCTTCGAGTTGCTCACGTTTTCTTTGATGCAAAAGTATGCACCTGGCTGCAAACTCAGCCGCATCCGACGAAAAAATGCCACAAGGTCCGGATCTGTGAGATGCCCTAGCACCCATTGGCTCCAGATTAGGTCATATTTGTGCTTGGGTACGAACTCCTGAAGACCGAGATTGTATACTTCACCCAGGCAATCCCGACGTACTGACTCTGATGTGCATAATTCGCGTGCCTTCTCAGCAAAAGCAGCATCTTGTTCAACCAGATCAACAGTATCGAAAATCGGTATTAAAAGATTGCGTGAAACTCTTCCAATTCCAGCACCGCAGTCCAGGGCTAGTTTTTTGCCAGGTACTTTCAGTTCGCGTAGAAATATCCTTGAGCCTTGTATATCGATTGCGCTGATGTAGCCCAGGCCACCCAGCATGCCGTTCACTGTTGCTGGAACTTCAGACCAGTATTTTTGTGCTTTGTTATAGAATTCAGGTACAACCTTTTCTTGTTTGACTTCCAGCGCGTCATCCTTATAGTTGTTTAGTTCGTCTTTGGATAAATTCGCAGAGTCCTCCTCGACAGTCAAAAGTTGTGTATCTGGCTTACAAGACATTTTTGTGTTGTATAATTCTAATCATAAAATTTTTAGTTGAATTCTAGATAGTTAAATTATCCTCATCGCCACTTACCGCATACTTTGATTACTTTGTTACAAATAAATGTGCGCAGGGATGCAGCATAACTATTCAAAATAAACTAGTTCCTCGGTGAACCGAACAAAGCTCGTTTAAACAAATACTTAAATCCATCATTCCAACTCTTATTATTTATTTAAAAATCAGAAAAATTAATACTAATGAATAAAATGTTGCATTGAACCACCCACCACATATTTGAATATGATTAAGCAATACTAAAAACATTTACCATTCAGTTTAGCAACTCGGCGCGCAGCACTACTTTTGCGAACCAACTGGTTCTTTGAGCTAAATGTGTTTTAAAATATGGCGGGAACTTAGCTCAGCTGTTACCTTTTGTTGCTTACGCGTGTGTGTTCAAGCTTTAGGCTATTTAATTGCATGTAAAATATTGTGCTCATAAGCACTTGGAAAACATTTTCGAAACATTTGCAGTAAAAATCGAACTTTGGCTCAATTTCCATGATAACATTTCAAGAGTTGACACAAAAAAAAAATTGATATCGATATAAAAAGTAATCGAAACGCTTATCGAGACGAGAAAGATAATCAACAGGCGTAAAATTAACTAAATATAATTACTTTCTTCTTAATAAAGATGACTCTTGACGTTGAAGGTCAGAAGAAAGATGATAAGCTGCTGCTTTCAACAATACACCAGGAATACAAAATTCTGGCGGAATAGTAAGTATTCAAAGTAAAGAAAAAGTTAATTTGCAAACAATAACAATTTATTATTTTTAGCAAAATGATTGAGTCAGAAAAGGTCTCAGGCATATATGTTATTCCGAGCTATGCTAATTCGTTGCGTTAGTAGTTTATCTTTATCTAAATAATATACAAATCGATAATCAAATCCCTATTTTGTTTTTTGCAGAATGGTTTGGAGTATTCTTTGGTCGACAAGGATTTTATGAAAATAGTGTATTCCGATTTTCAATATTGCTGCCTGACGGTTTTCCAGATGATAAAACTGTTCCCGTAAGTGGCTAAATATGTATTATATTTGCAATTTTTATAATTAAATTATTTTTTTTTATTTTAGGCTATTGTTTTCCAACAAAACGTTGTACATCCACTTGTATGCCCTTACACAAATAGTCTAGATATTAGTCATGCGTTCCCGGAATGGAGATGTGGAGAAGATCACCTTTGGCAGATACTGAAGTATATACAAGCGATATTTGCCGACCCGTTGGACTGCATTCGCAGTGTCTCTAATACCCAGGAACTAAGCAACGTGGAAGCCAGCAAGCTGCTAAGTAATAACCGAGAAGCGTTTGCAGCACTTGTTCAAGAGAGTATTTTGGAGAGCAAAGCGCACATCTATGATACGCCACCAACAGAAGACCCGCATTATATAGTATTTGAAAAGTTCCAAGCAGACTTACATGGACCAGTTTTAGACCAAATACGAAACAGAAGAAATACGAATACGCCTACCGAAAGTGGAGGCGGTGCTGCCACTGGACTATCATGGGTTAAAGTTAAAGAAGG
The DNA here is from genome assembly GCA_035045545.1 of Drosophila gaucha. NCBI lineage: Eukaryota > Metazoa > Arthropoda > Insecta > Diptera > Drosophilidae > Drosophila > Drosophila gaucha. The sequence continues at coordinate 228,247 of JAWNOY010000341.1, forward strand.
CGAATTTAAGCCTTTGAGCATTGAATAATCATAACAATCTATGTATGTACATATGTTAGTTAATTATATAACATGTTCTCTTAGTAAATTCAAGCCCGATAGAGATTTATCATTAAGAATTAATATCGAGCTTTTCACAGTTTCTTATCCATTCATGTTCCAACTTGAGTTCAGTGCCATCCCAAAGAAAATGTGTCGGCGGTTTGTCATCACTAGCAAACACGAAGTTCTGGCTCAGCTCTATGGCCAATTTAGAGCGCACAAGTCCAATGCCACCTACTTGTGGCCAAGCTGGATGATAGACTCGTCCGCTTTGTGGGTGCATATAGAGCTTGTGTGGTTGAAAAGGCGTCGATAAATCTGGGCCACCATGTGCATACGTTAAAATATCATCAACTCGACCATCGGCTTCCTTCTTTAGACGTTCTGTAAAAACAATGGGCGTATCATCACAACGCACATAATTTCGTTCACGACCACAAGGCGACATGTAGGGAAACATTTCGTAACGCTGTGTTTCATTTGCCCGCAGGCGGCTGAAGAAGAATTTCAAAAACTTTTTCTCTTTAAAACAGGATGTGAAGTTTTTCATTTTGGCGTCGTCTAAAAAGAGCTGTAAGTGGAAATCAATGTTAAAGCGCCAGGCAAAAGAAATAACGGCACATATACATGTATACTCATATATGTATATGCAAATGTATGGGAAGGTATGCTGTACATACACACCATGCCGTCGTGATCGATGTAGTAGAAGTATTCACGTATCCTTGGCTCAGGCGATTGACCCTGAGTGTAGCTCGTGACAGTGCGCCGGGAAATCCATTTCAATTTTAAATTTTGTAACAATAGGTTCTTCGTCTGCAGCACAGCCATGGGAGCAATACCTTGACCGAGGAAAGATGTCAATCAGCCGATGTATTTTACAATGCATGATCAACTGTATGTATGTATGTATATAAGTATATTCAGGAAATTCAACTCGAAATTTTTTTAAATTACACTAGATATATATGTATAGGGCTATGGGTTTGGGTGCAAGTCTATTTTTTCTTTTTGTCACTACTACTGCCAGACTTTTGCATACGACCCACTTGCATGTTCTTTAGCTTTTCATTTAGCTTCTTTTTAGCATTTTTGAGCTCCTCCTCTTGGCGTATGGTCTTCAATGGCTTGGGATGGAGAAACTCTTTCCGGGCCTCGCGCTTTTTGACCTCACCACAGCCATGAACCTCGGGCAGTCCGTGCTTGAAGCAGAATCGCTTGCTACAGAGTTGGCAGTCCTGGCCCATTAGGCTGGTTTTGGTCTTGCAGCGTGGGAAATCGCATAAGTTATCGACTGTTTTCACGGCAGTGAGTACTTCATCCAGTTTGAGATCGACTACTTGGCTGGGTATGCGCTCCAAGAGCTCCAATGTGTCGTTCGTGCCATAATCGGCAGGTTTACCAGGCTTCGTTGGCGGAAAAAGTGGCGTATTATCTACATTGGCTGCAGGTGGCGTATTGCTACTGGTCGCATTTTGTGGTTTCGCTTTCTCTGCATTTATGCTCTACTTAGTGAAATATTTTGAAATGATTTTATTTTGCTTTCTTACCTGCCATCGTCAATTGATAAGCAAAACAATACTTTCGTTAATTACAGACTCACGTTATACAACACTAAAACTATTTATTACAAATAAATTACTTTTTGGCATTTTTTAGGGTATTTGTTGAAATGAAATATAAAAGTACAGGGTGCTTTTTACTTCAATGTCTCTAAGCTTAAAAGTCAAAAACGAATTGATAAAACTTAATAACAATGGACTGGTCGAAAATCGTTGAAGCTCTGCCAAACGCAAATATAAAAGTGGACTTTGGGAAACCCAAAACTTTTCAAATTTGATGTTTACGTATGGCTATATATAAAGAGAAATGCTAAAAAGTAAGCAATTATTGGTGATCTGTTGAATTATCAAAATTATAAAATTCATAAAAGAACTGCTTGAAAAGTAAAACTTTGTTGCTGATTGTCTTTTACCCGTATATAAAAATTTAATTGCTAAATGCTCAATGCATGACAATGCTTTATGGTATAAACATATGTACATGCATATATTTTCGATCTGTAGATGTTCAATAAGTTGGAATACGCGGTACAAAGGTTATTTAGAAAAATGAATTTAAACTGAATAAGCTTTAAACATATTTTTATATCTCGACATTATAAATACGGGAATATAAGATCAGTTTCTTATTCTGCTCTGTGGGCAACCGCAGTAAAATCAGATTATCGATAAATATTGTTATTAAAAATGTATCGATAGCACATATATTTCGAATTGAGCGGGAAAAAGTGATTCAAATTTACTTTGGGCCCATTTATAAGTTTAATATTGTATTAAATACCTTTCTTGAAATCAAAATAACAATTTATTAAGTATGTAAATTTTAACGTATTTGTATTTATTGGGTTAATGCATTCCAGCTGGCATTGATTACAAACTTTCTATAAATGCTTAGCTGAGCTATATTTAATACACTTGTATAATTCTAGAAAATGCAATCTCATAATGCATGCAGACGTTACACGAAACATATTTACTACTTCTTACTTTGCTCCAAGACACTAGTTTCGCTATAAGCTTTAAGAATTGATTTCCGTTTCTTATAAGTTTGCTAAAGTGGAAGTGGCAGCTGCATTGATTGCTTTCGCCACATATTCAATGTTGCCCGTATTGAGGCCACACATATTAATTCTGCCGGTTTTTAGCAAATAAATGTGATATTCTTTGATAAGCACGGCCACTTGTTTCTCATTGAGTCCGGTGTAGGAGAACATTCCGATCTGGTTGACAATGTGATCCCAGTTTCCAGGCGTGCCCAAGGCAACGAGTTTGTCTCGCAGAAGTTTACGCATTTCCCGAATGCGACTCGACATACTTTTGATGCACTCCATCCACTCTTCACGCAGGGCCGGAGTATTCAATACTTTCGATACTATGCGTGCTCCATACGCTGGCGGATTCGAGTATTGGCCGCGTATGATTAGAGTTATCTGCGAGTGGACCATGTCTCGGGTAGCTGCGCTTTGCTGGACTATCGTCAGGTTTCCAGCTCGCTCGCAATACAAACCGAAATTCTTGGCAAACGATTGACAGACAAATAGCTCGAATCCACGATCCACAAAATAACGTATCGCCCAGGCATCCAGATCGGGATCGCCGCTGGCAAAGCCCTGGTAAGCTGAATCGAAAAGTGGAAACAGGTTTTTGCGTTCCATAAGATCGGCAATTTGTTTCCATTGGTCGTGGGTGGGATCCATGCCCGTCGGATTGTGTGCACACGCATGTAAAATAATGACAGATTCGGCCGGCGCCTGTTCCAAGTCAGCGAGCATGCCCTCGAAATCCAGCTGGCGTTTGTCCTGCTCCCAATAGCGATACGAATTCAGATTGGTAAACCCAGTATCGGCAAAGATCTTATGATGATTCTCCCATGTCGGATTTGAATAGTAAACGGTGTTGCGTTTCAACTGACGTAGCAAAAACTCAGCGGCAATACGCAAAGCTCCTGTGCCCGAGATCGTTTGTACACCAAAGGCCTAGAAAACAAAAGATAACTCAAATAACTTATAGAACGTATATTGACGATATATAGAACTTACACGTTTTTCCTTTAAAGCTACTGACTCCGCACCCAAGACCAATTCAGTTGCAGCACGCGTAAAAGTTTCCAGTCCTTTAAAAATATGTATAAATTTAGAATTACTTAAGAGCTTATGGGCTTAATGATAGTTCTTACCTGTGACCGGTAAATACTCATGATTAATTGCCTCATCGCTTGCGATTCCTATTTCGGTTTTTCGCACCACCGGCAGCACCCAGGGCTGACCATCGTCCGTTCTGTAAGCTGCAAATTAGAAAAAAAAAACCATCATATAACAAATTTGTCTTATAATATTCCAGTTTAGAGATCTTGCCAAAATTTTTTCCTTTTTTCTCATTGACATTCGCTTGAGATATTGTTTTATTATATGCATATATCTTTAATATCAGTTAAAGAACCAATTTCTATAGCAATTTGTTCCCATAATTTTTTGCCGGAAAGAAAAATCTATATCTGTGCGTTAATTGAGGACAAATCAGCTGATATTTGATAAGATAACAGCTGATGATTACGGATGAAAGTTCAATTCATAATAATTTCATAGAAAATGCTGATTGAATTTTGTATTTGGATCATAGTTCATAATCTGTTACAAAAAACTAAAAACAACTTGATGTTTTGACTAAACAATTGACGTAGTCGAGTATATAATATAAGTTCATCTATATAGATTAAGCTTGTACATATATGTATATGTGTGTGTGTGTTTATATGAACTATATTTTGATGAATTTGCTTGCCGTGTATAAATACAATTATGCATATATGTATGTATATGTTTGCCAATATAAATTCATAAAAGAAATATAATTTGGGGGTTCGTAAATACATATATTGCCAAAGTTATAAATATATATGTATATATGAGCATTCATAAAGATATATGTACACAAATATATTGTTAACTGACTATTGTTAAAAAGTTCATTGAAAGATTTGACATCCAAATGCCCTCTATATAAGTGCGTACATACAACGCTAACTTAGGTTTATAAGCTCACATGAGTACCATACATACATATATTACATACATACACATGTATGTTATTAATATCTGTTTGCAAAACGCGAATCGGAGATGTGCGGCAATTAGAACAGAATTCAAAATACATATGTACATACATACATACGTGTGTGTAAGTGCATTCAATTTGCATGTAGTGCATGGAGCAAAATATATATAAATAAGCGAACGAAAAGCAAGGTCAAACTACCGAAATTATATAAATATGAATATGACATTTTATATAGCAAAATGTTTGAGTGCCACAATACATACCACCCACGGACAAATTGACTTTGCTTGTGCTAGCGTCATCCTTAAAGGCTTGCGTCAAGGCAAAGACTTCAATTGCCGGTCCTTGAGGCACATTGGCAAAAATTGACGCAGACATTGTACGTTGCAAATCCAAGCAAAACGATTGTAATAAATAAACCTTTTACGTCGGCAAGATTTGCTTGTGAATCAAGTGATTATCGATATACTCGATAATATTCGATGATATTTATTTTAATATACTCAGAAAAACAGTCAATTGTATTAAACAGTTTTTATTTCTTTGATTGGTTTTATATTTTCATAAAAGATAATTAAATATTAAATACCGTGGCCTAATTTTTGGCACACAAAGAACAAAAACGTATTTTAGACAATCAACAAGTGTTTAAGACACGACATTAGGGGCATTATCAATTAAAAGCGTATAACAAGTGCAGCTACATGTTTTTCATTAGGATTTTAGCTTTACATGGGCATGGTCACACCTAACTTAGAGTGGCGGTAAAACACAAATGCAAGCATTGCATGACAAGAACTGCTTAAAGCTAAACTATAAAGAAAATTCGAAATAAAAACAAATTGTAAATAATATGCAAATAAATCGATCTTAAGTAAATTTTTAGTATAATATATAAAAGTATATTTTGGCATTATTCAATAATACAAAATGATGAATCGATAAGACTTACTTAATATAGTTAAAGTATTCTTTCAGCGATACTAAGACAGCGGGTTGCAAAAGAAAGCATTTTATATTGGTATTTAACGCAAAATGATATAGGCTTAAGCTTGAAAGCGCGACAAAAATGTATTTTCCAAGAATAGTTAATATATTAAACTTCAACTTAAATAAACTCGTATTTTTTTTAAAAATATTTTTAGATCTGGTAATAAACACTGCAACTGGAAAACACTATTATGAGATAGAAATTGAGCCAAGCCGTGACACAAAATTCCTTTTGCAAAAGATATCGTCTACTGAGGTAAGATTAAATAATTTTGAATACCTCGTGGGGACAGTTATCAATTCCGCAAAATCAAATTTAATTTATTTTGCATGTGAGGCACGTGCTAATACTTTTGGCAGGTCTAACATTTAATCTTGGTGGAATTCATTGAAAATATTTTTAAATAGTTATCTTAGCTAAGCGTAACGTTGAAAAGCAAAAAGTCAATTGATGTTTATGCGCATATGTGTCTACTTTAAATTTAATTAGAATATCAACAGACAGACTGATCGATCTATTATCGTCTCTATAAAGAATATTTATAAATATGCTAATAAAATTGCAAATAGTGAGGGATTGAGATAAACGAATTTACCCAAGTATGAGTTAGAGGAATGGACAAATATATACATATGTATATACATAAAAAATAAAATAAATATTATATAATTTCTGTGCTATCTAAAAGAATTTATGCAAAATTAAGTGGCTTTATCTTCTATTACTATAAATATACACATATATAATCTTAATCTGCGATGCGCTATTTCTAAAATTATTTATTTATTTATTTCAGTCGCGTCAATTGATGCTTTTTTATTATTAAAGACCCACAAATGCCGACCTTTCTTACAATTTCTCATAAGTAGATTATATAATAATCAAGACTATAAACTGAGTATAGGATATTTTAAAGTTTCAATTTGTTCAACTATCGAAATACCCTGCAAATTTTTTCTTTTTGGCCAAAAGACCTTGTCAATTAGGCTAACAGGACTATGAAAATCCGGCTATGATTCAAATTCTAGAAAACGATACTAATTATCTTAGCTAATAGAATAGTATTATCTTTACAAGCAAAATTCCTGAAAGTTTCTTAAATTTTTCTTCAAAATATTATTTTTTAACTTTACTTTAAATCCAGCTAAAACATATACACATGCATGATAAACTCTGGAATACTGGCTGTAATCGACGGTAAAGTCAAGTTTGTTCAAATAAATCTTTCAGTTATCTGCTTTACTTTTTCTCCGGTAACCAGTTTTGGGTCAGCTCATTGGCCTCAAGGCCTTGGGGAGTTTCTTAACCCACTCACTGATCAACTTTTTTTTTTGGGGCAGTAGCTTTGCCCCTTTTGTGACTTTCACATGTCGCGAACTGCGCATTTTAGGTAGAGGCTGTGGCGGGCCCACTCAAAAAGAAAAAGGAAATCATCGACATTTTCATACCCTTCCCAACAAAATTAAGGATATTTGAAAATTTTAAATAACTGTGGCAAGTTCGTAGACAATTTTGCAATACTTCTCTCGCTGAAGGGAAGTATGTTGATTGAATCATATACATATATATATATATATATATTTACATTTGGAAGAACAGTTGGAGTAGGCAGAAATCTTATGTTATGGGAGTGGTTAAGAGGAAGAGGACATTTCGATCGATTAGACTAGGCTTATGGGATATGCTTATTGAGAGCAAGTTACCTGAGCTCATGCAAAGTAGTGAAAGGAACCTGTTTTCCAATATCTTTGTGTTTGAAAAAGTTTGTTTTGGATTTTTCTTCTATGTCTTAGATAATCACTGAATCTATATATGCAAATATATAGAGCAAAAAAATTCAATTTTTTATGTTTTTAAAAAAATAATAAAATTATATAAAAACAAAACTAACAGAACAGAAACTTTGCTATTTCACAAATAAATCAGTTTTTTATATTATAAAATTTATTTTGTTTTAATCTGAGTGCTTGTTATAGAGATATAACGTTCCAAACGTAAAAAAAAGTCAAAGCTATTCAGTTGAGCGTCACTGTACATACATACATACATACATTTATATATGAAACACCTACACACACAAACACTTAAGTATGAGCATAGCTGCAGCTTTGTTTCTACCTTTTTCTTAGTCCAATTCTATGCCAAATGCATTTTTTGGTATTTAGTTAGAATTTACATATATACTGAAAATACTAAATAAAGGATATGTGTATGTGTGTGTATAGTATACACTGTATACCTTCAAATGATGAGTTCTTATACTAGTTGAAGTGAAAAGAGTATTTTAGTCCATTCCCTGTAGCTAGAGACATAGAACTTGGATATTGGATATACATATTATTATAGAGCAATGCAGATCGTCTATATCCTATATCCATCTATATCTTCCACAGTTTCGAAGTTTAAGTCATCTGAAGAGAGTAAACAGAATATTTTCAAGTCAAGCTTCTGTTTTTTTAAGTGTATCAACGTGAAATGTTTGCTAGTTGCTATTAGCAACACAAATTTGTTTATGCCGTTAGCTTGAGGATATATATATGAATAGTCATCTGATAAAAAACAACTTTAGTTTGATAATAATATGTCGAAGGCAACAACAATTAAGGAAGCGCTGAAACGTTGGGAAGATCGCGAGCAGCAAAATTCGCTTAATGCTAAAAACATTGATTTGCAATTTCAATGGCCGCCAATAGAGAAAATGGATAATACTCTAGGAACTCTTGTGAACTGCGAGTAATAAATTACTCAAATTAATATTAATTTCAATTTACAGTTCGATGAAATTATATATTCCAGAAGAATTAGCATGTCCACAAATATGATTGAGAAAATCTTTGGTCTGTCGGGCATGAAATGCTTAAAGGTCTTGTCCTTGTCGCGGAATTATATCAAGCAGATATCGGGATTGGTGGGTTATCAAATATAGTTCCTTTATATAACATATTTAAGTGACTTAAACAACTAGGAAGCTGTGGCCGACACTCTGGAAGAACTTTGGCTCAGCTACAATCTGATTGAAAAACTCAAAGGTCTGAGTGCTCTGAAGTGCCTGAAAATACTTTACATCAGTAACAACTTAATCAAGGATTGGTCGGAGTTTAATCGCTTGGCCGAAATTGAATCTCTCGAAGATTTGGTGGTTGTTGGCAATCCCCTGTCGGAGGGCCTAGATGAGCCCACTTGGAGAGTCGAATGCATCAAGCGTCTGCCAACTATACGAAAACTAGATGGAGAGCCCGTAGTGCTCAAGGACGAACCAATATTATAAAAAAAAATAAAACTTATCAATAAAAAAAGTAATCTTAATGAAATATATGTAATGAATAAAATGCTATATTATATATTTACTTATATATATATATATATATATATTCTTGATCTGACATGCCGAGTTCATGTATGTATGTATGTATATATATTATAAGTATAATCTTGTATAACGTACGTAGAACAAGTTGAGCATTTTGTCAATATAACTTTCTGTTTGTTTAATCGATAAATATCGATAAATATCGACTATATGAGCTACAGGTATAAAAGCTGTCAAAAAGATGAGTATCTTCTCCGATTTTATATATGTATGTGTATGAAGTATGTATGTATGTATGTACAAATGAATGAATGTTGGTATGTATGTATGTGCTTTTGTGTCTATGTATTAATGTATTTACTAGTGTATGCATGCATGTATGTATTGATGTGTGTATGTATGTATCTTGTATGTATGTATGTATGTATGTATATATGTATGTATTTATGTATGTATATATGTATGTATGTATGTATGTATGTATGTATTTATGTCTGAATGTATGTGCATATGTATGTATCTTGTATGTATACTGTATGTATGTATGTATATCGTATGTATATATCTTGTATTTATGTATGTATATTGTATGCACATATATATGTATATACATATGTATGTATCTTGTTTGTATGTATTTATGTCTGTATGTATGTATCTTTTGTGTATTCATATAAGTATGTATGTAAGTAAGCCATTTCGCTTCCTTCTATGCACACAGGAAACGAAAAGGTGCAAAACAGCAGCTCAGTACAGACCTTAGGGTATCTTCAAGTCGAGCACGCCATACAACTTGTTGCTTGAAAATCTTTTCAACAAGCTTTGAACTTTAAGCTTGACTGCACTAATTCTACAAATGAGCAAAATCTTATCAACATCGGATGACTATATTATATACCTCCTATAGAAACAGTCGATCAGAAATCCAATGATTGTATTAAAAATATGTTCGCATAGGTGTTTAATCTGTTGAATACTTTCTATTTAGAAGATTATATACTTCCTCTAATAAACCAAATTTTAACAAATGTCCCCAAGTCTGAAGTATAAGACTTTGTTATAATATTGCGGAAAGAACATCAGACATGGGGTTACATAGTAAGAGAAGTGAAGCTTTCATAGATGTACTTACTTACTTTATATTTTATATAACTGTACTTAGTTAACTTTTTCAGACCACACCAGACCAGACCAGATAAAAGTTTGACCTACGTTTTGTGTCGCCTCACCTCTAATGAATTATTTGTTATCTTTGAAAGATTGAGGTAGGAATATTTCTGTTAATCACACACGCTTTGGGAGATAATAGATAACAGGTAAAGGTAAGCTGTAAGCGCTACAACTGATTAGAAAGCACGCCGGAGACCAAATAGATAAGTAAAGGTTATTTTAGATAAGATAATTTATATAAGAAAATACGACCAGACCCCTTGATTCCAAATAAAACATTATCTTATTATTATTGTTAATGGAAAACTATGTGGAATCCACCGACTTGATTAACGGCACGTGCTATGCGAATACAGGCAACAGACGGCGGCTAAAATATTAATGAATAAAAAAATTAGTACGGCTAACTAGAAGTAGAGAGACGCTACAATTTATCGATGTATAGGAGAACTTGAATGGCATTAAATGGAAAAATTTCTGAATTGCAAAAAAGCTAATGAAATTTTTAAAACTATAATTTTAGATGAAGTTTATTTGTATTAAGATATAATTTTTATATTTATTCTAGAGAAATTTATATATAGAAAATGTTTAGAAAAATTCTTTAAAAATTAAATTAGAGTTGTATAAAATGAAAAAAATTTTTAAATTGCTTAAAAGCTAATGAAATTTTAATAATTTTACTTTGATATATATAAATATAAAAATTTTATTATATTTATATGAAAATTGTTTTTAAAAATTTATATATTTCAGTAAGCAGACAGTTCAAATATCCTACATCGCATTAATGAACATTAAATTCTATAAAATGTAAAACTTTCTTTATATTCGCTTAGCCTTTGCCTTTATATCCACCTGAGGTAGGGGACTCAAGTTAGGTAAGACTGGTCGCAAAATCAAAATTCAAACTTTTGTTTATGCGCGTGCGTCGTAGACGTCGCTCCGCTTGTTTCAAATTGTTGTTTAACAACCTGTCTGGGTGCCATATACGAAATCGTATGACATGTATTTGGTCATTGTCGATGCGATACTGAGCCTGATTCGCACTTTCGCTGACCTTCATTGGAGTCGACAATGACAGCTGCGCCACTGCGTTATCGGCCCAGTTATCAGGCCTATATCTATGTATATAATCTCGGACTCTGGGATGTGTTTAAGTTTTTATTTTAATTAATTATGCCAAAACTGTAGTTTCGAATATCAATAAAACACAACAAAAAATATAAAGGCCTTCTTATCTCGATCCATAAACCTCTTATATATGATATAGACGAGTGCGAGTAAATGAGAGAGAGAGAGAGAGAGAGACAGCTAAAAGCTGTCTGTTAGTTAGTTAGGAGGTAATGTTTAATTAAGAAATTTATTTACTCAGGATATTGTAATATATTTATATATGTTTAGTCAGAATCAAAGAAACTGGAAGGTTTTAGCAGTATAGGCTTTATTATAGCTTTCTTGGGTTTTAAATTGAGTGGAAACCTATGCAAATTACTCAAGTCCTTATGTAACACAGAAATGATTTTAAATTCTATATCTATATAAATCTGTATCTTTTAGTTTTTTTTTTCATCTATCTATATCTCATATCTATACACATTTATATGGCATTCTCTGTGTCTATTTTTTTTATATATAAATCTATCTATCTATCTTTCTATATGTTTATAAATCTGTCTATCTGTCTATATCTATCTATGTCTATCTATATGTATCTATATATATCTATATCTTTCTATATCTATCATATCTATCTATATTTCTCTACCATTATCTTCCGATCTATCTTTCCTATATGTATATCTTTCTATCTATATATAAATCTGTCCATGTAGGTGTTTATATTTACCTATCTATTTATTTGGTAGAATGGAACTGTTAAAGATTCATTTTAAATTGTTAACTAGAATTTTAAATTGCTAATTAAAAAGTCTCTGTCGAGGACATACATCTTTACAACTGAATTGGAATTTTAAAATTTCCCAATTAGTAACATACACACATACACACATACATATGCATACACATAAAAAAACACATGTAAACACAAGCTTAAATACTCATTTGTAAAATTAAATAAATTTGCAACTGTTTTTTCTCAAGTCTCTGGACAGAGTATAAAAAAATATAAAAATAAATAAAAATATTCCCAATCAACATTAACAGCTGCCATAACCTAGCCATGGCTGTCTATCTGTCTGTCTGTCTGGCTGTTAATATGTTTATATGTATAAAATATATAAATGTATATTTCATCTTAATAAATAGCCAACTTAATCTACTGATTTCTGCCTATCTATCAGTTCCACTAACAGTCTGACTGTCTATATATGTATGTATGTACATATTTATGTGTGTGTGTGTATGTACATATGTATGAACGTCTCGCTCTTATCTGCAAGAGCCGTAGACACCAAAAATTGACATTTGTTTCTTATACTATCGGTAACTAGTAACTAGTCTTATATTTATATACTTATATAACATAAATGAATGTATGTATGTATGTATGTATGTATGTATGTATGTATGTATGTATGAGTGTGTGTCGAAAATATCCTACATTCAGCAAATGGAGAAAGCAATAGAACCACATTATTAAAATTAATACATTCACATTTTTATTCAAGTATATATGCACACATATACATACATACGTACATCTGTAACAACATCATAAGATGCAAATGTAAAAAAAAGGTACATCATTTAGGTACCAGAAAACAGCTGTTTCTCTCCTTGGCAATCAACTAGTTACTCTTCGCCGGCCTCTGTCTCTCGCAGACGTGACACAATTGACATGTTGTTGTTTTTGTTTTGTTTTTGTTTTTGGGACAAAGTACACGTTTTGTAGTTGTTGTTGTTGGCTCTGACGCCTGTTCAACGCACGCACGCACACACTTCGAACTTACGAGAGCCATCCACGCAAATCGAAGAGAACGAATGAAAAGCAGAGAGCGCCAACTGGAGAGAGCGCAGGAAGGAGAGTGGTAGAAAGAGAGAGAGAGAGAGCGGGAGAGAGAGTTGGCTGTGGGCAGCTGCCACCGGCAATGCACAGTGTAAACTTTCAAGTTTTTTAGACGGCGTTCGTCAGTTGAATGTTAAGCTTTGGTGCCAGCCGTACGCAGTGTTCGAGCTCCCGGGCAGAAACAGTTGTGAAATATTCAACGTAAATTGTACCGAGGTGGTCTACCTTCCCAACGCACATACACATATGTATGTATTACATGCATATATGTATGTTTGTATAGAGACTTGCACACACGTATTTGTGTTACCTAGTTGCTAATTCTAAAGAGTAATTTGTTAATTCCTTGTGTTTTTATCTGCGTTTAAGTTTTTTTTATATACATATTTCGATTTCAAAACCACGCTATTTTATATAAGAGTTGTGTGACTTATATATATGCATATATAATAACTGTATTATTTCAAATGTTTTTAGTTTTTGAAGCGTGTGCTAAACGTGCGTGAAAGTTTTTAATTGAAAGAGTGCTCGTAAGAGATTCGCCCCAAAGGATAACAACAGTGAGCAGCTGGACATATTGTGATTTCAAGGGTATGTACATACATACATATAGAACGCGTGTATGTGTATGTATGTGTGTATGTGTGTGTGAATTCTAAATTGCTAATTGATACGTAACGACAAACTTATGTATGAATGTAACTGCATTTGTACAAGCATACACAGACACACACACACACATACTTGTATATACATATGTAAATGTGTCAATGCAGCCCATACTCCCTCCATTATCTAAGCCAAAAGCTGTCAGCATTCTGTGCCGGGTCCATTTTATTATGCCCCAATTTTTCTAGCCTTCTTATGGTTTCGCTGCCAGCCGAAACGTGCTTGACAAAATCAAGGCATGTGCCATCATTAACGTACACACATACATATATATATACATACATGTATATATGAAAGGAACGAATCAAAGGCAAATGGCAAAAATAAATTATTGTATTATGAATTTCATAGCCTAAAAGTCACGCAGCGTCGAGCAAATCAAAGTTTAACTACTTGATTTAATTGATTTGATTGCTCGGTACTTTCGCAGATACTTTGCATGACAATCAATCAAAATGCCCAACAAATATTTACATTTGCATGTGCCTAGACTTTTTTGCCTCACTGTATGCGTGCTAATGCTAGTCCTAGTTCCCTTTTGTGACGCTGCCATATGTACATATGTGTTATGTGCATGTGTATATATACATATATAGCTGTGCTTTTTTGTCACTTTATCATTTTTACGGATAATCAATGTGTCCAGAGCAGGCGCAGGCCGTCCCACAGTGGAAACGTCTTTGACCTTAGCGGCGTGTGCTCAAGATCGTATAGAAGTGTACACACATACCTATGAACATTTCTATATATACATACATACTTACGTATGTGCGTATAAGCGAATATAGTAAAAGTGAGCGGCACTCAACAAGCAGCGTAATCGCCAAATCACTCGACCGACAGACGGACAGACGGACAGAGAGACAGAGAGACAGACTGACTGCTGTGCACATTCTAAGGCGGCTTCGTCCGTCTCATTATTGCAATAATCATTACATAATCGGTCATTGCGGCAAGCGCCTTAATACATACATACATATGTGTATGTCGGCAGACATACATACATACATATGTATTTCTTTGGGGACTATGTTGACATGGCGAACCCGCACTCTTACACGTGTAAACAAAGAGAAAGCTCTTCATCTAATTGCGTACTCCTTGACTTCCAGTCAAAAATATATATATTTACCCTATAAGCAGGGTGTGTTCGCTCGTTGGGGTTGGAAAATGTATTTTAGGGCGTTAATTGACAAGTTTCTAATTGTTATTGTTCGGTTTTTATGGTTTTAGCTTGTTCTGATCTTAACGCGAGTGAGACATTAGTCGACTGAGTGTGCCTGACTGCCAGATACTCTATTTAAGTAGACGTATGTATGGTATATATGTAGGTATTTTGATGAATTGCTGAAAACAGCTAAGAATCATTATCAATTGATTCATTTATGTAGCTTCGATTGCTTTTATAGGAAGCAATATATAATACAGTAGTATACGGATTGATACCGATGATATTTTATATTATCTGTACGTGACGAACTTTATGTCTGCAGCTTTCTAGGCAAGCAATTTAATCAGTTTTTAAAGACATAATCTCAAAAATTTGGAAAGGATAACCTTTTTATTATAGGCAACAGTCGATAGTTTATATTTTCTGTGACTCGAAGTCAAATTTAATATTTAAATTTTTATTTATTTATTTTTTTCCTCTTGATATATATATAAAGCTAATTTGTGGATAGAATTGATCGTATTAATTACGAACTCAGTAGGGTTCGAACCATATTTCTGCTGACTTGTGAGCCAACGCATACCCCACTGGTACGAGCACGAAGGCTACAACATGGTTTGATATCAGAAACTTTTTTTAAGGAAATTATATTTAGATGAATTTTACTAATATCGTCCTTTAACAAAAAAAGAGTTAATCCTTTTTTTTTAAATCGGATTATATTTATAGTACCGTAAAGAAACTTTACTGAGTTATTAATAGACCTGTTAAGTCGAAGACTTACCTTAAAAAAACTTTTTCAAGATCAATCAAATTAGATCTAAAAATTAAAAAAAAAAATCAGTTTTTTATTATACACAAATGCCAATTAACTTAAGTAGTTTCCAAGATTGTTTTACCATGGTCAACATACTATATGTATATATATGTATATATGATTTAATTTCGTTATTTATTAGCTATTTTCCTGTTTGGTATTACCTTGCTAATTGGCTGAAACCTAGTTCACTTTTTAAAATTCATCAATAAAATAATTTATTAAAATTTCGTGGACTTTATTCAAAATCAACAAAACGTTTTCCTCAAGATGTTGGCCTAACAATCAAAATTACTGACAACCAAATTTATTATCCAAATCTCTGTTTGTTTAAACGCGATGAAAGCAAAGAATAGTATTGTCAACTTTCTATGGTGGTGTTAATAGCAGACAAGATTAAAATTCTTAATATTTATTTATAGAATCTTTTTTGATGGTATTTTTTTCTGAATACTTTCAATAAGGGTATGTGCATGATATATGTAAAGTATTTAAGCTCGTATATCTCCAAAAGTTGTATTTTGTCAGTAGCTATAGTCTTTCTCGGTATATAAGATAATTAACTTGCGGTTTTAACTATTAAAAAAACATCTGGCGAACATGTTTATTGCTTTTCTAATAGCTAAAAAAATGATATGAATTATTCTGACCTTACCCAAAAATCTGTTAAGCAGTAGTAAACGTTTTTATTAAATTTAGTTTAGTTGGCTAGTTGGGACTGCACGACTAGCAGATACCCTGTCGAACAATTTGAATTTTAATTTTGGATGGTCTGCTACGCTTTCTTCTGCCTATTCCCATTTTCTATAGAGTATAAAAATAAGAGAATTTACTTTTCAAATTTAATGTCTTATAGCATACAATCACCACTGTTTTATAGAGGGTACACTAGAAAGATAAATAGACTGGTATACATATTAAACAAAAACATGAATCAGTCAATATATCTTTGTATATATATATTAATATACAACTATTAATACATGTGTTAATGAATACCCCTATATACACGCACATGTAGTTATAGATAGGAACATAAAGATAATGGGAAAGATAAGCAACTTTATTAACACCATTCGAATAATAAAGCTAACAATAATGACAATGTTGATCTTTGATTAAACATATTTTGCCATGAATGGAGGACTCTATTTTCACTATCCAAAGTTAAGAGCTGTTATTAAGTGAGAAAGAATATGAACAGATAGAACTCTCTCTTACTCTAACTTAACTTAATTTTCTTTTAATAACCTATATTTTCTCGTTCACAGCGTCGATTGAATAACGTCTACAATGTTCCTGTCGGAATCTCAAGCGGCCTTCAGGACGCTGCGTAAAGCGATTCCTCGAGTGCGACTCTACTTCATCAATAAAAATGCCTACTCCACTCAAGTAAGTCTATCTCTCTCTCTTTCTTCAATTCAGTTCGAGTTGATGACAAAATCTTGATTTACAGGTGGAATACAAACCCATACGATCGGTGCTTGTGGCCAATCGAGGTGAAATAGCGATTCGTGTGTTCCGTGCCTGCACGGAGCTCGGCATAAAGTCGGTTGCCGTCTACTCGGAGCAGGACAAAATGCATATGCATCGTCAGAAGGCCGATGAGTCATATATGGTGGGCAAGGGCCTGGCACCCGTGGAGGCATACCTCAACATTCCAGAGATCATTCGGGTTTGCAAGGAGAACGACATTGATGCAGTGCATCCCGGTTATGGCTTCCTCTCGGAGCGCAGTGACTTCGCCCAGGCCGTCATCGATGCTGGACTTCGATTTATCGGCCCAACGCCCAAGGTGGTGCAGAACATGGGTGACAAGGTGGCGGCGCGCATCGCGGCCATAGAAGCTGGTGTGCCCATTGTGCCGGGCACAGATGGCCCAGTTACCTCCAAGGAGGAAGCGTTGTCATTCTGCAAAAAACACGGCCTGCCCGTCATCTTCAAGGCAGCCTATGGCGGAGGAGGTCGCGGCATGCGAGTGGTTCGCAAAATGGAAGAAGTCGAAGAGAACTTCGAGCGTGCCAGCTCCGAGGCGAAGGCAGCCTTCGGCAACGGCGCCATGTTCATTGAGAAGTTCATTGAGCGACCCCGGCACATTGAAGTCCAACTGTTGGGCGACAAGGCTGGCAACGTTGTGCATCTGTATGAACGCGATTGTTCTGTGCAGCGTCGGCATCAGAAAGTCGTTGAGATTGCACCTGCTCCACGTCTGCCGATCGAGATCCGAGACAAGATGACTGAGGCGGCGGTGCGGCTGGCCAAGCATGTGGGATACGAGAACGCTGGCACTGTGGAGTTCCTGTGCGATGAAGCCGGCAACTTCTACTTCATTGAGGTGAACGCCAGGTTGCAGGTGGAGCACACCGTGACGGAGGAGATTACCGGCATAGATTTGGTTCAGTCTCAGATCCGTATTGCCGAGGGCATGACCCTAAAGGAGCTGGGGCTCACCCAAGAGAATATTGTGCCACGTGGCTATGCCATCCAGTGCCGCGTAACGACTGAGGATCCTGCTAATGACTTCCAGCCCAACACAGGACGCTTGGAAGTTTTCCGTTCAGGCGAAGGCATGGGCATACGTCTAGACAGCGCCTCGACCTATTCAGGAGCCATAATATCACCCTACTATGACTCGCTCCTGGTCAAGGTGATATCCCATGCCAGTGATCTGCAGAGCTCAGCCTCTAAAATGAATCGAGCATTGCGTGAATTCCGCATCCGCGGTGTCAAGACGAATATCCCCTTCCTCCTAAACGTGCTCGAGAACCAGAAGTTCCTGCACGGTGTCCTGGACACCTACTTTATTGATGAGCATCCGCAGCTCTTTAAGTTCGCGCCCACACAGAATCGTGCCCAGAAACTTTTGAACTATTTGGGTGAGGTGCTGGTCAATGGCCCCCAAACGCCATTGGCCACATCGCTGAAGCCCGCCGCGGTGAATCCTCATGTGCCCCAGGTGCCATTGGGTAAGTGAAATTTCTGTTTATGGTTTCAGGCATGCGCTTTTCGGATTTGTGGCTACCAAATGGCTGTTGCTTTTTTTATTGTTTCAGCTTTTGGTCTTTATAACTTTTGCCTTTCAGATTTTTTGTCTTTAAAATTGTTTCATGAAATTTGCAATTTTTCTATGTCTTCTTTAATATTAAGCCTGTCCTAGCTCTAACTTTAAATCTAGCTTTATATCTTCAAGTTTCTTTCTCATAAAGCGTTTTTTATAATCAAGATCACAGTTAAATTTAAATTTCGTTTGGGATATAGAATAATAATTCAAGAGAAATAATACTTTGGAAAATAGAGATTTTTTTAATTTATGATAAAACTAAAGGAATTTAAAATAGAAATTGTTGATAAAATATTTCAAGATTAGATTTTGACTTAAGATAATTTTATCAGAAGTATTCTTATGAAAAGCTAAAGTAATATTTATATATATTATAATAGTATAATATTATGTTAAAAAGGAAACTTTATATTAAATTTAAAAGTATTTATTATGGAAGGTTCTTAAAATCATGAGAGTTAGCTCAAAGTCTAGCTTGGTTTTATTTAGATTTTAATAGAATATTTTGAATATTATATAAGTGGAAAATAGTAGCACTGTCTTGTTTATAATAAGCGTTCATTAATATGTTTAATTTATGTTTTGCATTTCTTTTTACTTTATTCTTTCTTTAAAATATTTGCTATTGCAACAATTACCATACGCAAATGCAATCGTCTTAAAAACAACAACAACAACAACACACACGCACACACACACTTTGCTCCTACACCATGTTCATAAACGAAATGTTGTCATGATTATCATTCGAATGAAGATCTGTCCCCGGAAGCCTTAGAACGTGAAAAAAGCGGCGGGGCAAAAGGTACGTTTAACGTTGCACTTCTTAATTTCCACATCCGCCCAGATCAATCCAGATCAATCATATGTAAATAAGCTCAGATTCAAGTTGTATATATTTGCAGAGTATATAGTATTCCCGTATTTATAGAGTGGGTTAATATTTATAATTAGCTTGATTAACTAACTCAACTCATGGAAATGTTGAGAACTTAGCTTACATTAACATAACATAAAGCTATCAGTCTCTAGTATTTTACTGGTATATATATAATTGTAATATAATATTTCATCTAACATAAAAAATTTTTCTCAATCCAATTTTTAGTAAAGATTAGATTATAAGACTTAACAATTTTTCAACATTTTCAAAAAATTAAATTTGTTTTTTTTCTGGAAAAATATAAGAAAAAAATTGGAAAGTATCAGATTTCCATTTCCATTTATTTTTATAAAAACTATTTAAAATGACTCATAAAAGCAAAATAGCTAGTAAAAAAGCCTAATATAGTTCGCTAAAAACGTTTTTTAATGCTTAATAAAATATTTTTTAAGCAATATATATACATACATACATATCTATCATTTTACATTTTTTATAAGTGGTGGGTAAACTTAAAAGAAAAATATTTATATAATAATATTTTATCAATAACATCTTCATCCTTTCATCGCCATTCAAAGCTGCCTTTCGGTACACTTAGGTACATTTAGGTACACAATATATGTTAACACTATTTAAAACATTTTGTTAGCTAAGTTTTCATTAAATACACACACACACACAAATTTATTTTTCCGTTGGCCTAAATTTAATATTGTTTCGTTGTATTTGTAATGCTTGATATTTATCTAAAGATGCATGTGTCCATGATATACGACATAATCCTAATTTTAAAAAATATTCTGCGGGCTTCGCTTAGTGACGGAACCACCTCAGGGTCTGCGCGAAATCATTGTTTGCCAAGGACCCGAAGCATTTGCCAAGGAGGTGCGTTCCCGCAAGAATCTACTCCTGATGGACACCACGTTCCGCGATGCGCATCAATCCCTGATGGCCACGCGCGTCCGCACCCACGACTTGCTCAAAATATCACCGTATGTGGCGCACAAGTTCAATAATCTGTATTCGCTGGAGAACTGGGGCGGCGCCACTTTCGATGTGGCTCTACGGTTTCTGCACGAGTGCCCGTGGGAGCGCCTAGAGGAGATGCGCAAGCGCATTCCGAATATACCATTCCAAATGCTATTGCGAGGCGCCAATGCCGTTGGCTACACCAGTTATCCGGACAATGTGGTCTACAAGTTCTGCGAGCTGGCGGTAAGTGCAATTGGCTTCCACCTGGCGACTGCAATCAGGAAAACACATATATAATTTCGATCAGGTGCAAACTGGCATGGATATTTTCCGAGTGTTCGACTCTCTGAACTATTTGCCGAACTTGATTCTCGGCATGGAGGCGGCAGGCAAAGCTGGCGGAGTTGTGGAGGCGGCCATCTCATACACAGGCGATGTAAGTGATCCGAAGAGGACCAAATACGATCTCAAGTACTACACAAACTTGGCCGATGAGCTCGTCAAGGCGGGAACTCACGTCCTGTGCATTAAGGACATGGCCGGTCTGCTAAAGCCAGAGGCAGCAAGGTATGTATGAAGATATGACTAGGAAGTATTCCAGTGATGAGTTCATTTATGTCATGCAGATTGCTAATCACCGCCATCCGCGACAAGCATCCCGACGTTCCAATTCATGTCCACACCCATGACACCTCGGGTGCCGGTGTTGCCTCTATGCTGGCCTGCGCACAAGCCGGAGCTGATGTTGTAGACGTTGCTGTCGACTCCATGTCCGGAATGACCTCGCAGCCGAGTATGGGAGCGGTAGTTGCCTCTCTGCAGGGAACTCCCTTGGACACAGAGTTCGGCTTGGGTGATGTGTCGGAGTACTCGGCGTACTGGGAGCAAACCCGTACTCTCTACGGACCATTCGAATGCACCACGACGATGAGATCGGGCAATGCGGATGTCTATTTGAACGAAATACCCGGTGGTCAATATACAAATCTGCAATTCCAAGCGTTCTCCCTTGGCCTAGGCGACATGTTTGAGGATGTGAAGAAAGCCTACCGAGAGGCCAACTTTGTGCTGGGCGACATAATTAAGGTGACGCCATCGTCCAAGGTTGTCGGTGACTTGGCCCAGTTTATGGTACAGAACAATCTAAATGGAGCCCAAGTGGTCGAAAAAGCCGAAGAGCTATCCTTCCCCAAATCGGTGATTGAGTATCTGCAGGGCTATATCGGTATTCCGCACGGCGGTTTCCCAGAACCATTCCGCTCACGTGTGCTGAAGGACATGCCACGCATCGAGGGCCGACCTGGTGCCGAGATGGAGCCACTGGACTTCGATAAGCTGAAAAAGGATCTGCGTGAATCTCATGGAAACGTTAGCGATCGAGATGTTGTATCGGCTGCGCTGTATCCACAAGTGACCGACGACTTCCTGCGCTACCGGGAGCAATTCGGCCCTGTCGACAAGCTCGATACACGCATATTCCTATCAGGCCCCAAGGTGGGTGAAGAGTTCGAGGTTACCTTGGAGCGCGGCAAGACTCTGAGCATGAAGGCCTTGGCCATGTCTGCCGACCTGAAGCCGAACGGAAAACGTGAGGTGTTCTTCGAATTGAACGGTCAACTCCGCTCTGTCCACATTCCTGACAAGGAGGCCATGAAGGTAAGTGGAATGCCCATGCTTATCCCCTACCTCCATTTACTTAACATCTTCAATTCATTCACTTTATAGGAAATCCGTGTTCATCCCAAGGCTGACAAGTCGGTGAAGGGTCAAGTGGGCGCCCCGATGCCGGGCGATGTTATTGACGTCCGCGTCACAATTGGCGACAAGGTCGAGAAGGGTCAGGCCCTTGTCGTCCTTTCGGCCATGAAGATGGAAATGGTGGTCCAGGCGCCGCAAAGCGGCGTTGTCAAGAAAGTGGAAGTGAAGAAGGGCATGAAACTAGACGGCGATGACTTAATCCTGATCATCGAATAAGTACAACAACCCCCCGATGAAGAGCGTGCTGCCAACAAATTTCGATTACTATATATAGATATTAAGTCTTTTTTATTTTGTATGTATTTATGTTAGCATGAATGCATCTGTATATACGTGTGTATGTATTGGCATTACTTTTTGAAAAAGTTTACAATCGAAAATCGCGCACAGACCGTTATTGTCATACCTCAATCCCTAATTTGTAACTGTAAAGCCTTTGCCAAATTTTATATCGATGTTCTTTAAAAAAACAAAAATATTATCACATGTTAAAATGTGAATAAACAGAGAAAATTTCCGAAATAAAAATTAAAAACAAAATTTTTATCATTTGAAATAAGATAGAATAAACAATATGGTTAAAGTTCTAGAATTGAAGGAGCTCTGTATCTGGTATTAACATAGTAATTAACATAGTCTGCTGAGGATCTTACTTATAGATTTTATTGATATTTAATCTTCCAGCTATTATGTCGAGACGAATTCGATCCCCGGACTGTTAGGAATGCATCAAAATGCAGTCGGATTATATTAACTTAGTCCAAGGTACAATCAAGAATAATTATTTGGACTAAAGACTATAATATATAAGATATGTATATGCATTTATATAAATATCTTAGCAATACATTTTTTATTGTTTGCTTGTTTTAGAGTATTTTAGAATGGATTTTGCTGGAAGAATTTTTTGCTAAGTTCCAAATTGAACGGAATTTAAATAATTGTTTTTAGTTTTAATGATTTCAACAAATTGAAGCTAATTTAAATAACTTTTTTTTTATTTTTAAAGATTTCAACATTTTTTTTACTGTATTTTTAAGGGATTTAAGAAAAAAATATTGTAATTTATAAGTTGGCAAAGAAACTTGGGAAAAGTAGTAAAGCTCTCTGTCTGGAAGTAAAAAATGAATTTATAAACCTTTGGTTCTATCGATAATGAGTGCAGTACCTGGTACAGCTCAGAAAATAGTACTGGAAATAGGAGGCTGACGATTTCTTACTGATTATTCAGTAAAAATAATAAAAATCATAATATATTTAATTATATTTGTGTGTAAAATGCTGAAATATGAAAATTTGAAATATGAGAATTTGAAAACAAGAAACTAAATAAGAGTGAGCTTATTGGCCTATGACCTCACCTGTAGAAAAGGTAAACTGTGATAATTCTTAGATAAAAGTGAAAATATGATTTCGTTTCCGAATTGTTATAAAAACTTCGATTTTTCTTTAACAGAGTTGACTTGACATTTTGACTACAGGTGAAACAGCTTTAATAGTTATAAAATAGTCATAATAAACATAATATTTTTCCATAATTAAACAATTTTATATATAGTTATAACTGAAAATGTATTGAAACAGTTTCACATTGTCGATTCAATTTTACATGCACTTCACGATAAACTCCATAAAAGCCAGATCCTTGTTGAGCTCGGAGACCCGCTTGAAATGTCGCTGGACATAAGGAGTAAGCACTTCCACCAGATTTCCTTTGTTGTAGAACTTTTGTCCAGTGTTCAGCAAGGCGTCGCCCAGCAAATGTTTCAGCACGAGGTTAGCGATATATGAATGACGGGAATTGGTGCCCCACGCCTTGACGTGCTGCAGCAACGCCAGTCTTTGATCCAAATTCAATTGATCCACCAATTGACGCGCGGCGCTTGCATCACGTTTGCGTATAAAACTGCAAATGATGTCATATGAGGCCTTCGGCTTGTCTAATAGCAAGGCTAGCTTGAAAGCCTTTTCCAGCTGCTCTTGTGCGTGAAGAAGCGAGTGGAGCGTCTGCTCCTGCTGCAACATGGCTTGTCGCTGGTCCAAGGCTTCATTGCGCACCGCTTCGGTAACGTCGCCAAAGCGAATCAGCTTGGAGTCCGCACCACCTGTGTAGAAGAAGCGATTGCTGCACGCGGACACCGCCACAGACCACACGCGATCGCTGTGCTCATCAATGGACTGGACACAGATATTGCTTTTGATGTTCCATAGCTTCAACAGACCATCCGAGGCGGCCGAAAGTATAAACTTGCCATGGTCAAGAAACTCAACACGCAATATCGTACACTCCTGCTCCAAGCGCTTTAAGCAACTGAAATTGGCAATCGACCAGATTCGCAGGCTACAGTCGGACGACGAGGTCACCACAATTTGATCAACAGGTGAGAAACGCACGCACCACACACCACGCGTGTGCCCACGCAGCACGCCCAGCAACGCGTTCGAGTCCGCCGTCCAAAGCTTTGCCGTCTTGTCCTGCGATGCGGTGGCCAATATTTTATTGTTAAGCGCGTACGTAACGCAATTGACCTCTTTGTCGTGGGCGAGGGCTGCATAGAGCAGCGAGAAGGCATAATTGTTGCGATCTTGTTTGTCTCGCGACAGCTGCCACACCTTCATGCTGCCATCCTGGCAGGCGGAGGCGAAGCCCTTGGCACCGTTGTGGGTTACGGCCACACAGCCAATGGTGGCCGTGTGGCAATTGGTTTGCTGGGTCAGCGGTTGCAGAAAGCAGTCGATCTCGTGCGATAGCTTCCACAGATGTATGCTGCAATCCTTGCCCACGGATATCAGCAGATTGTGTGACGCAGCCAGCGACATGACCGTATCAGAATGTCCACAAATCAAACGGCAATTCATGTCCTTCTGCGTGTCATACAGTTTAAAGTGTTTGCTGTTAGTTGCGACGGCCAGATAGCGATCATTGTCACCCAGGAAGCACATGTCCAAAATCTCATCATTGTAGCCCACCAGCTGCTTGACAAGCGTGATCTCCGCACACTCCTGCTCGGTGCTCACATTGTAAATTATGATATTTTGCTCTGTTGTAATTAGCGTCAGCTGCTTCTTGATGCTGCAGTAAATCAGACGACTTATTTCAAACTCTGTCTTTACTAACAGATCCCGTATTTTCCACGCTTTCGTATCAATTTGCTGAAGCTTTCCCGCGCGACAAGCGACCAGCAATTGTCCTCCATCTGCAATATGGGCCACGCCCTCAAGCTCTTCATACAAAGGTATCACCTTTGACTGTGTCCAGGTGTTCGATTTTGTATCTAATTGCCAAGCAATGAGCACCTTGTCGCGACTCACTGTGACCAGTTGGTTGCAGTCAGCTGCTGCAGTCCTGAAACTGAGCCCAGTTACTTGGGAGATGTGTCCTCGCATTTTATGCAGCATTGTCTTTGTCGTGTAATCCCAACCGTATATCGTGTTGTCGGCGCCGGCAGCATAAATTTCACTTTTTAAAGGATTGGGATGGAAGCGAAGCACCAGAGCAGGGCCAGGAAACTCCTTCAAAGCGCACAAGCAGCTGTTGTTAGCGAAATCCCATAGCCTGAGCGTGGCATCGGCCCCGCCACTGGTGCAAATAAACTTGCCACACGGGCTGAACTCGATGCGTACAACGGGCCAATTGTGCTGACTTTTCCAAAGCTTAATTAGCTTTTGCGTACTTAGCTCCCATAAGCGTAGCAAGCCACTGCCATGTGCGATAACCAAATGCTCCCGTGACATTGCAAAGCAGTAAATGTTGTCTTCGTCCACCTTGGCATCATCGAGTTCATCGCTGATTTTAGGTATCTCCACATTGCCGTTAGATTCACTGCTGTTGGAAACGGTAACTCCAAAGCTGCTCACAATTTGAGAGGTTTCCACATATACTTGATTTACGACGTCGCCATTCAGGCAGTAAACGTACTGTCCGTCTTCACTCCAGGCAATATCGCGTCCCGCATAGAAGTTCGTGTAGCGAGCCTCAGCTGCATACCTAAAAAATCATTGTTTTTTAAATAATAATCCATGGAATTGCTGATTTTTACTTACTTTTTTTCACTCACGCTTGCCAGCATGTTTTTATTTTTGTTTACAAAATTGAAATTGCTACCGCGTGCACATTGGAACTGGTAGGAATAATTCAAAAGAACTAGTTCAAATGTACCCCTATCATAGTTCACGTATACAATACGAAATTGGCATATAAATAGTAGGCATAACTATAAATATTTATGTGTTTAATAAAAATCACCCAAAAAATCAAAGTTTACTTTTAGTAATGACTCAAAAAATTGCCTATAGATCATGATTTCAAACAAATTCCACACGGGACTATAACTGTATAACTATATATACTTCGATATACTTAGATATATACTTCTATAGAAACCAATTTTCAGTTAGTTCACTAATAAATAAGAGTTAATAATTTAATATTTTACAGATTGAGTTCGAATATACCTTGAAACGGACGGTTCATAAGTTGTTGATATTTACTTGTTTCACCGATATTAATTTTACATTACTCAACACATACCAAAATCGCAAGGACTGGTCACACTGAGCATGATTTGCAGCTGTCAAATAAAAAGCCGTCAAATCATCGTCCCAACCAATTTGCAAGTTTACTTGATAGATATTTTGTTTTGTTAATAACAAGTCAATTTAAAATTAGCAACAAAAATGAGTACAATTGGCACTGGTGTAAGTATACTAATGATTCAATTTATAGCAGACATAAACCTTTTTATATTTTGTGCAGTACGATCTGTCGGCATCGCAATTCTCTCCTGATGGCCGCGTCTTTCAGATTGACTATGCATCCAAAGCAGTTGAGCGGAGCGGAACAGTAATTGGTATCAGAGGCAAGGACTGCGTTGTTCTCGCCGTGGAAAAAATTATTGCAGATCAATTGTATGAACCTGATGCAGCCAGTCGCATTTTTACCATTGAAAAGAACATCGGTATGGCCATTGCTGGACTCATGGCCGATGGAAATTTTGTGGCCGACATCGCCCGTCAGGAAGCCGCGAATTTCCGTCAACAATTTGAACGTACCATTCCCCTCAAACATTTATGCGATCGCGTATCTGGCTACCTCCACGCCTACACTCTGTACAGCGCTGTGCGTCCGTTTGGACTGTCGGTAATACTCGCATCGTGGGATGAGGCAGATGGACCGAAATTGTATAAAATTGAGCCGTCGGGAACGTCGTTTGGCTATTATGCATGTGCCAGTGGCAAGGCTAAGCAACAGGCCAAAACCGAGATGGAAAAGTTTAAGTTTGCCGATATGACCACCGATGAATTGGTCAAAAGTGGTGGTAAAATGTATGTCAAATCGGTTATCATTTTACGCTATAGTTAATATATTTTGTATTAACTCTTTTCAGCATTTATCAAGTGCATGACGAACTAAAGGACAAAGAATTCCGCTTTGAAATGGGCATAGTTGGAAGGGAAACGAATGGAGTGCATCTCATAAATCCCGACACATTCACCCATTTGGCCATCGAAGCTGGTGAAGCTGCCAAAAACGCTGATGATAGTGAAAATGAGATTTAATTTTAGTTCGAAATATGTACATCTGATTCTAAATCGGTTCAACATTACATTTTATATGTCGTCAAAATGACAAATAATACAGATAAAATGGTTCATGGTCAATTTTTAATTTGTGCCTATTCTATAAATTGAAGCAAAGGAATGCGAACGGAACACAAAAATAAAAAATTAAATACGGCATAATTGAAAGTAAAAACGATTATCTTTGGGGAGTCGACAATTAAAGAATATTGTGACATGTGCTGTAATTTAAATAAGTTTGTTTTAATCCATTATTGATTAGAGGATTTACATTTCAACTGAGGCTAAACGCGGGCAGTCTAAGGATATTCTGAGACCTGGTGCTGAGGCCCAGTTAACTGCGATAGTTAGCCCAGGGCTGAACTCTTTTTATCGATTGTTTGTTTAATCAGCTGAATAAGAATTCATCGTTGAAGTTATTACATTTTCTGCAAAATTGGAGTAAGTAAAATTAATGAGAAGTAATTATCAATATATTATTATATATTATACAAAGTATATATTTTACATATATAGCTTATCACAATTTGAGTATTACTTTTTTTTTTTAATAAAAAGTGGCAACGCTCATGCAGCGCACATATGTTCTTTTTCGCGCCAAAAAGCAAAATTAAATAGAAATAAACAATTTCAGTGATAAAATGACAACATTGATTGAACAGTTAATTACGAAAATGGGTCTTAGTGAAGAGCCTAACGTATTAGAGTAAGTATTTGTAATATTTGATTTCTAGCACAAATGTAACAAAGTTAATACATTACTAGGAAAACAACAGAACTATTACGATTGTTAGAGCTGCGCTCTACAAATGTTCCCCTGCAAATCAATGAGTATGGGAAAATAGTGCTGTGCGCGGATATTGCATCCACTCTACTAGATATTGGATTTGACAAAGAGCAGGCACTAAAACTGTCCGCATTGCGTAAAAGTCATTATGCCAATAACAAGCGAATGTTTGAGAAACTGCTCGATTTGAATAGATTGGCTAGCATAAAGGATATTTGTGTTCAGCTCAGCCTGAACGAAGTATCGCATAAGGCTGAAGAGCTCCTCTCTATTTTCAAAAGTGTTGCGCCTGAGAACGCGGATCCAGATCATCCACAATACGCTGCGATGGCTGTGTTCCACGCCTGTCGCTTAATGAAAAAGAAAGTCTCAAAACCAAAACTAATGCCATTTAGCAATCTGCGACCCACACAATGGCAGCAACTCGAGCAACAATGGGAGCGCATGATTGCAAAGCACTTAAAGGAAACTAATGTAGGATCTGGCTTAAATGATAAACTGATACTTCATCAGGAGCAGAATGTGCTTAACAAGAAGAAGACTAGTCAAAAGCCCGAAATCGAAGAATATGAACAATGGAAATCCCGAGTGTTAGCAGTAGCTCAGGCTAAACTCAAGGAATTGGAAACCAATGAGAATCAGATAGTAGTAGTTGATCAATAAAAAAAGAGTATTTTTATACCCTGAACCCATTGAAAATGGGAATTCAGGGTATAATGGTTTTGTGACAATGTATGTAACAGGCAGAAGGAGGCGTGGCAGACCCCATAAAGTATATATATTCTTGATCAGGACGACGAGCTGAGTCGATCTAGCCATGTCCGTCTGTCCGTCTGTCCGTCCGTCCGTCTGTCCGTCTGTCCGTCTGTCCGTCTGTCCGTCTGTCCGTCCGTATGAACGCAGTGATCTCGTAAACCACAAAAGCTAGAGAGTTGAGATTTTAGATATATATTCTTGTATACCATACGCAGTACAAGTTTATTTTTTTTTTTCGATAACTCATCCTATTTCCTTATTATCGATAACAATCGATATTTTGACTTTGTTTTTAAGCTATAACTTTTAGACCATAATACCTAGAGACGCCAAATTGACTATGTAGGTTGCTGTGATGTAAATACAGATAATAAACTTATTAAATTTTGGATACCTCTCCCCATTAGCCCCATAAGTGGAAAAAACGTATTTCAAATACTAGGGAGTTGGGATTTCGTATATATACACCTCTAGATGTCAATATTATGTCCTGAAAATTTCATTAAGAAAGTAGATCTAGAACCGAAGTTATTTAACAATGAATTTCTCATAATGCTGCATAGAATGCAGCCCAAGCGTAGCCGCTAAATCATCTACGCAGTAAGCGGCGCGCGTGCTTGTGTATGTATATGTGTGCGTGTGTGGGTGCACGCAGAGGGTAATATGTACCGGTAAAAGATATAAGCTAGATTGTTTAAAACACTGCCTCGGACTTGGTTCAGGGGATCTCGTAGTCGGGCAGACCCGACTAGAGCTTTCTTACTTGTTTTATTTGTAATTATTAAAATGCTTGCTTCACTTGCTTACTTTTAACTTATGTATTTGATATCTCATGCTGCCCTAAATAAACTTAAGTCATTTTAGTCAAATTTGTTTTATTGTCATGGGGAGCCATGACTTGTG
Organism: Drosophila gaucha; assembly: GCA_035045545.1. Lineage (NCBI taxonomy): Eukaryota > Metazoa > Arthropoda > Insecta > Diptera > Drosophilidae > Drosophila > Drosophila gaucha. The sequence goes on from JAWNOY010000341.1 coordinate 258,707, forward strand.
CCATTAGCAGTTCTCCGATGTCTTGAGGCTCTCCATTTGGTTTGATAGCTAGAAAGAATTAAATGATTACTCAAATAACTTAGCTAAGATACACACATACAATTATAAATAATAAGTTTCACTTCACGCCGAGTTTCCGGCCAGGTGTTCAGAAGATCTTGCAGGTGTTTGCAAAACTTCAGCCAGATTTCCCGCTTCATTTCCTGCATTTGCCAAGTGGCCGACAATTGGTGGTGCATTGCATCGAAAAATGATAGCATAGGCGTTGCTCCTTCCATCGCAAAGTAGTATGTGGTGCCATTTATTGGCTTAGTAAGTCTATAGACCGCATGCTTGAACGGACGCTTGACACCTGCCCTATTGATATGTTGGGTTTCGAGTGGCTGAAATATAATGTTTCCAAACATAATATAGAATATAATTTATAATTTCTTACATACCTCAGCTTCTTCTAACAATTCGCTTGAAAGCTTGCCATCCACAAACATTTCACTTGGAACTAGGATTACCAAACGATTTATTCCAAATGTCACTTTTTGGTTATCCTCATATTTTCGCATGCGATTCTGCAAGCCGTCGTTACCGCGCTCGGGCAGCGAAAGCTTTAGATATCCATGGAAATAGTTCGAGGCCATGCCAGAAGCATAGTCGAGGCCATGGGACTCCCGGATCCAGTGGGCATAGCTCAATGAGCTGTGGCTCAGCTGCACGTAGGTAAAAATCCAGTAGAGTGGAATAAAGACAAGCGATTTGCTGTTGGGCAGCAAGGGAGCTAAATTGTTGGTGCTTCCAAAGCGTGCCAGTCCAGTGAATATCACAATTAATGCAAGAAATATTGTTTTGTTCTCAAACGTATAGGCGCGCCTTATAATTGTGGTAAGACGATTCTCAAGTAAATAATACTTGCTGTGTTTCAGATATTCCGTTGATACGTAGAACAAACGCTGTAGAAGTTCAGCAGTAAATACCACCAAGCAAATTTGAATGGCATAGTCTGCGGCGCAACAGATTTATATAAATCATGTTAGTGTGAAAAAAAATATATTTTGATATATAATGATCGTGATTTTGCAAAGTACTCACCAATATAATCTCCCACCATCTTTAACCTTGCAACCTTCTTATCAGTCCTTTGATCCTCTTCTGGTGGAGCTGCCATCACTGTGATTCAGTAACAACGTTGCCAGACATTTCATCTATAATTTGAAGGTATTCCCTTATCGATCAAATGTTTTTCAATACATATAATTAACTTAAACAGTTCAAAATTATATACAAAAAACCGGTTTAAATTATATTTTGCTCACATTTATTTATTTATACTATTATATTAAATTAATTTATTATTATCGACTATCGACGCATTCATCGATAGTTGTACAATAATCAGCATATCGGTAAGCTCACATCACACAATTAAGTGCAAGTGCATTTATAAAAATACAAAGACCGTTTTTGTCCCGAACTTGTTCGACTGATCCAATAAAAATCTGTAGAAATTCCATTCGGTATTCTTCAAATTATTTTGCTAAACATGATCTAATTGTTTTTTTGCAAACATACTCCCACTCAAATGCCGCATATTAACGTTTAAATATTGGATAAACAGTACTCTGCAATCGAACTTTTACATGTTTACGTTGGCTTCTGGGTAAGTTACAAGAAAAATAAATAACATAATTCGCGTAAACTGTTCTCAATTCATTATTATCATTGGGTTGCTTAAGCAGGAAAACGCCAACAACGACTGCGAACGAAGCATATTTGTTTGTTGTTTTGCTGATAAAACACAATAAGCGAGAAGAAGTATAAAGACGTATTACTCACCACGCCTTTGCGGTCGGAAATAACTAGGGCTTGTTCGCATCAATACCCACATAATGCCGATATTATATAGTGTTATAGCCCGTGGCACGACGGTGCTGGCAAAGTTTGCCGAATGCGTTGGAAATTTTGCAGAAGTAACGGAACAAATAATGGGAAGAATTGGCGTACATAATCACAAAATGACCTACACACACGGCGACTATTTAATACATTATTCTTGCGAAAATAAGCTCATTTACATGTGCATAACCGACAATGTAAGTTAATTATGTCTATCGCATAACGAATTGTTAAAGATTATGTTTTTTATGTACAGGAATTCGAACGCTCACGCGCCTTTCTCTTCCTGGCGGACATTAAGCAGAAATTTATACAGACTTACGGCCTACAGGTTGCAACTGCAATCGCCTATGCCATGAACACAGAGTTCTCCAAAACTCTATCACAGCAAATGGTCTACTTTAGTCAATCGCGGGAAGTGGACACCATTTCCCGTGTTCATGGTCAGATTGATGAACTTAAAGACATTATGATTAAGAATATAGGTAAGAAGCAGACATCTCTTGCTTTCGTAAATTACTTAAGTTGTTTAATTATATTCACAGATAGTCTGCGCGATCGTGGCGAGAAACTGGAGCTATTGGTCAATAAAACAGAGAACTTAAGCAATAATGTAAGTTTGCAATTTAAGCGGAAATCTCTTAAGTATTTATGATAATTGCATTTTCTTCTAGTCTGTGGCATTCCGCAAGGCATCTCGCAATTTGGCGCGTCAAATGTTTTGGAAGAACATTCGGGTCTACGTTGTCGTTGGCCTAGTGATCATATTTGTTATCTATGTAATTGTAAGCATGGCCTGTGGCGGCCTCGCCTGGCAGTCGTGCATCCAATAATAATGCGGCAAAGCAAAAGGTTATTGTTGTAGCTCATAGCGATTATTATTATTATCATATAAACACTTTCGTACTATCATAATCTCTGTTATATGTAATAAAAAGGAATGTATATAAAATCTATTTCCACACAAGTCCAGACTCAATTGTCCTCCACGTAAATGACATCGTTAACCTTGACATTTCCCGGATGGCGCAGACCCAAGTGTACTCCCATCGCAGGAGAGGGATAGTTAAACAGTCGATAGCTGTAAATGAATGTTGATTAACATCTAAATTTATAAAAATACTTTATATTTGTTGTCAATTTACCTGCGAAGTGTCTTAAGCGGTTCCCCATCGACGTTTCGTTCAGCCGTTTTTACGTTTATATTGGGCAAAATGCATCTGGTGCAAGGCGCCACTATGCGAAAGACAGCCTCGTTGCCAATGCGTATCCACTGCCAGTGGTCTTCACCGTACGGCTCGGCCACGTCCATTTTCAGTTCAAAGTTTCCACGGAATTGCAATGGGTCAACGGGGGACTTCAGTCGAGTATTTAGATCATCGATCGACGACAAATTTATGAGCATATAGCTTGTGGAATCATTGAGTGCGCCCTAAAAAGTATATATTGTATATATAGTTGGTAGTTTTTCATTTTGAGCTGTCAAATTATATAGGAACACGGCTTACATATATATTTCTATATTATGTGAATTAAGGTCGTCAATTTTTCCAAATTTTTCATTATTGCAAGAGAAGCTGAGAATAAGCTTCTGTTATACAGTTATATTTGCTCAAAAAGTGAAAAGAGCATATTGGTTTTGTGCAATATCTATTCAACTGCTTGTCTTTCCGTTATCAAAGCTTTATATATGATATATGATAAATGCTAATCTCAAAATAACGAGGATAAAAAATTAGAATACAAATTTTAGTGCTGGAATCAGAATATTTTGCAGGTGGATCTCAGTTGATCTCCTCTACAATCAGTAGATAGTTATCCAATATCATTATCAAATAGGAAATAAAACTTGTATCTTTCACAACTTTAAATTCGTTTTCGGTAGTAGTCCATACTTTAGTATGGACTCCAATCTTCATGCTTCTTGCCAGATTTCAAAAGGGATTTCTTAAAAATAGTTCAATACACAGAATACTTACAGAATCGACTTGTTTTAAGAAAGGCATATGTTTAAGTTCTGGAGTAGTGGCACGCACTGGCCCCGGATATGGGTAATAGACAAGCTTTACGCCCGATTCCTTCTTAAGGATAAACTCTGAGAACCATTTGTCAAAGCGGCTGCCGCACAGCATCACGTCTATGGCCACGCCCCAGACGGAGGTGTGTACATCCTTCGAGGGCGTTTCCAAGTGTTTGAAATCCAGCTCCAAATCGGGCATGCCAGGTGCACTGAATACCAAACCATTGGCTATCGCTCTGGGCTGAATTTTCACCATGTGCGGATATCCTCTGGCCGTAATCATTTCATTGTTGTCATTGACTAACATAAACTTGCGATCGCGCACATTTCCAATGCCAATGCCGAGCACATCGCAATCGTACTCCTGCTGGCTGCCCAGCTCGAGGGGAGCACAAGATTTCACTGGAAACACATTGACCTGCTGCAATGTGCCGACGCGGCGCCACTTCAATGGCATCCTATCGCGATGCAGGTGGCGATATATCAGGTAGCCAGCACCACCTGCCGCAACCAGGCTGACGCCCATGCCAATCAGCATTTTGTCGGACAGCCCATAGCCGTTGACTGTGGACACATTTAATATATAAATATTTCATATAAAATCAATATTTCAACTTACTTGATATATTTCGGTTCATCTTCTGTCCGTCCACTTATCACTTTAAAGATGGCTCTGTCCCACATGTTGATTTTCGCTCAATATAAAAAAGCTTGCCAAAGCTCTACAATAAAAACAATATCAATGATAATGCAGCTTTCAAGATTTCCATACACATACATATGTACATATGTGGTATACATGTATAAACAGTGCTAAACAGTTATACACATACTTCTACATATATTAATACAATTACAAACTCATAATTAGAAGTGTGAAAAATAAAATGGTTCAATTTCAACTTTGTTGTTCAATGTGTAGATAGAGACTTACATGCAACAGGTATAACAAGTTAACTAAATTGAGTTGCTGGACTTAAATATACCCTGGGCCCAATTTTTAAATTTCATAATACATTCAATTTTTACATAAGTATAAGTTACGCGCCTTGCTCTTCATCTCTTCTCTCTTTATACTTATCGATCACTGCTAAATTTTTTGTTAGCACTAAAAATGTTTTTCAACCATAAAAAAATGTAAAAACGCTCCAGTCAGGACTGCCCGACTGAGAGATCCTCTGAACGTTTGTTCGAGTTTGAATTTTTATATACATACAACAAAATGACAATAAAAATGCAACAGTAAAAAAAATTTGTATTACACTACACACAAAAAGGGACACAAAAAAGGGAAAAAAGGGAGTTGAAAAAAGGGGAAAAACGGGACAAATAATTTTTAAAAAAGGACAGAAAACAGGGCCACAATTTTTAAGTTTAAAAACTAAACTTTTAATATATACATGTATATATGTAATAATATATACATATATATATGTAATAATATATACATATATATATGTAATAATATATACATATATATATGTAATAATATATACATATATATATGGATTTTAAACACATGATTCCATATAACCTTGACCTGAGCCCACTTGTTTTAAGTATTTTTCGGTCAGCACGTAATTATCGATATCGATAACCTACGATCACAATTCTTATACAGTTTAAGTGGTGGTACGATGATTATTGAACCGATTCAACTATATTCATCGTTTAAAAGAGGACAGATTTCCGGACAATGGGTGTTTTTTCTGGCTAGACTAAAAAGAGACAGATCCGGAAAAAGGCTGAAATGGCCACTCCTTTCAACGTACACATGTGTGCACACGTACAGAGGAAATACATGGCCTTGGCGCTAGCTGCCCCTTGCTTTTATAGATTAAACAAATTTTTTCTTTAATAACTTCCATGTTACTTAACGGATTTTCATGAAATTTTCAGCTTAAATCGATTTATTTAATAAAATATACGAAAATAACTAAAAAGGTAAAAAATTTAAACTGGTGCTATATTTCCAGATGAACTTCAATTAAATTGATTTTGAAAAATTTTGAGCAGTTTTCCAAAATATAAATAATCCGAAATTGTATTTTATATACAAGGAGCTAAATGCAACATTTTGTGACTTTAGCTTAAAAGATGTCAAAAAACGCAATCTCGATAACGCTTTAAATCGAAGGTCCTATATAGGAGGACCTTCGTATAAATTATAAAAATAATATTTTAAGACTTTAGACAGACGGACGGACAGACGGAAACGTCCTAATCAGGAATATATTTACTAAATGGGTCTGCCACGTCTTCATCTGCCTGTTACATACTTTTTGCAAAACCATTATACCCTGGTTTCCCATTTTCAATGGGTTCAGGGTACAAAAAAGAAAAGTATATAAAATCTATTTCCACACAAGTCCAGACTCAATTGTCCTCCACGTAAATGACATCGTTAACCTTGACATTTCCCGGATGGCGCAGACCCAAGTGTACTCCCAACGCAGGAGAGGGATAGTTAAACAGTCGATAGCTGTAAATGAATGTTGATTAATTTGAAAATTGATATAAATACTTTATTTTTGTTGTCAATTTACCTGCGAAGTGTCTTAAGCGGTTCCCCATCGACGTTGCGTTCAGCCGTTTTTACGTTTATATTGGGCAAAATGCATCTGGTGCAAGGCGCCACTATGCGAAAGACAGCCTCGTTGCCAATGCGTATCCACTGCCAGTGGTCTTCACCGTACGGCTCGGCCACGTCCATTTTCAGTTCAAAGTTGCCACGGAATTGCAATGGGTCAACGGGGGACTTCAGTCGAGTATTTAGATCATCGATCGACGACAAATTCATAAGCATATAGCTGGTGGCATCATTGAGTGTTCCCTAAAAATATGTATATATATTATATATATAGATATTTTTATATTATGCAAAAGTTTATGATTAATATGATAGACTCGTCAACTTTTCCACATTTTTAATTTTTGAAATTATAGTTTTTTTCCATAGTTTTAGCTCCGGTTATAGTAGTCTACTTCAACGATTGACTCCAATCTTTTTGCCAAATTTTAACAGGGATTCAATAGGGATCATCCCTACTACTTAAATCAATAGGTTAATATACTTACAGAATCGACTTGTTTTAAGAAAGGCATATGCCTAAGTCGTGGATTGGTTTCACGCACTGGGCCCGGATATGGGTAATAGACAAGCTTTACGCCCGATTCCTCCTGAAGGATAAACTCTGAGAACCATTTGTCAAAGCGGCTGCCGCACAGCATCACGTCTATGGCCACGCCCCAGACGGAGGTGTGTACATCCTTCGAGGGCGTTTCCAAGTGTTTGAAATCCAGCTCCAAATCGGGCATGCCAGGTGCACTGAATACCAAGCCATTGGCTATCGCTCTGGGCTGAATTTTCACCATGTGCGGATATCCTCTGGCCGTAATCATTTCATTGTTGTCATTGACTAACATAAACTTGCGATCGCGCACATTTCCAATGCCAATGCCGAGCACATCGCAATCGTACTCCTGCTGGCTGCCCAGCTCGAGGGGAGCACAAGATTTCACTGGAAACACATTGACCTGTTGCAAAGTGCCGACGCGGCGCCACTTCAATGGCATCCTATCGCGATGCAGGTGGCGATATATCAGGTAGCCAGCACCACCTGCCGCAACCAGGCTGACGCCCATGCCAATCAGCATTTTGTCGGACACCCCATAGCCGTTGACTGTGGACACATTTAATATATAAATATTTCATATAAAATCAATATTTCAACTTACTTGATATATTTCGGTTCATCTTCTGTCCGTCCACTTATCACTTTAAAGATGGCTCTGTCCCACTTGTTGATTTTCGCTCAATATAAAAAAGCTTGCCAAAGCTCTACAATAAAAACAATTTCAATGATAATGCAGCTTTCAAGATTTCCATACACATACATATGTACATATGTAGTATACATGTATAAACAGTGCTAAACAGTAATACTCATACTTCTACATATATTAATACAATTACAACAATTACAATACAAACTCACAATTAGAAGTGTGAAAAATAAAATGGTTCAATTTCAGCTTTGTTGTTCAATGTGTAGATAGAGACTTACATGCAACAGGTATAACAAGTTAACTAAATTGAGTTGCTGGACTTAAATATACCCTGGGCCCAATTTTTAAATTTCATAATGCATTCAATTTTTACATAAGTTTAAGTTACGCGCTTTGCTCTTCATCTCTTCTCTGTTTATACTTATCGATCACTGCGAAATTTTTTTGGTACTAAAAATATTTTTCAAGCATTGAAAATCTACAAAATATATTTTACAAAATGTATACATTATATATTATTGTAACTCATAAAAAAATATTTTAAAATAAAAATATAAAAATTTGTCATTATTAAAGTATTTAAGATTATTGCTATCGACGATCTCATATAATTAAATCAAATGTATTTTTAGTATTTAATATATGTTGTAGTCTAATATGCTCTTCTATCGCGCTATCATTTCGAACACAATCGAATAGTCGCATTCAAATTCGAGTATAAGAGACGGAATACCACTACTATTATTTTGTTTACAGTAAGATAAGAAGCATGACCGATACAAATACAGAAGTGGATGAGAATATAGCAGGGGAATTGGATGTGGGCAGCGAGCAATTCAATTCACTCCGGGCGCTATACGCTGCCGACTTTAAGGTCACAGAGAGGGCGCCAAAAGTGCTTTATCAAAATCTGGCAGCATTCGAAAGTGCTCTAGTTAAGGTAGGCGTTTGGCAATTGAACAAGCGACCCAAAAACAAAGATGTACCAAAGCCAACAAACAGCAAAAATCCATTTAGCGCATCTGCGTCTGCGGAGGCGTCGAGTGAACGGCGCTTTCAGCCGCATCAAATGCCTGTAGAAGGAGTTCCGAAATCGAAATACAAGCGCAACCTTTTCACACACATGGCCAGTGCGGAAGGCCCCTTGGCATGCCTGCAGAAACATCTGCCCGGTCCGGAGAAGCAGAACATAACGCGCCTACGGGTTCATTTGCGCAAGGAACATGCCATTGGTGGCAGCATCGAGGGCGAACTTGTGGCCTTTGACAAGCAGTGGAACCTATTGCTAAAAAATGCCGTTGAAGTCTGGCAGCGCCGCAAATATAAGTTTGGCAAGCAAGATATTTGTGGCACACCTGCTCCAGATGAATGCAACGACCGACTTCGTAGAATGGGAATCACATTGCCGGAAGTGCACGTGAAAAGCTTAAATCGCAAGAACGTGCAGCTACGACGTGAAGTGCCGCAATTGATGATACGCGGCGAAAACATAGCTTTAATTACATTTATTACGAGTAGAAAGGAGTAAATTTTGTATTTTTCCATCAAATCGGAGTTGTCTTTTAATACATTAATTTGTGTATACCATGGGCACACATTCCTCGGCTGCTACATGAGACGGCGAGTCATCCTCCATGAGATGCTGCAAGCTTTCGTTGGGATAGCTGGAAATAAAAAGAGATTGTCATTGAGTTCGTTTGATTAACTAATTAATAAATTTGCATACATTTTTGAGGGACTTTCATCGCTTAGCATCGTAACCGGGACAGTGGCCGAGGCACATTCCGGACTCATTAGTTCAATGGGAGTTGGTCTACGTTCTTGTAATTGTCGCGTTATTTCTGCTGTGCTCAGAGTGCCAGAGCCATCCTTTGGTGCCATCTGTTGTTGTTGTTGTTGTTGTTGCACTGACGGCGAGACCGTTGCTGTGGCCGTCAACAGTTTTTTTGCCGGCTGGTGTTGAATGGGGCCGCCGGTCATAATTTTACGTCTGCGCCCACGAGTTGCCCCACCAACAGCTGCTGGATGTGCCGAAGGAACAGCAATATTTGCAGCTACCTTTTCCTTGTGTTTGCGACGCATAGCCACAGTCTCCTTCGATGGGTCAAAGGTAGGTTGCGCCTGAGCTACCGTGGAAGTCATTGGTTCCGCATCGGAGTTGGAGCTGTCAGTGACATCACTGTCACTGGAATCTTTGGCAGGCTTCTCATATAAGAGCAGGCGATCAATTAAGAATGATCGGTCACGCGAGACTTTCAGCAAGCGGCGTTGATTAGTGTGTAATAAGTCCTGAAAGTACTCATTTTCCTGCAAATATGCGATAATTAAAGAATGCCAGCTATACACATTCACATCAATACTTACATAGATGAGAAATTTAAGTTTTCGCTTTAAGTTTCTGTAGCGCTCCTTGTAATCTACGTTCTCGTTTGCTGTGCCAGTGGATGCTGAACTGGATGCTCCAGTCACTCCTGCTGCTGCCCCAGCAACTGCTGCTGATTGTTTTGCATGTGTTTCTTCATCACTTTCTGGGTGTTCCTGCTCTGTCTTATTAGAGGGCGTCTTTTGATTCGCCAAAGATCGACAGTACCAACCGTCGAGCATATTGATGGGTTTTTATTTTAGCTTTCTTTCTTTATTGTAAAAACTATGAAAATGTTTGCAATTGCTGCAATGAATGCTGAACGCAGTCGATATTATACTGCGAAAGCTATCGAACAGCTATCGATAGATATTTGAGTATCTGCTATTCGATTGATCTTATTTCAGCACGTGAACGTATCGAGTATGTTTGATATCGATATGTTATCAGAAATCTTGAAAAGCTTGTGAACCGCACGTGTTGCATTTTGTTTATACATATGTGCAATGAGCAAGAAAATAGTTATTAATAAGCGTGTAAAGGGCCAGTCCCGTGAGGAGCTGGAACAGCTGACAAAAGCGGATTTAATTGACAAAATTGTGCAGCTAGAAGCGTACAACTTTCAGCTGAAAAATCTTTTACAAAAGAAACTGACCGAAAGCGACAAAAACAATTGTGAATATGCAGCGGTATTGCGTGGTATTGATGGGGATGAAGTAAAAAAAAAAGCAGATGCGGAAACTGCGAAAGATGTACCCAAAAATAAAGACAAACAACGTAAGTTTAATTGGGCCAGGTTAGTAAGACCTTTGCAAATAAAATTTCATCGTAGCTACTTATTTTGTCAAATCATTATAGTGCGCACCGTCGACATGTGCTGATTAAAGTAACATATTTTGGCTGGGACTATCAGGGATTTGCTTGTCAGGAAGATTCCGCTGATACAATAGGTAAGATTGCTAAGTCTCTACAACTAGATTTACTAATTATGAAAAATGTTTCCTGCAGAGGCACATTTGTTTCGTGCATTAGAACGCACCTGCCTGATCGAATCGCGTGCTACTTCGAACTATCATCGCTGCGGTCGCACCGACAAGGAGGTCAGCGCCTTCTGCCAAGTGATATCGATTGATCTGCGTAGCAAGCATTCCCCGGATGTCCAGATGGAGCCGGAGTCGTTAAATTCCGAAATTGATTACTGCAGTCTACTGAATCGAGTCTTGCCCAAAAATATTCAATGTGTCTCCTGGATGCCATTGCGAAACCCGGTTTATAGCGCTCGATTTGACTGTATTTCACGCACGTATCGCTACTACTTTCCCAAAGGTGATCTCGACATTGAGGCCATGCAGATTGCCTGCAAATTGCTTGTGAGCCATGGAGACTTTAGGAATTTTTGTAAAATGGATGTGCACAATGGCGTTACGAATTATATGCGAAATTTGCAGCACGCAGAAATAAAGCCATGTTATAATACAGAAATGCAACAGCATTTAAACTCAGGTGAGAATAGCTAGGGCACTTGCAGACAAATTTATATATACTTGAATGAATGTTTACTTTTGTAATACAAGCTATTTTATTCAACAGGTTACATCATGTATTATCTGGAGATTCAAGCAAATGCTTTTCTTTGGCATCAGATACGCTGCATTATGGCTGTGCTGCTGCTTGTTGGCCAGAAACACGAGCAGCCGTCCATTGTCACTAAATTGCTCGATGTTGCCAGCAATCCTTGTAAGCCGCAGTATACTCCTGCCATTGGCTTACCGCTGAATCTGTTCCATTGCGAATTTCGGGCGCACAGCACGCGCCAATCAGAAATCGCAGATTTGTCTCAGATTGAAAAAGCCGAAAGGAAAAGCGAAAGTGATCTAACCAATTGGGTTCACAGTGAGGAAAATCTACAAAAGCTGATCGAGAACGTGCAGAGTGAGTGGACGCAGTTCAGCATCAAGTGCACCATGATACATAACGTGCTAGAGCAGCTGGAGGCCCTGCTTGAGCGCAACTTCAAAGCACAGAAGATTCACGCACAGGCGATTCTCCTGCAGGATTCGGTCAAGCCGCGGCAGTATCAACCATTGCTGCAGCGCAAGCGATGCGGTGAGTAATTGTCTTCGTAATAATATGCTTAATGATAAACATGTATCTAATCTTTATGCAGAGAGCCTGGAAAATCGTATTGACCACTTTGTGAAAAAGCAACGACTGCTAGTGAAAAGCGACAAGGAAACTGAGGGAGACTGAACTCAAGCGGTATGCTGAAAATTAAAAAAATTTGATATTGTTTGTTAGTTGCTAATGATAACTGAAAAAAATAAGGTTTTTTTGGGGAACCGAATAATTAAATTAAACAATTTTAAATTATAAACTGCAGTCTGCTATTCCAAATCAACAAATCAATATTATATTGAACCTTCCACAGTTCCAGAGTAAGGATCACATTTGACCTTCTGCACAGAAAGTATTCAAGCTCAAGCTTTTATTTAGGTACTCATTTTAACGTAGGCATTTTTATTTTCAAAAAGTTGTACAACGTTTTGGATACTTAGCTTAGATTATGTAAATAATTTAAAATGATTAATTCATTGAATTACTTCATTATAGCTTTCATTAGATTACATTAGATTTGAATGTATTATACAAACAGATTTGTATAGGTTTTTACTATATAAATATAGTGATACACATGTATTATGTATGTAAGTAAAGGTACATATATGTGGTAGGGTGCATAAACATAACTAGTACTACATTTGATTGGTCTATGTACATATATATTATAGTTAAACAAATGATGTGCTGTTGCTCAGGTATTAACAAATGGAATCTCCATAAAAAGTGCCAACATGCATAGTCGATATGTATAGATTATGTGTATATTATTTATATATAATTTATGTGCCCATTGACTTTGCCTTTTGTAGTCTGAAATGGGAGAGAAGTTAATGTATATCAATAGCATCTTCAACTAACTCTGTTTAGTTACTTACTTTCTTCTTAAGATTTTAAGCACAATTGTGCCTTCGCGCACATTTTTGAATAGTCCAATTGTCTCGGCATGGCTCATGCCCTGCACGGAGAGTCCATTGATTTCCACAATCTCATCGCCTGCAATGGCAATTGTTGAAATATCGATGATCTGGTAGAAATGTTGGTTCAATTACTTACCCGCTTGCAGAGTACCATCATCTGCAGCTTGGCCGGAGGGAAAAACAGTTTTAACAAAGATGCCCATGTTCCCTTTGGGCGAGTCTCGTCCGCCCACAATGCTGAAGCCCAAGGACTTCAGTCCGGGTCCCTTGAAAAACGTAATTGTCTTTTGCGTGCATCGTCCATTGCCTGGACAATTAATAGGGAATATAAATTGTTTATTAAGAACTGCATTGTTAATGTTCTTCATTGGGTTATTTGTGTTAAGCTCACCCTCACTCATTGAGGCGCGAATGACTTCTGCCATTTCCTCATCGCGTATCGTTAGCTTCGCCACGGGCAGCGATGGACGATGATGCATTAGCGAGGCGGCTGGAGGAGCCAATGAGTTGGTTACATTTGCTGATGCAGCGGCTCCTGATGATGATGATGAGGATGGTACAGTGGAGCAGGAATTAAGAAATGGATTAGGCGCAAACAATGAAACGCTTTTTGGCGAGTGCTTGATATATAATGAATGGTGTTGTTGTTGTTGTTGTTGCTGTTGTTGTTGTTGCGTATGATTAGTGAGATCAGTTGTTGTTGTTGTTGTTGTAGTTGGGGTGTCAGCAGTAGTTGCTGCTGCTGCTGCTGGCGACGTCTGCATAAATAAACTGAGCCGCGACGAACTGAGACGCGAATGCGCAAATCTCAGGGATCGATAATGTGAATTAGTTAGATTAATGGAATTGCGAGCATAGTGCGTACGCTGGTTAAACTGCTGGCCAACACCTGAGGTGGAGCCGGTTCCCGTGTCATTGGACAGTGCGGCACCTTCGGAACAGCGCTTGCGCGCCAGCAGCCGCCATTTGTCATCATCCGCCAGCGAGGAGGCCACACAGACGCTGGCTGCCCGATTCGCATACACAGGTGTGTACGAGTCGTTGTTATTGGTGTTAACGGTTGTTGATGATGTGGAGGTATTGGAGGTGGTGTCATTGTTTGGTTGGTGGTTAAAGAGCGGTGTTGGTGTTAGAGCCAAGCTACGCTGACCTGAAGAGCTGCGTGCCCTGCGCCTCAACAGCTCATGTTCGGGCGCACTCACGTCAATCGAATGACGCGGCGTCGAGCTGCGACGATGCTGCATCAGTGGCATGGGAGTGGGCAGCGTACTAACGCTGGCCAGCGACCTGGCATCGCAATGATCTTCCAAGTCGGCTTCCTCCTGTTCACGTTCCCGATCCCTGTCCTGCTCCTGATCCACCTGCAGCTGCAGGCTCTGCAGACTGTTCAGGCTGTCCGTGCGTTGGGCATAGCTGAGCCGTTGACGCTGCGTGCTCATGCCATCAATGCGTATTTTGGTATAGAAATCAGTCACGGTGGCAATCTCATCGTGCGCTATGACCAGATCAATGCAATTTTCCACAAAGCAGCTCAGCAGACGCTGCACCTCGCCAAACGATTGAATGCCACGCAAATGTTTGCCATTCACATTGACAATCTCATCGCCTAGGCGCAGGCGTCCATCCCTAAGGAAGAATAGAGATGGGTTCATTAAAGTTTTAGTTCATTATTTGGGCATAATTAGTTTGTTTTAAAATACTTTCTAATATGCATTCAATTGACATGGCCTGTGAATGAATATTTTCCTATTTTTAACAACTGCTCTATCTTTTCTAATTTTAAATAATACATTTTTAATATTAAATTTTATTGGCTTAATTCCCATATCTATAAAGTATATATTTAAACTAAAATATGACTCATTTCCGAATACGTGTCGTATGATTATTATTTTTGCCCGCTAAATGGGCAGCACTGCCTGCTTACTGGTTCACTTTAAATGATTCCGAATACAATCGATTATTTTCTTATCGATACTTACTTTTGCGCCATGCCGTACGGCTCCAGCTCGACAATCAGATATCGATATTGCTGTTCATTGTTGTTGGTTACGACCATTTTGGGAGACAGAACAAGTCCGATATAGTCCTCCTGACATTTTCGCTCCAACTTCAGCTGCCGGAAACGCCGCCTGATTGTCTCCGTTTCGTAGTCATAGTTATAGCCGCCCAGGGAGACGGGTGCACTGCAAATGCTATTGCGCACAGAGGAGCCCGAGCCCAAGCCCAGGCCCATGCCGACGCCCTCAGAGGAACTGAGCGAGATGAGCGAATTGCGCTTTAAAGTGCCCGAGGCAATAGATTCTGTATCTCCGGCCGAGATGCTAAGATTATTGCACAGTCGGGCACCAGCGGTGCCGCCGCCACCATCGCTATCGTAGCCCGACTCATTGGAACTTAGACAACTACTTAATCTTTGGTAAAGTGGTTCCCAGTCCTTGGACGAGATGCTGTCATTGCGCGACACATTCGCCATCTGCTGATCCGGCGAGTGGCGCTGGGGCAACGGTGATCCACTCTGGGCCACAGCCAGATCCCGCTGAAATTGCTCGCGCTGATGTTGCTGATGCTGCTTTAGCAGCACCGAGCCTCCGTTCTCCTCCGGCAGCACCGAAAGACGCGAACGCAAAAAGGCATAGGGAAAGGCATTCCGACGGCTGGCATCCTGCTGACTACTGCTGCTGCTGCTGCTGTTGCTGCCAGCAGTGTTGTTTGGCGATCCGCCGCCGCCTCCTGGTGCAGCTCCGCCCACACTGTCGCCGGCAGAGCTGCCAGTGCTGCTGCAGCTGCTGGCAATGAGGCAGCTACTCACCTTGGCGATGTCATCGCAGCTGCTGGACTTGAGATTGGCAATGCGCGGCCCGAGCTGCTGCTGCTGCTGCAGATGTTGCCGCTGCTGCTGCTGCTGCTGGCTGTGCAGATTTAGGCCTTCGGTGGGATCGTCGCACTTGACGTAGGAGCAGCTGGACAACTGGCTGGTGGAGCTGCTCCGATAGAGCGTTTGGCTAGCTGGCGTCGCCTGCTGCGATGCCTCCGAGGCCTTCAGCAGATTGTGCGACCGATGATTCAGCATGCCCGTCGAGCCAATCCGATGAAAGAAATTCTTCAACGCCTTCTGTGGGCGTGTCACTGGTCCATGCTGGTACTGATGCGTTGGCGTTGACTGCGCGCTCTGGCTGCCCTGAAATTGTTGTTGCTGCTGCTGTTGCTGCTGCTGCTGCTGTTGCTGTTGCTGCTGGTGACGCTGCTTGATCGTTTCAATGGGTCCCGACTTGCACTTTTTGAGCGTACTGCTTTGATAGGCGCCAGTAGGCGTGGCCGACGGCTTGGCACTGCTCGACTTGTGCGTTGGCGAGTGAAACAAGCTGCGCAGATCCGTGTGCGATTTGTGTGTTGCATGGGCGGCGGCGGGGGATTCGCTGCGCTTCAGCAAATCCAGTTTGCGACTCATGCGCTTGCCCCACGTGAACACTGCGAAGGAAAAGGAGTTGGGTTAAAGCATAGAAAAGAACTCAATCAGAAAGTGATTTCTAAATTAATTACAATGCTTCAATAAATCTTAACACCTCTGGGCCATTGCCGCCACTGACAGCCGCCAGAGTCACACGTATAAGAAATGTCCATATATCAATTTAAAAAAAAAAGAATAACCCAAGCTTGGACCTTGTCCGTTCTTTCCTTTGCGGTTGATAGCCTGTCACGTGCTCGTGAAAGGCATCGGCTTACACACACACACACACACACACACACATATGTATATATATATGCATTGCTGCAAGCCAACCACAACAAAGGTCGGCTTAAAGAACGTGTTGATTGTTGCAGCTTGCAGTAACCGCAATTTGAATGATAGACTGCACATGCAAATTGTAGCGGTAACCTTAAACTTTCTCCGTTGCGGTACTTTTAGCGTTATTATGTGCAATCTAAATAAAATAGCAAGACTTAAGCTGTGCCAAAGAGAATATATTTCAAATTAATACATTTTGCGCGCGTTTTGAAAGCTCAGCTATCGCAAAAACATATCGATATATCGCTACAGCTGGCATGTATTTTTTTCAGTATTTTTATCTATTTGCTTTTTCCGCTTACTATGTCTACAGTCACACTTCACACGTAAACAACAATTGATTTTTCGCGAGCAAAAAAATGTCGGTGGCTGCGAAAAAAATTGCCGAGGCAGAACAATTAGTACACACAGCCGAAAAAAGCTTAAAAACATCATTATTGAAATGGGTGCCAGACTATGACAGTGCCGCCGATGAGTATTCGAAGGCTGCAACTGCGTATCGGATTGCGAAAGCTTTTGACAAAAGCAAGGAGTGTTTGTTGAAATCTATTGAGTGCTACAAAAACAACAAATCCTGGTTCCATGCAGCAAAGTCATACGAGCAGATTATCTTGCTGTGCAAAGATCTTGACAAGCTGACCGATGTTGAGGAATATGCCAACAAAGCGTGTAGCTTGTATCAACAACATGGCTCACCAGAGGCTGCCGCCTCCGCACTGGACAAAGCGGCCAAGTTAACGGAGCAAAAGTATCCGGATATGGCTTTGCGCTTCTATCAGCACGCGGTGGAGGTCATTATGATTGAGGATTCAACACGGCAGGCATCCGAATACTCCTCGAAAGTGTCAAGGATCTTGGTGAAGCTGCAGCGCTACGAAGAGGCGACAAAGGCGCTTAAAAGAGAAATTGGATTCTATCAGCAAACTGAATCTTATGGTCAGATTGGACGTTTGGTTGTGGCACTAGTACTGGTGCAATTGGCTCTAGGCGACTCGGTCGAGGCAGAAAAGTCCTTCAAGGAATGGGGCACTTGCTGTGAGGCCGAAGAAGTGTGCACGCTGCAAACCCTGCTGGAAGCCTTCGACGAGGAGGACGGTGAGCTGGCAGCAAAGATGCTCGCATCTCCATTCATCCGGCACATGGATGTGGAGTATGCCATTTTAGCCAAGAACATTCCATTACCAAAAGGATTAGAAGTGGAGAAGAAATCTGGTGATGCCAACGAATCGAATAGTACCAGAGAAATCGAGGATGATGGCGAAGGCTTGTGCTGAGATCTCGTCCCTAATTGTTATTTAACTGCTAATCAACAAATTATCCAATTAATACAATTTACAAATTAATCGTTATCATAATATATGCCTAATAAAATGATGTTTAAAATCTTTTTGCTCATATTTAGTGAAAATACTATATATTTATTCAATTTTGCATTGGTCTTATATAAGAGGTAAGCGAAATAAGTGAAGCCAAGTTGCCTCTCTTATATTTGTATAAGTTGACTAAGCCAATCATTGTGTAGCTTACTTGTATAAGATGAACAGTTAATCATGAAGTGTGTATGCAAGATTATATAAGATGATTTAATACCAATAAGGTATAAGTTTTTGTTAATGAGATTGTATAAGATAGCGAGAAGTCCTAGATTTATTAAAGGAAATAAAGCAAAACCTTCATAATAACTGTAATGCTCCACAATTGCTATCCGATTAATTATGATTAAGTGCTGCCACATCGCCCACTCCGCAGTTGCCGAAGTTGCCAGACAGCCCAATTACAAATGGCCCCTCAGAGTCCTGTACATAGCGAATGTCAAATAGCATCGTAATTTTTAACGATCTGGTTTAACATCGATGGCCAAACACTTTAAAAGCCATTTAGGGTGGAGCTTTAGTTCGTTTAAAAACATATTTATACGCTTGTCCCATATTTATCACAGAGCAACAGAGAGAAAGAAAGAAATGGAGTTGCTCAAACAATTAGTATAAAACATGATCATAAGAATCCGTTGCAGCAAATCTCTTCTTGTTGTTGCTTTCCACCACGTTGGGCATCGCAAGCACATTATGGATTCAATAAAATTTTGAATAGTATTTTCATCTACGACATTAAGTGCGCTATGTGCTCATAGTCATGGCCATCGAGCGAGTCCCCTTGGCTTGGACACCATCTGCATTTGCATCGGCATCTGCATCTGCATTTGCGCGTCGGGCTCGTGCCAAAGATGTTTAATAGCCGGAGCCCAGCTGCGGGCCTATGTGTGGGCGCAGCCTCAATTCGGGTTGACAGTTGAAACAACTGCAGCTATAGTTGTAGCTCAGCCACTAACAGAACAGCTCCACCCAGGCCTGACCGACTTTGTTCCGCAATTGAGCCGGCCGACGGCTCTGTCCATTTGCATTTGATTAAAATTTCAACACGCGAAGCCGTTTGCCAATCAGTTGATGGGGATTGGGGGATGGGTGTTAAACAATAATAGCAAATGGTGCAGGCATCAATTATATGACAGCCTCTGCCACGCGGCACACACTCATCGGGGAATCAAAAACGACCGCCGGCCACATGCCACAAATTCTACACCCACTTATCTTTTGAGACGGTGTCAAGTGCCCCCAGCTCTGACCGGGCCAAACCATCCAACCAGAGCCCAGCTCAAAGTCGGCTTTGTTGCAACTCGCTAGCTAAGAGTGAGGCAGATGGAGAATGTGAAAGAAAAAAACAGGAAAGAAAGGTCTAGTCAAAACTATACGACTAGGAGATACTCTGAACTTCATAGCAAACTTTTTGACTGGGCTAAATCGACTGGGTCCAGTTACCTAATTAATTGTAAATATAGTTTTTCCATGAAATTTATTTTAAATATAATCCACATAACTGTTTAAATAGTTCTGCTTCTCACAGTCAGTGCAATAATAGTTGCTTCATTCTAACATTCTGCTAACTTTCAACAATTCAAATAATGCGGCAAAAAGATGCTAGCTATAATTACTTTCGTTCGATAACCCCAATTGACCGATAACAACAATCGTTCAGTGATGACATTTTCAGTAATTTGTTTGCTAACAAAGCTCAGCTCTAGCTGCGGCTGTCGCATTGCGTCCACGTGAAGATGGTATCGTAGCCATGGCCATTGGCCATTTGCATTGCGTGTCAGAGACAATTTAGTTGTAAGTTTATTTTGCCTCAGCATCTGTTGCTTTGTTGTGCGTCATTCTAATGCCAATCTTAATTTATTCTAATTAGTGGCGGAGCCAGAGAGTATATATAGATATGTATGTGGTGCCGCCGCAAGGTCAAACGCCACGTCAATAGCTGTAAATGACTTTCATCAGGGCTCAAATTATGGCCATAATTGGCCGGGCTTCGATTTCCAAGCTACAACGACAACGGCAGCATGAGAAATCAATAAGCGCCAAGCTTTAGATCGCTTCTCGCCCAGCTGTCGAGTGGAGCCGCAGTTGGCAGTCGACAGTCGTCGGCAAAAACATAAATGCTATAATTTTGCCTCGGCGCTGAATTCCATCTTCATCTTCCATCTTCATCCAAACTATTCCATCTGCATTGCACGCATGCGCATTTATACTGGATTATCGCTTATTACATGTTTCTCCCTCGACTTGATTTATTTCGCCGGCCGATTATCGATCTCTGCTCAGTCCGAGGCATTCGCTCCGTTTGCCCCCGCCCCTCTCAAATTCAACGTCTTCTCCGTTATGCGACGATCTAGATCGGAGAATTGAAGCGCGTACGTGAGATATTATTGTATGCCGTGTGCATTTTGGTTGCCGTTTTGCCTCATTTCAATATTTGTTATTGGTTCGTGTTACTCTTGTCCATTCGCAGCGCCTTGCCTCTCGCTCTTCCACATGTTCTGCTTCTGACTCGGCTCTCCGTTTGCTTCGGCGAATGAGCTACATTATGCAAATGTTTGTGATAGTCTTTCCCATGACATGGTTTTTAAACTTGGTTGGCTAGTGTAATTTTGATAAGTAGTCTATATTTTACAGGTGCACTACTTCAATCGAAGCATGAAAAGGGGGAAAAGATATATCTTTGATAGAGAGATAAAACTTCTTTTAATATTTGGATCTGATCATATGTTTGGTAGTTTAAAATTTCTGAAAAGTCATTCGCTAAGTAATATATTTGATTTTTTGCAGAAATCTTCAGATTTTCAAAAGGTGAAGTATACATAGGTTTATCTAAGAAGTCTCGGAGTCTGACACTTTGCAAAAATATGCAACTCCCATAGTTTTAACACCAGAAATTATTAAATCTATCTCTTTACTTCCTCTCAATATTTTTTGTCCAAACTCTACCCCGTTTCAACAGTGTTTAAATGAGGAGTAAAGTTTGTTAAAAAACTTCTATAATTTAAACAAATATTTAGACGCAACTTCCTTCTCTTTAATTTCTGTTATTTTAATCTCGAATACATATATTCGTATATTAGCTTGCTTTAAAGTTCTCAGTGCCTTTCTATACTTTCCAAACGTTAACAGATATCTTATTTCTGCACGTCTTTATTAGGTTGTTAACATTTACCTCCAATTCCAATTAGTTATATCATTTCCTCTTTAGCGAACTAACCGCAACTTTTCAGCGCATGTCACATATGTAACTCTTACATTGCGAATCATCAGTCAAATGGATCACATAATGCCACGCTTTGTCACACTTGGTCGCTTATGGGATTTAGGGCCCTCTAACCGAAACCACAGTCCAGACCATAAAAGTACCATCCCAGTTCCAGACCCAGCCCCAGTCACAGTCGCAATCGCAGTTGGCGCTCTGGATCGCATTACAACAACGGCGCACAGTGGAATCTACACTCATTTTTTACAGCAAAAATTATAACTTCTGAGCGAAGCAGGTTAGGAAATTGTAAAAAGCAGAAGCAAGAGAATGTTTTAAAATTTAAAATAAATGTTCGCACAGTGTGATTTGATTTTCGCCACGCTTAATTGTTAATGGCTCCACTGTGCGGCGGGGCAACAATGCAAAATCGGGTCAATACGGTATTTCACCTCTATACATAAGCACGCAGCCATGCCCACATTCAAGTATCGATGACAATCGCGAACGGTTGATGATGCGTTGACAGATGCGGAAATCTTCAGACATTAACAAAATACTCGAACTGAGGCAAATTGATTTTAATGCATGTTGAATGAATGATATAAAATGTATTGAAGTAACTGCAAATACATAACTAAACTGTTTTTTATTTTTAAAGAATTCGCAGATTGGTTAAAGTTGCAGAAATATTCAAATTATTTTAGTAATTTGCGAATTTATGTATGTGTGCATATGCATGTAAGAATGTGCGTGACAAGCTCACTAATCGAATTTTAAGTTGTGCTGAGAATTATGCAAGTTAGAGCGAGATGACCCAATTAGTGTGGAGTGGGGTGGAAATACAACCCACCATGGTCTGTCGTATTTCTGTGCATGTGTGTGTGCGCTGTGTAATTGTTTCTATTCTTATTGCCGTCTTTTCTTTGATCAGTGTATTTGACAAATTGCAGCGCATAGGCAATTGATTTTTAATTGATTCATATAAATATAAATGTATATGGCTGCTATTTCCTACAGTATGCTCAAGTATCAATTAAATAGCACTACAAACTTTGCCACTCACAGTCGCCATTTAATTTATAGCAGGTCTCTAATAGACAGAGTGAGAGAGAGTCCATAAATTAGAGGGGACACGGTAAGCTGTATGTGTATATATATACATATATGTTTGTATGTATATGCCAATATAAATATAGATGAAGATAGCAATCAGGGTGGCATTATTTAAAAATCAATTTCAAGGCATTTACGGATTTACGGCTTTGGGGTTTGCCATCTATTTTCGTCGCTTGTTTGCTTTTAATCTTAGTGGAGGGGTAAGAGGGGAGGGGCGTGGTACTCACCATTTCGCGTGGTGCTCGCCAAGGATGTGGCGCTGCCTGTGCTAATGTTGCTGCCAGCATCGCTATTTGTGTCGGCAGCTGTTGTTACCAGTTTCTGGTCATCATCTAGGACAACGACGGGCACGGCTGTCACCAGCTTGTAGTCGGGCATGTGTCCTTGAAAGTGTAACAAAAGAAATATTAATAAATAGCTCCTATAATTTGTAAATGCAAAGTGCATTCCCCTTAATTGACAAAAAGCTCAACAACACTTCAACTGATAGCAGCCAGCATCAAAAAAGAAAGAAGAAGAATACTCAATGATAAGCTTAAAATATTGAGGAAAAGGTATTTGCAAGAGTCTAAAGCTTGCATACACTAATAGGTCTTTTAAATTCAAAATCAAATTCTCAATAAAATATTTAATATTAATTATAATATTGGATATACTAACAGATTTATTAAATTTCAATTCAAAATATTTATAAAATCTATTTTTGTAATACTTAAAAACTTAAACATATAGCTTGAAAATTGAAAAAAATATTTTTTAAATATATTTGTTATGTTTTAGAAATCTTTATAATATATATTTTTAAAACTAACTTGAATATTAAAAAAGGTGTTATTTTAAATCAATTTATTATGAATCTAAATCTAAATAAAATATATTTTTATAATATTAAAAATGTTTAAAATTAGCTTGAATTTAAAAAAAAATATATATATTTTTTTTAAATATATTTATTATAATTTAAAATGTAATAAGAATATATATTTTTTATAATATTAAAAACTTTTTTAATTAAATTAGAAAATTAAAAAATTAAATTTTTGAAATATATTTATTTAGATTTTTAATCTTAATAATAAATATATTTTTATAATAACAAAAAAGTTATTAAAATTAGATTAAATATAAAAAAAAAAAATTTTTTTATAATATAATTCATAATATAACTATTCTATTATATTTATTAGGTGAAATAAATTTTAGGCTGATCAATAAAACCTAATAAAAAATGGCATGGCAAAAAAACATTTGAAAATTAAATAAAAATATATTTTGAAAAAAATATATATAATTCTTAAGAAAAGGGTGCTTAAATATAGGATTTACTCCGGCTCAACTCGATGTTGTGTTCGTATTACTTCTGGTACTTTATAAATATAAGCAGATGAGGAAGTTGCTGACAGTTTACTTGGAGATGGTTGGGCGGTTGGGTGTAAAGATTTGGCTGGCCTTTTTGGCAATATTGTTGGCGAAACCGCAGGCCAGCTTAAGATATAATTTGCCCAAAATGGTTTTGCAGCAACTAAATAGTTCCAATACCCAATTCGAGCAATGGACGAGGCAGTTGAGTGAGAAGCTCAGCGAGGAGCAGCAGCAACGTTTGGCTTCGAATGTCAACTTCCTGGAGAGTTCGCGAGGGGAGCTTGAAGAATTGCAGCAGCAACTCAGTCCCAATAGCAGCAACCACAATCCGCTAAAATTTCGGCTATGGCTCAGTTTCTATTGGCAGCTGCGACGCGCGAATCGCTTGGACAACAACAATATATTGCTGATAGATTTTGCATTGAATTTGCGCCGATTGCAAAAGGATTCGGAATGGAATAGCAGCCGGGTGCAGAATATGTTGCAGAGTTTGCCAAATGCATTGGGCGTCTTGGCTCGGAGTCGCTTTCTGTGCTTGGAGCACGACAGGGATATGTGGTATGTGTTGCCAGCTGGAGCAGTGGAGCTGGGCGCCAACAGTCGCTGTTGCATGTGGCAAACGGAGTTGGAGGCAGCGACGCCTCAAGGCTGGCTGCGCTTGAAGAATGTCTGCGAAAAGCATGACACTTGGTTCATCAATATTCTGCAGCAGCTGCAGTCAGGCAGCTACCTGTTGCAGACGTCGCCCAGCAACAATTCCACCTACTATTGCATTCGCAAAGGAGCGGGTTACTATAGAGAAGTTGCTGAAGAGAGTTTAGGAAAGGATTGCCATTGGCAGCTCAACGATTGCAGTCAATTACCAGCGCTGTTAAAAAGGTTTTATGGAGTATAGACGAGATAGATAAGAAATATATATCTAAGACATATATTAACTGAGCTGATCTTTAACTTCTTTTAGACTCTTTTTTGGTCAGAACAGACTAGAGATGGGCGTCGGGATCGGGTTTTTCGGGACCCGAAATTGTCCCGAAACAATTTTCGGACTTATTGGGAAAGATTCTAAAAAATTCCAGGTCGATCGGAAAAGTGCTTGATCCCTACATCAAGGAGGCATGGTAAGAGATTCAAGAGATATGTTTATGAGCAGAGGTGGACGTCGGGATCGAAATTTTCGGGTTCCTCGGGTATCTCTGAAATGCCGCCGTCTCAGAGGATATCGCTAGAATTTCTTACCATGATCACTTGACCAAGAACATATTCGATCGTCCCGGACTTTTTAAAAATTTTTCCCAACCCGCCAGATACCGATAATCGTTTCAGGACAATTCCGGGTCCCGAAAATCCTGCTCCCGACGCCCATGTCTAGAACAGACATAGAACATCCAAATTCGGCAAATAGGGCTTATGTTGTTATATGCCCATGCTCACTAGGGTAAATCGGGAATTCTATATAGTGTTGAACTTACATCCTCTGATATTTTGTGGGCTATTAGAAACAGAGACTTGATACTTAAAACATATATTTGTATGGTCAGTTCTAGAAAAAATATATAGTATATATAGCTAAGTAAAAACTGTATCTTTTACAATTTTATAACAATTAAATTGTAACAATTAAATAATTAATAATTAAAATTATGAAAAATTAAATATGACCGCCTCTTTCGTGCGTGGTAAATCGGAGAAAATTATATTTTTCCAAAGTTTTATGGCCATAGACCCCTTAAATTTGATATGCCCTCCTCAATAGATTGACTAAAAATTATATATATTCGTTTCTTGGGGGCGTGGCAAATTGGTAAGATCTATATCTTCTATCATTTTACACGTGGAGTTGTCCCTATTTATTTTTATCTTATCTCTCTTTCTAAAATTAGAAAATACTTCAATATTGATTTCTTCTTGGCAAATTAGAGAATATGTCCTTTGAAAATATATTACCAAATCCCTCTAATTTCTACTTACCATTTGAAGCCAGTGAGATCCCAGTGGAACCATTCAAATTGGACTTCTCGTACGAGTTGCTTGCAGGATGCAGACGCTGTGCCACATATTGCTGATAGTGCTGTTGCTGTTGCTGGTATTGCTGTTGTTGCTGTTGCTGCTGCTGTTGCTGAATGCTGTTGATATTGCTGTTGCTGGCGTAGCTGAGCAAAAAGTTTGCATTGTTGACATTGTTGCTGAGTTTATTGGGCACATAAATGGATGGTTGCTGGTGTTGTTGCTGCTGCTGTTGCAGTTGATGCTGTTGCTGTTGTCTGTGCAAAGTGTTGGACTCCTGCAAGGAGAGCACAGATAGCCCCGACGGTGTCTGGCGTCCACTTAGCAGACATGTGGGCGTGGCTGTGCGTAACGGCTGCCCATTATTGCTGCCAGTCGTCGCTGCTGCCGGCGAGGCAGCAACTGTTGTTGCCGTTGCCGTGGCAGCGCCATTGCTGGTCAGTGTTGTGCAGCTGAGTATCATGACGGGCGAATTATCGTGCAGATCAGGCAATGACGACGATATCGCTGTGCTGCTGGCAATGCTCTTGCTGAATCTGTTGCTGCATGTTGTTGCTGTTGTTCGATGGGTGTTGCTGCTGCTATGTTGCTTGCTGCTGTTGCTCGTGTGCTGTTGCTGTTGCTGAGCGCCGCTCAAAGTGCTGTAAGTGTCCGTAGATTTGCGCGCTTTAAAGAGACGCATACTATGGTTTGTTGCTCTATCCCAGTTGCAACTGTTGCTGATGTCGCTGTCGCTGTTAGCTGCAATTATAGAATGTGCCGCATTAGTTTTGCAATCGAGTCCAGGCAAATTGCTTAAGGCCTAAAAACCCAATTTGAACACATTTTCTGTAAGCATTCCAGTTTTTCTCATCTATTTTTTTATTTCACTTTTCGCTCAACGGAGCGTATAATTAACAATAATTACGGCTACTAGGCAAGTCGAAATTTGTAGCGAATATTTGAAGGTAAATGTAAAGTGTTAAAACTCTGCAGTTGCTTTTCATTTTTAAATTTTTGGGTCAAGCTAAAGCGAAGTAGTTAGTGGGTCAGTTGCACGAAAATTTTGGATAATCGAAAAAGACTAATAACAAACAAATAGCTTGAATTAATTCCAATCGATTGCATTGTCAAACGTAATTAGCTTCAAATATTTGCAAAATAAGTGATTTAGTGATATATAAAAATATATATAAAAGGCAGTTAAGTCTAAATCGAACTGCTATAAGTTTTTGTTATATTTGCGTAGAAAATGTTTTGAGTTCATCAATTGAAAATCTCCAAAATTGCTAAAAAAAAAAAGTTGATTTATATATAAAATTAAAATATAATATATAAATAAATATATGCCTTTCTACTTTATAAAGAAAAATGTCACATGGATATATTTATTCACTTGTTTATTTAAAATTTGTTTCTCTTTGAAACTGGAAAAGTTTTATAAAAATAGCGCGTTTCCACAAAATTGAACTATATATAATGCACGTCGATTAGACTGTTATACTGAAACGCGGTTTTTCATAGATTCCGAATCTATATTCATACTGTAGTATACTGTAGTAAGCCATAAGGACAAGTTTACCATCACTAATGTTAAGTACATAAGTTTAACAACACGAAAATGTTAGCTAGAAGCGCGGCTGCCGAGCTGAACAGACGAATGTTAACTATTTTATCTCTACTACAATACCAATTTTATAACCAGAGATATCAGCTAAATATTGACTATATATAAGAATAAACATGACAGCTCGAACATCCATAATCTATCTATAAATAAACAGCTATACAGCGCCTATAAAAATAACTTTATTTATAGTAACAATCTGTTTGCTATATGCAAATCTGTTCGTTATAGATTGAGTGTCTCTGGTAACGGCTAGACGTGAAGCTCTTATCAGTATTATTAGTAATACAGGAACAGTGGAAAAGGTGAATTGTATCAGTTCAATAATCGCATATAAGGTTGATTATCAGACCATAATATTTATAAACACATGTGAGCAAACAGTGTTTTATTTGTTTATATGTGTTGTTTTGTATGCCAATCGCTAATATAATATTTGTGTTTTTGTTCGCATGCTATAAATATTTGCACTTCACTTCAGCTATTGGGTTGGCTAGCGTACTCGCATTTGAATGAAGGTCGGGCAACAGCTGCCGCTGCCATTGCGACATGTGGGTGGACGGGCAATGAACCAGGCATTAGTTAAGAGTTAACAGTAACAATGTTAACAGAGCTAAGACTCATTGGCATACAGAAAATGATGTCGATCGCTTATCGATAATTTGCACAACTGCCTTTTACTTTTAAAGCTGGCCATCGTACTTGAAAGTAGTCAATGCTAATTTGAGACTTAATGCTAATCAAACAGGCAATCAACCGACTGGCCGGTCCACCAGTCAGCGAGTGGAGTCTGCCAACATCTGCCCAGTTAAAGTGGACCCCAATGCGAATCTAATTGATGTGACATTTGCGTGTGCATCTATGAATGCATTTACTTAGATACGATTATATTGCACTCTGGCAGAAATCCAATATTGAGCGCTTAAAATTCATGTTTTATTATTATTAATTACCTATTAGCCAAATCTTTGTTATTTTTTAACTTAAATTTAATTATATGCAATTTTGCGCAAGGATAAAATTTCCGTTTTCATTTTAATGTTAATATTTTACTAGCACTGCCAAAATGAGTAGAACATCCATAAGACTAGAGATGAGTATCGAAATTCGATAGATTGATAAACCATTTACTACTTTGAATGGTTTTTGACAGTTGTACCAATTGCTTTGCTACTAGTCAATTAGTTTTGTTTAATTTATTTTTTTTTATCAATTTAATGAATTTAAATTTCTATAAATTAACCTAATACATTTTTTTCACAAATATTTATTTTTCATATTTTTGTATGTGTAAAGTTTTCATTTAGAAAATCTTTCCTCTTAATTCCTACAATTAAATTTCGCTTTTGTTACTCAATTAGTTTGCCCACTGTGCAAAACCACTTAGTCAAATCGAATGATGTCCCATGGCGCTTTGACCCCGTCTTGCCGTCTTCCTCGGCCACTCGGCTACTGTGTGGCAATAATTTTGCTAATTTTATCAGACGCTTTGAGCCGAGCCTGGTCTAGCCTGCCTGATTTTTATGGACGCTTTTAAGCGTTGTTCACGAAGATCTCTCCGCAGACTGCGGACAATATGTCGAGGTTATGTGCATTTAAATGGCCACAGAATCACTGTCGTATATTTTCGCCATCTTCTAATTAATAGAGTAAAAGTAAAATTTTTACAATTCCTTAGGATGCGACCTGCTTAGAACCACTTCCACAGTCCCAGTCCCAGCCATCGTCATCGTCATCGTCGCAGACACAGCCGCTGTCGGAGAGGCCGTTGCCGTTGCCGTTGCCCGTCTTGTTTATGGGCGAAACCTGTTTCAAGGACGCGGCGTTGGCGCAGTTCCAAGAACTCTCGGCTCATTACCGTACCGCACGACGGGGCAGGCAGGCAAGTGAGTGGAGCAACAACAACAACAAAGAAAAAAACGTGACTCTGATTCTCTGACTGCTAAACTATTTCTTTAAGCTGCATCACATTCGCATAGGGCTTATAATGATGCTCGGGACTCCTATCTCCATGCACAATTCCACCTCCCCACCGGAGTTTTTATGCTGCATCTTCGCATTCTTTTTTCACTTAATTTTTTTTTAATTTGCCTGCTCGCAAATACAGCAACAGAGTGAATTTTTATACCCATTGAAAATGGGTAATCAGGTTAAGGTTGTGGATCAAGCACAAACCCAAAAGTCCATTTTATATATACTCCTGAACAGCGTGAATAAGTTGAGCTCGTCTTGCCAAATCGTTCTATGTGAACAAGTCAATCTCGGAAACTAGAGCTAAAGATTTTTGATTTCAACCATTTCTGGATCGTCTTCACCAATTTGCCCTGAAGTCAGGGTATTTGCTAGTCGCACACTGCATGCTGAAGCACAGTTACATGTAATTCATACTGTTCCCCGAGCTGAAAAGAGTATACTGGATATGTGTATTGTGCGATTTTCTGTCCGCCTATCTATTGAGGCTAAAATTTGAATAATTAAAAAATTTCGGAAAAGTCATTCTTATTTATAGAAAATGATATATCATTCGGAAATTGAGAGAATAATACCTAAGTTAGGGGCATGAAAAGTTCAAGAAATATTTCGTCTGATACATATTTTAAAAAATATAGAAGCTAATGGAAAATTCATAAAAAAATATAACTTTTGAATTAAAGTTTAAAAAAAAAAACCCTCTTATTTTTTGAGTGTTAAGTAAGAATCTTTATGACTGTGACTATTATTGCCGCTATTGAAGCTTGAGAATATAAATTTGGAAACTCAATCATGTGTGTTCTCTTCTTATTAAGTTTTAAGATTTTTTGAATACCTTATTTATAGAGCTAGGAACACCGCCCTCTACTGGCAAATCCAAAAATATAGGAAAATTTATAAAAATCTATTATTTTTTTTAAAGTTATCGAGTATTATGTGGTCGTTGGCGCCCGACTGCAATGTTCTTACATATTTTTTAGGTTTATTAAATTTACTAACTGCTTTTTTATACATATCTCTCACAATCGCGGCTCTTGGCTTTTGCTCCTGGCAACAAATCAGAGCCGGCTGCATAGTTGTAAAATTCCTGTAAACAAGCCGTGGCTGCCGCAGCTGTGGCATGTAGTAAGTTGTGCCCCGATACTCAGGCCACTAACACGCATGCAAGCACACACACACACAAACGTCAGACAGACAACAATTGCGGCATTGGATTTGTTCCATGGGTAGTCATTAAAGTTAACGACTGGAAAGTCTACAAAAGAACAGAAGAGAGGAAGAGATAAAGAGAAAGGGAAAGAGAGAGAGGGAGTGTTAGAGAGAGAAAGAGAAAGAGTTACTGTTAGAGAGAAAGAGAAGAAGAGACAGAGAAAGAGACAGAGAAAGAGACAGGGAAAGAGAAAGAGATAGAGAGAGAGAGAGAAAGAGAGAGAGAAAGAGAAAGAGAAAGAGAGAGAAAAGAGACACAGAGAGATAGAGAGATAGAGACAGAGAAAGAAAGCGAGAGAGAGAAAAAGAGAGAGAAAGAAAGATAGAGAGAGGGATAAAGAGAGAGAGAGAGATAGAGAAAAAGAGAGTGAAAAGAAGAGAGAGAAAGAGAAAGAGAGAGAGAGAGAGAGTGTTAGAGAGAGAGAGAGAAAGAGAAAGAGAGAGAAAGAGAGAGAGACAAAGAGAGAGAGAGAGAGAAAGAGAGAGAAAAAGAGAGAGAAAAAGAGAAAGAAAAAGAGAGAGAAAAAGAGAGAGAAAAAGAGAGAGAAAAAGAGAGAGAAAAAGAGAGAGAAAAAGAGAGAGAAAAAGAGAGAGAAAAAGTGGGAGAGAGAGAGAGAGAAAGAGTGCGAGAAAAAGAGACAGAGATGGTAAAAGAATTATACTTCTAGTGGCATGTTAAAATTTTCAAATATATAATAACTTTTCATTGAGTTTATACCCAATTACAAATCAACAAATAAGTCATGAGAGAACAATAAATTCCATTCATATCATCAAGTCATCAGATATAGGGTTCGTAATAATACGATCGATTCCATAAAATCATAACAATCAATTGCAAATAAGGAGAAAAAATAAAAATAAACATATAATAAAAAATATTATATCAATAAACAATATATTTTCTAGCATGAAAACTATATATTGCACTGATCACAAAAGTGCAGGGTATTAAGTTTTTGATGTGAATATGTCAAATATGAGTTCTTTTTCAGATCGGACAGATATTTAGGCTTTTGATTTTTTTATAGTTAATAATAACAGTTCTTACGTATTGATCATGTTTACGACAGTTCTTTTCAATAACGGTTTATGGTCTACTTTTTGTAATCCATAAGCCATAAACTTTTCGTTCCACCAGCGAACCTTCCTAAAACCCAACAACAATATTAAAGGCATCCAGCAGAGTTTTGCCTTTTGTTGCCACAAGTTTTGAGTTATTTTTTTTCTCTCTCTCTTTATGTGCGCCTATGCGCCTACATAAGCCCTCAGTGTGTGTATGTGTGTGTGTGTACTTCTGGCAAGTCCGCATTCTTTTAAAGGTTGGCAAGTTGGCCATAGTCGCCCGGCCAGCAGACCAGTTGGATATGAACCGAAACATAAACCAAAACCAAATTGAAAACCAAAAAAAAAAAACAAAAAACATTTGCCCAGCATTTTTATCAGCGTCCAGTTTTGCGACTGTTGCTGCTGTTGCTGTCGGCGAGTTCTGAGCAACCAAAATTGGTTTTTGGCTTTTATGCGGCGCTTCGGTATTTTTTCGTTTTCGGCTACCAAAATGGATTCTAATTGCAGCAGCAACAGTTGCTGCCGGCAGTTGCAACTAGATCAGCATTGCTGCCGCCTGAAATGCTGCTGACCTTCAGTCTGCCACCTGTTTGCCCAGTCCACTTCGTGATCTCTCTCAGGCTGCGAATATTTAGGCATTCCTTTCGCAGTCGCTAATTAGGCATATCAATATATAATTATGTTGCTGGCGATGAGTCACTGAGCGAGCAGGTTGTTGCTGGTGTTGCGTTGATGTTGCTGCCAGGAATGCTGCTGGCAGAGTCTCGCAACGCGTTCTATAAATAGTTAACCTAATCAAAATGCAGGCGTGTAAGCAAAAGCATTTGCAATTTGCATAGTTGTTGTTGCTGTTGTTGTTGTTGTTGTTGGTGACTGTTGTAGCTGCAGCTGGCAATTAACTATGGCATGCGCAGACATTGGTCTAAATGTCAAGGTAAATTATGATGCATTCAGCTATTACGTCTAATAGTCAAAAATGCACACGTGCAACTATTTTTAGTTGTTGCTGCCGCTGCTGCTGCAGTTGCTGCTGCTGCTGGTGCTGCCAATGACAGTTTATAAACCTGCCTGAGCAATATTGCTGATGTATGTCTCTGGCTGCGCCCTTTTCTACGCTAATTAACTCAGCGGCTGCTGCAACCAACTGTGCCACAAAGAAACCATCTCAACTGATTGCAGCCGGCAGCGTTTGCAACATTTAATCATTACATTGCTGCAAAAATCGTATCATTAGCGTTTTAACGATTACGCGCTTTATCAAAATAGCAACGACAACGGCAACAACAGCAATTGCTGCTGCAGCAACAGTTGCCAGCTAGTTTCTAGTTGCCTGCTGCTGGCCTATCGAAGACAGCCCGAGACTAAGTAATAAAATATCTACAGTGGGTTTGTAGCGTATGCACACACTTACATATATTTGCTAAATACAAATTTTATATATTTATAAAAAAATATAAAAAAATTATGAGATTTAACGTAAAGCATTTCACAATATTCTTTTAAAAGAATTTGACTTGTCTAATTGAAAATTAATTCAAATTTTAACATATCCTTCTTTTTATGGCTGAATATTAAACACAAGATAAGGATTTTGAAAATTAGAGTGGATGAAAACTGAGATTTATTTCTTAAGAATTTTTTTTTAATATTTAAAAAAAAATAATAAGAATTTACAAAATTGCAAAAAAAGCTAAGAATTTGTATACCATTGAAAATGGGAAATTTAATATGTTTGCATTTTTTTATGTCTGAATACTAGACATAGGCAAGGGACTTTCGAAGTTAAAGTGTATTTATTTTTTATTACAAATTAAAACAGAAAAAAATATGAGAATTTACATAAAACATTTAATAATACATATTGAAAAATTTGACTTGTCTGATTGAAAAAGAATAAGAATTTTTGTAGTGGTTTTTTATATCTGAATACTAAACATAGACAAGGGACTTTGGAAATTAAAGTGGATTAAAAATAAGTTTAAGTTTAATGTATTTGCTAACTAAAGTTTTTTAATATTTACAAAAATAATGGATTAAAAATAAATTTGAATTTAATGTATTTGCTAACTAAAATTTTTAAATATTTTCGAAAATGAACATAAAACATTTAAAAAAAATTTTCCTTGAGAAATGGAAAAAGAATTTGAATTTTTATAATTTTCTTTTTTTAAAAGGAAGTTAAAGTTGATTTAAATGAAGTTTAAAAAACTTTAAGGTTTATATTAACCCCATTCAACAACAATTTTGTCATGAAATTGATGTTGCAATGGAACCTCAATATTGTCATTAGCTTTATTATCTTCACAAGATATAAAGTTGCTTATAAAAGTTGGAGGCACTGTAGGCGTATAAACATATCCTTTTCGTTTTTGTTGTTTTGTCTTGATAAACTGAAATTATTTTGTGTTTATGCAAAAAAAAAATTTGTTTGAAAGGTGATACGACATAATATAATAATGTAATAGTTTTTGTAAATTATCTATGTAAATAAAATAAATTAAACCATATATGTATGTACTTGTTCAACATAAATTCTATATATGTATATGTCCTACCTCTGATAAATTGTTTCTTTTCTTAAAAAAAGGAACAAAAAACTTGTTTAAATAAAATATAAAAATTAAAAAAAGACAGAAAATTCCTAACAATTGAATTTTAAATAATTGTTTTTTTACTTTTGCCTTTTTAAAATTCACAAAATTTTTATTAATTTTGCTGCAGTTCTTAAATTTTGAGCCACTGTACTGCAATTGATAAAAAATATTTTGAGACATTTCTGTAGACAATTGCAGAACTGCAGACACTAACTACTCACACACACACACACACACACACACACATACACACACACATACACACACACATACACACACACATACACACACACATGCATGTTAAAGCAAAATGTGAGGAGGCTGCACAAAATTTAAAATCAATGCTATCACTGAGCAAGGCTGTTGCTACTGTTGCTGCTGCTGCTGCTGCTATTGCCGATGTTTGCTGCAGCAGCAGCAGCAGCACGTACATGTAATTTTTTTAATTGCATACAACAATTTAGAAATTGGTGTGTAGCAGCAGCAGCCAGCAGCAATTTGATTCAAGGCATAGAAAAAAAAACCAGATCGACTCAAGCAGCTCTCTGAGCTCTCGTTGACAATTATAAATTTAATGGCTGCTCAAAAGAACACCTACAACATGTTTGATGGATGTTGCATAAACTTTCGTACGAGCTAACTGTTGAGTTGATGCCGCGAGCAACTGTTGCCGGTAAGCTTATACTTTCACTGCATTTGCTGTTGCTGTTGCTGGCGCCAGTGCCAAACAGATGTTGCTTGCTTTTGGCATTGATATTCAAGGATGCAATATCCTCCATACGTAACTTAATACGAAAAACATGTGTGTTGGGCAAGAGACAATGCTGCTCTTGCTGATGTCGCTGATGTTGCTGCACACTTAATCAGGTGTAGCTAGCATCTGATCCGCAACGACAATTACACACATGCTGCTGCCGCTTGTGGCAATTATGCCATGAACTTGTTCTGACTGCGCAACTGCAACACGCTCTGAAATGACAGTTTCATTTCAAGTTGTTGCCGCTCCAGAGTGAGTTGGGGTTGTTCAACTCCGTCCGCTTCAGCTCCATTTATACTTCTACTTCAAATGTAACTGCCATAGTTTCATGACTTGTCATTAGCTAATGTTGAGGCGTCTTCTGCCCCGTCGTGTCCCCCCCGCAGGGGTAATCACTAACCTCCAGAACCTCAATCATGTAACATGAACAGCAGTTAAGTTTCGGCCTGAATAATCACTGATCGTCGATCGTAAATAGTTGCTCTTTGCTTGTCCAGCAGAGAGTCGAGTGAGCAAAAGCTGGCGTAAATCAATTTTTGCTGGCAATCAGGTGTGAAATGTCAATTCCAATTTAACGTCAACGGTTTTGTGCGAAAAAAATCACACACCTGTTCGTGTGATTGAAGTTAAAAATGAGTTATATTATATATATTATATATGTACATATATTTTGCCTTTTCGAAAAAAACATTATATTATATAAATATATTTATATATATTCTTCTTTTACAAATGGATTATAAATTATACATATATTTATAATAAAAAAGAAAAACAAAATATTTATAAAAATTCTCTTTTAGAAAATGAATAATATTATACATAATTAATCAGATACATATATATATTTTATTTTTTAATTAACTTTGTTGTATATAATATATTGTAGTTATTATCTTTTTGAATAAAAAATTATATCTTATAAATATGTATATATAAATATTTCTTTTGAACATGGATTGTATATTATATATTTATAATATATGAGTTCTCTTTAAGGAAATGAATAGTTTTATACATACAAAAATTATCTCTCTTTATAAAAGGATATATTATAGTATATATATATATATTAAAATATATATATAAATTCTCTTTTTGAAAATGTGTTATATATATTATTTATTTATAATATTGTGTTTTAGAAAATGAATAATATGATACATAATTAATCAGATATATATAAATTTTTTTAAATTGACTATTATAAATAATATATACATATATTCTTTTTACTTTATATATAATATATAAATAAATTCTTCTTTTGAACATGGATTGTATATTATATATATATATTTATAATATATACATTTTTTTTTAAATATACATATATAATATTTTATCTTGTTGAAAATAGATTATATTATATATGTACATACATACATACATATGTACATATATATGTGAGTAATTCTTTTAAAATTCTCGTAGTTTTATAATCACAAATAAGAATTCCAATAGTTAGTTAGTTAACAAAAAATCAAAGAAGTATGAAATAATACAAATTTTGTATATAACAAAAAATCACAACTCAAAGAAAAGGAAAAATATACAAAATTTAATGCTTTTTTATACAAAAGAAAAATGTTTCAGAATCAAATCATGGATTTTAATGATGTGGAAAAATCAGGCTTACAAAAAAAGTATAATCAAAGCCAGGCTTGGGTTCGAACCGTAAACAATATTGTGAACTGTTGTTGCTGTTCCTTTGCTTATTGTGACACCTGAATGATTTTGTGTGTCAGACCACAATCGAACAATAACGACAATGAAAATATAAAAAACAACAACAACACATTCCTCGA
The DNA here is from genome assembly GCA_035045545.1 of Drosophila gaucha. Lineage (NCBI taxonomy): Eukaryota > Metazoa > Arthropoda > Insecta > Diptera > Drosophilidae > Drosophila > Drosophila gaucha. The sequence goes on from JAWNOY010000341.1 coordinate 295,666, forward strand.
CAGTAAAACCATAAATACGAACATTTAAAGACTCCAACTCTTTGTCGATTTCAACACAGTTTCGAGAGGGTAGCGGGAGAGGGGACTTTAAAGAAGCGCAAGCAATTTCGAAAGATGGCACTTTTCACTTTTTTGCCATTTGCTGCTGGCTGTCAACAATTTGAAATCTTCACATGGCCAACTGGAACTGAAGACAACTCTTAGAAGCTCTTGTCATTTGCTGTCATCGCTGGTGTTGTTTACTAATTGGTGCCAACTAGCGCTGCTTCTCAATATATGAGCTAATATAAAAGAAAAACTATTTCTGAGTAGTGTACATGTGGCGAGACTGATCAAAATGTAGTCATTGACTGATTATAGTTGCATTTATGCATTTGTATTTGTTACATTTTCATAACTTGTCAACGACTTCGCCCACGAAGGCTGCATTGCCATTCACTGCGAATGATTTTGTTGTTGGCGGTAAACATATTCAATACATTAATTTAATCGATTAATATTGTTATCGATGTCGTTTGATTTGCCAGCATTTGTCCATCACAAACACAAATCAAGCTAACAAGCAAAATAAGTCACCATAGGCAAGACAAGACAACAAAGTCAGCCAAAACAACAACAACAACAGCAACAACACCAACAACAACAGCAACAACGTACACACGTGCGTCATTCTGCGTTCATTGCTCGTTTGTTTGGCACTCGAGGCGAAAGCAATTTCCTTGGAAAATTGCTGGCCCAGGCCAACGCCATCGCCATCGACATCGCCATCGTCATCCCAAAGTCGCCTCGAGTTCTACGCAGCTAAAGAAGCGCTTCATCAATTTTTATCGATGAAGACCCATTTGGTTGATAACTCCATTTGTGGCAAATGTTGAGCACGCGCGTTTTGTAGCTGCTGTTGTTGTTAGTTGATTCTACTACTGCAGTTATTGCTGTTGTGCAGTTGTTGTTGCCGTTAGTAAATTTCGCGCGAAAAACGCCAAAGTTGTTGGCCTTTCATTGTTTTTGTTGTTGTTGCAGTTGCAGTTGCTTGCCATTGTAAAAGGCAAACGCACGTGTTGCTATGCACGCTATGAGGATGTTGCTGCCGTAACAGTTGCTGTTGCTGTTGCTGTTGCTGCCGTTGGCACTGTCACCGACGAGTTGGCTGGCCGGGCTGCTTTGACCGTTTAGGCCAAACTTGGTAAATTGTTTTGTTGAGCGCTGAACGTTTTTGTCCACTGAGGCCTTTCTTTTCTTGCTGCTGCTGTTGCTGTTGCTGCTGCTACTGTTGCTGCTAGTGCTGCTTATGGGCCTGCGAGTAAGAGTTGCATACTAATGCGTGTGGCATTGTTTATTTATTTTCATTATGTATTTTTTAGCAATTTTAATTACTACATGCTTGGGCATGCTGCTGCCTGTCGAGAAATTAGCATTGATTTGGAACAATTTACATATCAAAGTCGGCAACAACGGGCGATACAAACTTCCTGTCATATCAATTGCAACAGCAACATCAGCTGCAGCCGCCGCTGCTGCTTTATCTTTTGCCGGTTTGCTGCAGCAGATGTGTTTTCATGGGTCAAGCAATGGTCCCAGGTCCAGGTCCAAGTCTCTAACCAACAAGCTGCCATTTACAGAGCGTTGCGCCCACCGGGCCGATGCAGTTGAGGCTGTCGAGTCCATTGGCCTCATGCTGTTTACTTGCACCACTTTTTGCTGTTACGTGTTGCTGTCGTGCTGCTGATGTTGTGTTGCATCTGCTGTGCGAGTGCTCACTGCCAATGCACTGCCATTTTTTCTTTTCCTCAGTGGGTATTCAAATTACTTGGCATGTAATTAGTTTGCTTTTTGTACCCTTTGCCACGATCACTCGCTCCGTGTGTGGCCCCAAAACGTTTCGAGGGCTTGTATAATGTGTGGATGCGACATATTGCTGTTGCCGTCGTTGTTCTTCTTGTTGTTGTTGTTGTTGTCTGCACGCTAGAGGTGTTATTTTTATGGCTTTATAATGTGACTCAGTTTTTGTTGCTGCTGCACGCTGTTTAAATTCTGCCTTACATGGCATGTCGAACACTTGACCCAGCAGCCAGTTAGTGCAAACGAAATGTAACGAAGCCAATGGCATTTTGATGGAATCAGAGGGATCACAAATTAAAGATATATGTGTATGTATATAATGGGAGTGAAAGTGGAAAGTCGGCAAAATTGTGAGATGTAGAAAAAGAACAATTTAAAATGTCACATATAAAATTATTTGAATACTTAATTAATGGGCATAGTTATATATACTATATATACTTATATATATTCATTAAGATCTGACAAATTGTGATGTAAGATCGGAAAAGAAGATACATAAGGTATAGCTAAGAGTAATTCGTATAAAACTTTAATATATTATGAAAATCGCTATGTATTGTCGAGGCTCACTATATTTTTCGCATGTAGATTAAACTGTATCTTATCTTATCTTATATATGTTATGAAATTAACATATTCCTTTTTTACATTTTTTTAATATTTTTTTTATGATTTTTTTTTGATTTTCAATTTTTTTATGACAAGCGAATTTGTTGATAGACTCGATTCAATTATTTAAGAACTCAGTAGGGTTCGAACACTATATCTGATGACTTGTGTGGCAATGCATCCATCACTGAAATTAATTTATGTTATATTTGTTTAATATAAAAATCTATTTTATATAATTCTATTATGAAAGCGACCCTCTATAAACATTTGTTAAATATACTATACTCTATATATACTTGTTTCTATTATTCTATAGTTAATATTCTATATAGTTACTCTACTTAAAATAAACCGACTGTCAAATCTAGCTGTTCTTTCTTGTTTGCTAATATCTTCTTCTTCTTATCTTAACATACTTTTTCTACTCTTTGTAAGCAGAAAGTCTAATAGCAGTTGAGTTCGTTTCTTCTTTCCATTTGTGCCACTTTTCGCAAAACAATTCGTTGCTTCATTTGAGTTGAAAATTATTGTGATTACGCTTAAGACCTGTTGCTGTGAATTGTTTCTTTATCCAGTTGTTGCACCTGTTGCACTTGCTGCTCTCTCTGCAGTTGTTATTCTTTATAAATGATATGATTAACTAACTGTTAGAATGAGATGTCTGTTATTTAGTTAGGTTAGTTATATGGCTGAATCTGTCGAAAATCTAAGATATTTACAATATATATTTTAAATAGTAACATAAGTATTTGTGTAAGTATAGGTATAAGTATAAGCATAAGTATAAGTATAAGTATAAGTATAAGTATAAATATAAGTATAAGTAAAGGTATGATTATAGGTACCAGTATAAGTATTGTTCTCTATAGTTCAAAGCTGAGGAAATTATAAGATAACAGTTACTTATAATCTTTTTGATGTACTCTTTTAACAAGATCTATTTAAGCTATTTGATTCTATACACATTTGTTCCACTTTCCATACTTCCATCTGATATAAAGTCTGAGAGATCTTTAAAGTCTAGATATCTCTGAGATCAGCCTAAGCCAATTGAAATGAATCCTGAGTTCCATTGAAATTGAAAATGTTTACGGATGGTTGACAAATCAAGTATATGGCTCAAGACAGTAGTATTGGGGTCTACTAAGGCTAACCCAAGCCATCGAATAAGCTTGGAACAAGATTTCCCTAAATTATTTGACCAATTTGAATGAACTCTTGGCAAATTGGATGTATTAAGTTTGGAAACAGAAAACTGTCTGTATTCAGACAAAAAAAAATAAACAAAAATATTTTTTTTATATTTAAAATACTTAAGTTTTGAAATAAATTTAAGTAATGTTTGTTAAAAAGAATCGAATTTAAAAAAAAACACATTTTTTGTTGGGCTGTCTTATTCAAATGGCGAACTTTTAGAGCCCAACATTTTTATTAGATTTTTGTAAATATTATTTTGATAGTAATTAATAATATAATATGAACTCCTTATTGTTTATTAATAATATAAATATGATCAAATATAATGAAATAAAATAATAATACTATAATAGAGGTGTCCTATGCAAGAGGCCAGCATTGTATATATGTATATATAAATAAAACTAACTAAAATTGGATCAATGCTGGGTTAGCTTAGAGAACATACCTTCTATACTTAACCTGGTTTACCTATAGTTGTTACTCTTGCCATAGAATAACACTCTTTATTTGTACAATAATTGGGATTAAAGCAGACTTCGCATATCGCTGCTAATGAATAAATGCAGCTGCATTGTGTTTGCAGACGAATGCGTGACTAAATGATTTGCTTTAACAAACATGCGATGATTTTTATGATCAAGTTCGTTGCCTAAGTCTTTCGTTTTTGGCCTCGACTCTCCTTAATTTGACGCGTGTCATCTCTAATTCGGTCAACTTTATGTTTGACGCGCCCAAAGATTGTACGATTTTTCGAATTTTTTTTGGAATCTAGCAGCTGCATCATAAACGCGCAGACAAACAAAAACTTGGCACTGTTCCTCCAGATTTTGATTATGATTTCGGCATTAGGCAGACTTAAAGTGCGCGTAGGTCTATAAAAAGCCATAAATGAATATAGTTCATACAGCCTACAGCCGTTAATGAGCGAGTTGCTGTCTTTTATTTCTTAACATTTGAGTGACCTTCAAATATTTGTGTCTTGTCTGCTCAAGTTTGCCACATGAAACACGCCCAAAAGGTGGCCCCAAAAAAAGAAAAGAGAAAAAAAAGTAGCTGCCATTTCACAGTCGTTGCAGGCTTTGAGTTGCTCACGACAGACCTGCAATCCATCAAAAAATGTTGTTGATGTTGTCGTTGTTGTTGCTGTTGTTGTGGCCCAAAGGCAACATCAGCCGTAGCAGCAGCAGCAATAATATTTGTGCAAAGTGTTAAGGCAACAAAACAGCATACAGTAGCCGACACTGGCAGCAACACAGTAGCAACAACAGCAGCAGCAACATAAAAAAGAGCAACAGCAGCAACATCTACTTAAGCAGCAGCAGCAACAACAACAACTGGACAGGATCAAGCAGGCAGAGGCAGAGCTTAGATGGCGGTAGCCATAGACGACAACGTTTTGTTTTAATTTTCTCAATGCTGGCAGCGCCTCCACCTCCACCTCCACCTGCCGTGTTCATATATAGTTGCTGTTGTTGCGGAGGGTTTCCTGTTTAGATAGTTTTTGCGATTTTGTGTGATACACCTTCATGTTCGGGCCGTGGTGAAGTTGGCTCTGGCATCCACTTTGATGTACGTTCACTTTGAAATGTTGTTGATGAGTACGCGAGATTTTTAAAGATTGCAGCAACAAACGCTGCGACAGCGGCGGTGGCGTTGGATGAGAGGCTGCAACTACTACGACGCGAGCTGAAGCTGGAGTTGGGGCTGTGGCACTGCTTGTGGCATAGACTGAGGCTTACATAATAAATTTAAATGCACGCCTGCCTGGACACCTGAATGGACGCTCGGACACATGGCCGGACCAACACCAGCTAGCCGAGCTGCCTGGCCGACTGAACGACCGACCGACTGCCTGCATTGCGACGCGTCTGCCAGTTGAATGCGACAGTGCACAGTGGTTAGAAATTTGCGAAATATGAAATATAATGCATATGTTTAGCAATCTTGGATTAACTTTTCTGATAGTTCTCTGGCTAGTGGCTCGATGTGGAATTTAGGAGTTTGAAAACTTGATTTAATTAATTTTATTTATTTCTTATTATGATATTATATATTTAATTGGTATTTTTTTTTATTGTCAGTAGTGTCTGGATTTGGTGAACTAATTATTATAAGGCCTGTGCACAGTATTGAGGTTCTTCACTATATCTAAGCTAAAATCTAAAACTAGTTTTATTTGCTCAAAATACACTTTGTGTTAATAAATTCAAGAGATAATTCAAATAAATTAGTAGAAAAACATAAATGTATTTTTGCTGAAAAAATTAAAACAGCTGATTTTGTAACAATTAACAGCACAATTACAAATTAGAGGAATACCCTCTATAATTTTCGATTAATTCTTGTGCATTATTGTTTTGCTTTAAAAGTTATGTTCACTCTAAAAATTTGGTTGCTCACTTTACAGAGTATTAACTTTACCCAGACACGATTATATATTTCTATTCTTTATGATTTTAAAGCAGTCATGTTTCTTATGTATCAGTTTTGTGTCTCTTTGTCGAGGTTTTTTATAATGTCTTAAGAACTAATATGATATTTAATTTGCCTTAATTATTAATCACATTCCAAACTATATTTATTTTTATACACAAATTGGATATAGGAAAACAAATACATGATACTGTCTGCCTTGACAGCTTATCTGTTTATTCACAAAACTAGTTTTTCAGTTCAAAAATTGTTTTAATAAAGCTTTGCATTAATTTGTATGTAGAACGATCTAACGAAGGTTTGTTTGTAAAAAAAAACCCATAGATGGCTGAGTGTCAAAGGTTGTGTTTAAGAATATATACAATTACATATATAAATCAAAGTATATATTTCAAAGGGAAGCTGATTTCTCAAGGAACCTTCATCCGCAAACTTCGCTAGCCAAAAAAACTTTTTGAAAGCAACCCAGAGTTTGCTTAGGAATACTTTTCTTACTTCGTCCCTTAAGCCTCCAAGAATTTTTAATAAAATTTTGATAAAACCAAAAAAGTCCACAAAAATCACCTTTAATTTAATAAACAATTAAAGAATTCTTTTTGAAGATCATAAAACATGTACAAATGGATGCAATTTTATTTCAAATAATGCTTTCTATTTCTTATATACGAAAAAAAAAACTTAAAGAGATATTTATCATGTTCGTTATACTGAATTTGGTACTGTTTTTTGTATTTTATAACTTTAAGACATTTTTTTTAAATATTAATATTTTTATTTATTTATTTGCTTTTCTATATATATATATTTTTTTATTTATTTATTTTTTTTTAAATTTTTTTTTATTATTTATTTGTTTATTTATTTATTTATTTATGTATTTTTTCATTTATTTATTTATTTATTTTTTTAATATATAGCTTAATGATACTTTCACTAGCACTAGCTGCTAGGGTTCGATATTTTTATTTTTTATCTTATTTTGACTTTATTATAAACTTTGTTAAATGCCTAGAACACGTTACTAATAGTTTTTATAATGAGTTCAATAATGAATCTATTTTTTTTCTAGTTAGTGTAAAGTAATCTTATTTAAAATTGTATTCTTTGGTTGTGAAGCCCTAAAAATGTAACTATGGCGACTTTTACAAAATTCTTTAAGAATTTGTTATATTTTAATTTTATATTTCTATGAATATATATTTTCTTTGTTCTAAAAGCATTTTTGGAAAAAATAACTAGAGGCTGCAACTTAACTTATTTGGTTCAAGGCAAAAATAATTTTTTTTATGATAAATTTTGAAACATTTTTTAGGCTTTGTTTTGGTTGAGTCTGCCTCCGAGTTGAGACTATATATGTCAACATAACTTACTCAATTTTTTATGAATGAATGTATTTGCAGCCTTGGACAGACGAAAAAGAGTTTAGATTTTAAAAATATTCAAGTAGTTGGTGTTTTTTTTATGATATTGCCTTGCCTCAACCACTGTGCTTGATTGTTGCTTAGCGGTTAGGTGGCTTGCGTTAAGCTGACACTTGGCTAGCGACTAAGATATATATTCAATACAATTGCCATGAGCGATTGCATAAGCATATTCGTAGCAACAAGCGGGACAAAAGACAAAATACCGAAAATTGAGAATTTGAACTTAGCTAAACTTGACAATTAAATCACTTAAGCAAGAGGCCTGTGAATGGGTAGACGGCCTAGTTTTTGGGGCTGGACTCCAGTAACGCCCCAGAAGACCCTAGTCATGGTCGCCGATGGCAATTATAGAGCATAAAACATTGATAATCATAATAATTAAGCATGACTGGCCAGAATGTGCAGAAGCAACAGGCGGCAAGGTTGACAGAACAGAACGGAGAACAGAGCCGAACGGAGAACAGTAGCCGGCGATTAGAGAGACTGCAACTGGCCAGGCCAACGGCTGATGATGATGATGATGCATCAAATTGAGGGCTTGACGCTAGAAGCATATATAATAACTAAATGCCGGGCTGCACATAAATTGTTAATTAAAGCCATTTTGATGCTCAAACGCGAACGTGGATTACGACAAAGAGCATCCCAGCATCCAGCACAATGATTTGTATGTTTAAGAGGCATAGAAAGTGCTCACTGATCTCCATTCGAAACTGAGAGAACATTTCCCAGTTGCTTTTACAAACACGAAATGAGACGCCTACTAAAAGCTTTGATCATTGATCTATAAATTCAGCTTTTAGACGCTCCACAGTGGGCGATTTGGCTGATTTAGCGTGAGGAAATTAATTACTTAAAAAATAAAGAAAATTTAAACTAATTTGTTTTTAAATAAAAATTATATAAAATTGTTTATTTTTAATTAAAAGAAATTATAAATTTTTTTTTTTATTTCAAATTTTTTTTTTGTTTAATGTATTTGTAAATTAAAAAATGTTTTTCTACATTAAAAAATGTCTTTTATATTAAAAAATGTTTTTATTTTAATATAAAAAAAATTTTTTTTATTAAAAAGAATGATAATATTTTAAAAGAAATTTACAATTTGTTTTTTTATTTAGAATTTTTTTGTTTAATTTTTTTTTTTAATTAAAAATGTTTTTTATTATAAAACAAAAAAAATGTTTTTTTTTTTATAACAAATGATGTTTTTTTAATATATAATTTTTTTTTTTTTAACATTTTTTTTGTTACATATTTTTTGTTAACATTTTTTTTGTTCTATAAGAGCGCGCCCTTTCGAAACAGTCGCGGAATTTGCATTTTTCAATAACGCTGCGGGCCACGCACTAAAAATAATAATAAAAGAGATAGCAAAAACTGTAACAAATTTATTTATTAGTTTTTCAAATTTTGTTTGCTTTTGGTTGTTTCGGCTATTAATGTCAAAACTACTGTTAAATGTTGTATCTATTGTACAAAAAAAAGGTGTTGGAAGCCGACAACAATTGGCAATTTGCTTTAATTGTGTTGACAACACAATATAAAAAAAAAAAAAAAAAGCAAAAAAGAATTCGCATTGGACAAAGCAAATGGCAGACTATTTTGTAAACAATGAAAATTCAGAGAGCTCCAATAAAGCTGGCAAAATAATGATTGAGAATGGAACTGAGGCCGCCCCAGGCGACTGTAAGATAAATAGTTAAAAATAATGATTATGATAGTGGAACAAAGACTGAGTAGTCAAAGAGGAACACTAAAAGGTATTTAAAACCCCTCCAAAAAAAATGTAAGAATTAATTTCTTGCGTCGCGACGATTTCTTGTTGAAAGTCTTCGCACGATTCGAGTCATGTGCTGCACGAAAACTGAATGAAAAATTGATGATTCATTCCATATAAAAGTCCCTTTTTTTCTTCTTTTATTTTTTTAATGAAAGTCACCAAAAAACGCAGAAGTAAATCAGAACACATTCGTTCAAGAAACGCTGAGTATATATCAAATTGATGCCCATTAAAAATGTCTTTGAAGGTATATTAATTAAGGGAATGGAAATGTATTATAACAGCTCCAACTGTATATAGTATATATGTGTTCTTGATCAGCATCAAATGACATTCTGTTGATTATCTACCTTAACAAGAAGCTAATTGACTAAAAACTTATATAAAATATGTAAAAATATTGAGTTTGCTCCCAAATCTAAATCGATAATAATCAAGGAAATCTGAGTAAAATATCTAAAAATCTTTCTAACTAAAAAAACAAACAAAAAAACAAATATACTATTTTTCCCTTTGGGAACAGAGTATAAAAAGTATAGAATAATTTTAAAATATTTTTTTTATATTTTATTTATTTGGTATAAATATATATTTTTTGTTTTTTTTTTTTAATAGTTGTTTTATTTAATTATTAACATAACATATATCTTAAGTTTAAAAATCGCCAGCTCAGTATTTGCTGAGCTTTACCGATATAAATATATATGTACCATATAAAGTCTTGGAAAATTTCTTCCAAGTACATATGTATGTGACTCTAGAGAATGAGTATAGCATATAGAATAGATCCGTAGTATACAAGGTATATAATTTGATTACTTCTGAACTACTGAACTAAAACCTTGGTTTTCATGATATTTTATCAAAAAAAAAAGCGCAATAAACCATAATTTTAAGTACTTTTAAGATATTGTAACGTTAAGACAAAGTATCTGAAAATATTAATCACCATTTTTGATTTTTTAGAACTTCTATATTTGCTACAGAGATAAGCGGGAAAGAGATTTGCCAAAGGCATATGCCATGATAGAGCTCTCCTGTTTTCAGACTCAGATGTCTTGCATCAAAAGTCTTTGATAAAGTATAACATGATTCTTGGTTTCTCAATTCTGTTGGCCTATATTATTGCAATTATCATATGTGTTTTCCATTTACATCTCTTTATTAATATTAATTTGTAATACAATTTTTCGATTTCACTTCACGCCCATTTCAAGCTTGATTTGTTAACAATTTTCTTTAATTTTCAACACAAATTAATTTTAGATGATTTTCACTTTTTTTTTTAGCAACAATTTTTCATTCGCTTTTCACGTTCACTCTAAGCGCTTTTTCATTTATTCATTGCTTTTCATTTTTTTGCTGAATTTGTCATTTGTCAACGTTTTCTCAACTCTTAATAACGAACACGTTCAACTGGCCAAGTTTAGTTTGTGCATTTGAGCAGAACCACAAATAATGGAAAGGCGGCAACAGGGGAGTAGCTGAAAGGCAGAACAGCTGCCATAGAAAATGGCAAGAGAGAAGGAAAGAGGCAAAAGAGACGAAAACTAATTGTTTGGAAAGTCATTCGAACAGTCCCTAGCAAACTGAGTGTAGTCTAAGTGGAAGCTTTCGTAATTTGATTTCGTTATAACTGGAGCATGAAATATTTCAAAAAAAAATATTTGTATATAAAAGTCTTTATTTCAATATTTCCGCCAATAATTAACTATCCATCAGTCTTCGTTTATTGGCCATCGGCATGAAAATGGCTTTCCCCCATTTCAGACTTCCCGATTGCAGTTTATGGAACTTGTCGCAACGCGGAAAACGGAAATATTTATGAAATTGCAAAAAGCGATTCCTTAATGGATTCCCTATTGATCGATATCAATATTAACTCTCACAATTGGATTCAAATAATATTTTAATTGTTGGGTAAACAAAAGAAAAAACTCAAACTGTTTGTTAAGTAAATATTATTGCTTACCTCTTAAGTGTTTGGCAGATATAATATGATTTCCAGAGCTAAAGCATAGCAAAAACTGAAAGAAAAGAAAAATAGGATTATTTAATATTTATTCAAATTTATAAAACAAGTATGAACGACTGCAGATACTCGTTCGCGTTGAAAAGAGAGGTAAATTTAATCAAATATTATCAGTAGAGTGGATCAACAGTAATATAACTGTAAAAGTTGTATAAGATATAGCTTTTACCGATCTACCTCGCCCATAGTAGACGTGGCTATATACATTTTCCATCAATCTTTACAGGAGGTCAACAGTAACCCACAATTTGGTTGCTTTAGCTTTAAAACTGTAGAAGATACAATTTTACCCGATTTGCCACGCCCACAATGGACATCATATCTTTTAGTTCTTAGACGAAAATAACAGAGTTTTACAAGATATAGTATTTCCCGATTAGCCACGCCCCCAGTGGGCGTATAGGTAAAAACAGTTAAACTTGAACTGACGCGGTTCCAAATTTCTCCTCTAGCTCTAGCCTCTAGCTTCAAAAGTGTTCAAATACAGAGAGACGAACAGCAAAAGGGACATTGCAACAAAACCAATATACTCTTTTCATTACGTGAACGAGTATAAAAACTGTTCAAACTGCAAGATACTCAGTTGTGTTTAATCTTACTTAGCATAAAATAAGTTCTTCTAGATATTGGCCAAGTTTCAGATCAGCGACAACAAAGCGATTTGCATTCTACAATATATAGACAGATGCTAATGAATATGGCACCTGTTCAATAAACCAAAGACAATAGACCAGAAATATACATATATATATAAGTATACATATATATGTGATCGCAATGCTGTAATCAAACAAAGACGGAACGAATCGGCTGGCCGTTATAAAATTTGCCATACGAAACGGGCACAAAAGAGCTTAAAGCAGATGAAGGAAAAAAACAGTTTTTACAGTTAGCGAATCTGTGCAGATGAACTGGAGAGCGGAACTTTGAACCAAGCTCTGCGCTTGTGTGTCAAATGCGCTTAAAATGCAAACAAAATATTTCAGAAAACACAAAAACAAAATATTTTAAACGCAGAGAATAAAATTAAAAAATACAACAAAAAATAAGCGGCACGCAAACCGGTTACAGCATAATAATATCAGCTCGAGAAGCCAAGAACCGGTTGGATTTAAGCTTGATATATATATATATATATATAAATATATATATATATATATATAAATATATATACTACATATACTTATTTCATATTGGCACACTCGCAGCTAACGAGCCAGCGTTAACAGAACGAGAATCCGAATCGGAATCAGTGTAGACGCATAGGATTGTAATGTATCTGAACTATTTAATATGTCAAGGGATATGCAAGCAGAATCGGAATTAGATTCCGAATAGGAATCAGTCTAGATATACAACAGTATAACAGCTATGAAGCATGTCAAATGATTTACTTGTAAAGCTGAATCCGAAATCGAACCGGAATCAGTCAGATGCACACAATCTGAATCGGAATCATTCTTGATATAACACGTCTGAGACATTTGCAAGCAGGACTAGCATCCGTATCCGAATAGATAGATCATGTCAAGGAGAGAGGCAAGGTTAGATCTAATCGAATATCTAAGATCTTAAACTACTATGTCAACTGATTTGCAAGAGAAGCGGAATCCGAAACGGAATCAGTCATACGCACAGAATCCAAATTGAAATCATTCTAGACATACACAAATATAACAGATCTGAGTAAGTATTTCCAGAGATTTGTAAACAGCAGTAGTATCGGAATCCAAATCCGCATTGGAGTCAAGGAACTCGGAATCAGTCTTGAGTATAACACATCTTAACTAGCAAGTCAAGCGATTTGAACTAGAAATGGAATCCTAGTCGGAATCAGTTCTACACGTAAACGAGTATAACACATTTGAATTAATTTGGAATAGATCCAGCATTCGAATCAGCGTCAGTCTAGGGTATAAAAATATTTATATATTATAATTTGAATCATAATTAGTTTAGATGTTTACTACTATAACAAATTTAAAATATATATATATATTTATGTATTATAATCCGACATGAAATAACTTAAGGCTGGCTGGCAAAGGATTTTTTAGAACTCGATTCGGAAACAATCTAGAGTATAACACTTCTGTACTATAGTGCCTGATCCGAATTGGAATCTAAGTCGGAATAGTTCTATCAATCTATCAGACGTACATAAGTATAACAGATATAAACTATATTCAAGGGTACTTGATGGGTAGGAAATAGAATCCTAATCGAAATTTGTCTAAGGTTTAACACATCTGAACTATAATCTCAGATCCGAATCCCAGTTAGAATAGTTCCATGAGACGTATGTAGGTATAACAGATATAAACTTGATTCAAGGGTATTTGAATTAGAATTCTAATCGATAATATAATAATAATATAATATAATGTCAGATCCCAATCCAAGTTGGAAAAGTTCTATCAGACGTACATGAGTATAACAGATATAAGCTAAATTCAAGGATATTCGAAATAGAATTGAAATCGAAATTTGCCAAAGGTCACATGTGAACTATATTCTCAGATCCGAATCCAAGTCAGAGTAGCTCCCTCAGGCTTACATGAGTATAACAGATATAAACTAGATTCAAGGGTAGTCTAAACAGAATCCTAATCAAAATTGGACTATGGTTTAACACATCTGAAGTATAATCTCAGATCCGAATCCAAGTCGGAATAGTTCTATTAGACATGAGTTAATGAGTATAACAGATATAAACTAGATTTAAGGAATTCCGAATTAGAATTCAAATCGAAGTTTGTCCAAGGCTTAACACATCTGAACTATAATATCAGGTCCGAATCCAAGTCGGAATAGTGCCATGAGACGTATATGAGTATAACAGATATAAACTAGATTCAAGGATAGTCGAATTAGAATCCTAAGGTCTAAGGCTAAACACATCTGAGCTATAATGTCAGATCTGAAACCAAGTCGAAATAGTTCTATCAGACGTATATCGGTATAACAGTTATGAATTAGAATGTAGAATGTCAAAGAATTAGCATCAGAGCCAGAATACAAATCAAAATCAGTCTAAAGTATAACACTTCCGAAGAACCATTCATTACAAGGAATTATCAACCGCAAACATGGGCCAAAAACAGTTATTTAAATTAAAGCGAGCTGCCTGTATTGGATAGCAGCTGCTGACAATTCACTGACAACTGCGAGAAGCAAATTCATTTCAATCAGAAATTAATTGAAGTTTATTTGAAAATCATAAAGCGGCTGCGCAAGCTCTGGCTGATGCGCGATAAAGATCTGAGCTGCGCGTCTTTTGACAGGCGTGAAGTGAGCCAAATTATTTTGGCAGCATTGAGAAGAGCAAAAAAAATGAAAAGACGCCAAATTAAAATATGAAACAACAACAAGAGCAGGCCAAAACGCTGCTGGCCAAACAGAGAGGAGGAAATGAAAAGAAAAAAATCGCAGAGTTTATTGTCTGTCAGGCCAAATGACGGCTGCCCAATCTCGGAGACTGTTTCTCTGTTTCTTACTGGTTTTTTTTTGGGCTTATTGAAAAGTCTTCCGCTTTTCGAAACTGACTCGTAGTGAGGCGGGCAGAGCGTTTAAGGAGTTGTTGCAGATTAGCAATCGGCAGGTTTCGGGCCTGGCTGCTAATCACAAGGTGCCCACCTGCCCACCTGCCTGCCTGTCCCGCCTGTCCATTGATTTATTGGCAAATTTCAAGTTAACACTTTTTCCTAAATTGAGTTATTTATTTCGCTGGCTGCCAACTGCCAGCTGCCAGTTGCCGTTGTCTTGCACTTTTGCTATAATTTCAGCACATGGGGTCGTCACGTAGTTGGCATTGGCCAACGAGCAGCCTAACAAGGAGGCGCATGGAGCTGCGATTGGCGTCTCCGCTGTGCATTTAGATTTATATCCATAGATTTTGGCAGTTGTCTTAATGAACTTTCTGATTTATGTGCGAGCTGCATTCACCAAAGGAAGTGCACAAAAGTCTTTGATTCGCAATTTTATATAATCGATATCTGACTATTGCCTAACATGTATTTTTATTCCAGTTTTATAATAGAAATAAATTCTAAAAAAAATGAAAATATAAAAAAATTTCTTAATGAAATTTTCAGAACATAATATTGACATCTTAGTGTATGCATATGCAAGATCTCAAGTCTGTTCTATTTGAGGGATCCAAAATCGGAAAAAAAGAAAATTTGTATTCATAATTTGTATTTTCATCACAGGAAGCTGCATAGTAAATAATTGTCTCTAGCTTCTACGGTCTTTAAGTTTTGGCTTAAAAGTGAAGTCAAAATATCGGGAGCTATCAATAATAAGTAAATAGGATGAGTTATTGAAAAAAAAATTAGCCCGTACTGCATATCGACTACAAGAATATATATTTAAAATTTCAAATATCTAGCTTTTGTAGTTTACGAGATTGCTGCGTTCATACGGACGGACAGACAGACGGACGGTCGGATAGACGGATGGACATGGCTAGAACGACTCAGCTCGTCTTCCTAATCACGAATATATATACTTTATGGGGTCTGCCACGCCTACTTTTGATTGTTACAAACTTATAACAAGATCATTATAGCCTGAAATCTCATTTTTCCATGGGTTCACAGTAGAGATGGGCGTCAGGATCGGAAATTGCTGGCCCTGAAATTATGCCGAAAGAATTTTCGGGCCAATTGGGAAAGATGCTAAAAATGGTCGGGTCGGTCGGATAAGTGCTTGATCAAGAGATCAAGGTAGCATGGTAAGAGATTCTTGAGATATGCTCATGAGTAGAGGTGGGCGTCGGGTATCTCTGGAATGCCACCGTCCCGAACTATTTTAGAATCTTTCTAAACTCGCCCAATACCGAAAATTCCAGAAAATCCCGATCCCGACTCCCATCTCTACTTAAGAGTATAAAAAGTTTCATTATAGAATGAAATTTTAAATATTAAAAATTTATAAAATATTGTTTTGAGATTATTTTATAATCTGTGAAGTAAATTTATACTCAAACTGTTTGGCAGCTATAAAAGAAAATGCTGAAGTATCTGAGCACGTATTTCTAATTTGTGGCTAGGCAAACTTTTTATGTAATATTTTGTTTCAGATATGAAATATATTAAATGCAATGCTTTTCCTACTGCCCTCAATCAAATGCGTTTTGAGTTATATAATTGTACAGCTAGTAAAACGGAAAAGCGATATACGGAAACTGAAGGTTAGCTTTTTTATATGGTAACTGTGTTGTCTCTGTTTTCCTTAACGCTTTTCCCATTTCCCATACCGAAAACCGTTAGACGCAAACCAAACAAACGGCGTCATTGCCAAGTGCGAAAATTAGCGCAAAAAAAGAAAGAAAAAGAAATGCTTAAACGAAACGAACATTAAAAGAAATGCAACTGTAAAATGTTCACACCATGAATCGCGTGGAAAAAGATTCCGCCACAAAATATAACAGCAAAAATCGACTGAATTAATAATGTGAATATAATGTTTTAATTAATGTTTTCTATCGATAAACTGGGAGACAGAAGCAGCGACGTCTCCCCAGTGAAAGTTACAAAATCACTTAACAGAGAGAAAGAGAGAGAGAGAGAGAGAGAGAGAGAGAGCAATAACGTGTAATACTCATGAATTAAATCAATGCTCAAGTGAATAAGCTGCAAACTTGTTGTGCGTGTGTTAAATAAACACTTGAATCTGCCTACTGTGCGTGTGTGTATGTGTGTATGTGTGTGGGCTTGGCCAACTAAATCTATGTAGGTGCATACTTATGTTGATAAGTGTTTGTCTGGAGATGCGCAGGTGAAATTTCGCAGCATCTGCAAATGAAAGTGCGAATAAGAGAGTCGCGGCAGCTATTAGAAGTCGTGGGAGGCATAAGCTATAGTTGCCCTTTGAGATATGATCTTAAGAAGTTTTTTATGTAGTTTAGCAAAGTAGTTGAACTAGAAAGAAACTTAACTTCTTATTGCTGATCTTAATGAGAATAGGAAAAAAATTAAAAAATACTTTAATATTTCCAGAAATGTTTTCGAGTTCATCAGGCATAAACGCTAAGAAAGATCTCTTGACCAAGGGTCAAGAGCATGAGCACATGAGCACCAGGAACATCGAGCGCATCGTCAACGTATCACAAATAGGACAGACTTCAGGTGGTTGCCAAAAAATACTTTGAAAGACAGGACTCTCACCCAAACAACTAGGCTAGGCATCTAGGTAGTGCAGCCTAAAGAACTGCTAGAAAAACTGTCCCAAAATTGAACAAGAGGAAGACCTGAGGCCTGACTTAAATCTATCAAAATATATACATATATTCCCAAGTATCTTCCCTTACCTTACACCCTACAATCCTCACATTTCCCTAAATATATAATCTATGTTATTTTCCATACCCTAGAACAAAAAAAGTTATATATATAAATAAATCAAATTCAAATTTAAAGGTAACAGGACACTAATCTAAACGTGTAAATATATATGTAAATGAAAAATGATATCTGATAAAAAAATGTTTACTCAGGTTTTATAGCAGTTGAGCAAAATATGAGCGAAAACACTCTGAAGAGCCTAAAACTTCTAGACTATATCTCGAAGAGCTTCACATACTTAAGCAAGCCTGAGATGTTCTCTTGATATAAGAAAGATGTGAATAGAGTTTGATGAAGAGCAATATTAATGATTTGTTGCATTTGATATGGCATAGAACTTCTTCTAGTTAGATTTTTTCTATGATTATATTTTCTTTTACACTATTTTGTCACATTTTTCTATTAATAAATAATAAAGCTTCTTTTGTTCAGAAAAAAACCCCTTGAGATATGTAAATTCAAAATTTCCTATATGACAAACAAACTTGATTAAGTAACAACAATCTATCACGGTCAACAACTTGTTGAAATCGATTTTTTATTAAACACACGCATAAAAAATCACCATATTTGACATATGCATATCATAAATTAAATCAAAAAAAAATATTGTACATTTTTATTATAGGCAAAAATTGGAATATTTGCTAATGACATGTTTTATAAGCCAACAATTTTTCCAAATATGCCAAATATAAAATAAAAGGGAGTCTGAAAATGTAATAATTATTGCAGAAACGATCTATTCAAACTCGCATAATTATGCCAGCATATTGTTTGCCATAAAAATGTCGCCAAATATGTATATATATACGATTATGCTTATCAGTTTCTCAAATTATGAATTTGCAATTTTAATAGCGCCATAAGTTAAAACTTTTCTTATATAACCACAGCTGAGAGTCGCAAATTTCTATTTATGGGTCTCTCTCCCTGTCTCTCCCCAGCTTAATGACAGCTCTTTATGGACCACTTGCCAGATAGTCGTTGTTTTTCGCTCTTTTTTATTGTAGTTGAGGGGTTTCGCTTTTTCCGAAGTACAAATTTCATACTTTCGCTTTCGTAAGAGCCAAATGCAGGCAGTCTACAGGTTTTTCATGCTATCTCAAAGATTTGCAATAAAAATTTCTAACAGCCACTTACAGCATTTTTCAATTACTCATTATTGAGTTGCAAAAGGGGTATATTGGTTTTGAGGGATAGTTCTCTACAATAACTAAACTTAGATAAAGTTATATTACTTAAAGTTTTTTAAAGCTAAAGCAAAAATATTTTGAGATTCCAATTATTTCCTCAATCCACCTGTATTCCACTGTTGTGCAAACAGAGCATTGCGCAGTTGTTTGCAACCGATTGCAGTGTTCTTGTTTTACTTTTGCACTTTTTGGCAGCCAATTAGCAGCAATAATAAATCTGAAACTAATAAAAATAATACAAATATGCAATGGCAGCAATTGCAATGGAAACTGCAACAGCAACAGCAACCAGCAATAGTTGTATTTGCTCTAATGTTGGCTCTGCAACCGGTTGCTGCCCAGCCGAAAAATCAACGAAATCAACAACAACAACAGCAACTGCAAGACCGCAACAGCAGCAACAACGACTTTCCATTTTCAAATGCTTTTTGCTGGCATTGCAGCCTTCAGACCAAAGCCGGCGTGTAGCTGGCCACGGCAGCAACATCGACAACAGACGCAACAACAACAACAACAACAACAACAGCAACAGCAAACGGCAGCATCGACAACATCGACAACTTTTCATTTCGTTTTTCACGCGGCGCATGCCAAAAAAAAAAAGAATCATAAAAAATAAATAAATAAAAAGACGCGACCAAAAACTGCAATGTATATTTTTTTAAAGCCATTTGCTGGGTACATTAGCTATGTGTTTGCGCTTGTCATATTTTTGTTTTAGCAGGAACAATTTAAGAGCGTAAAACCTGCAAAGGTAGCAACGAAATGATTGATTTGTTTCCGGGATTTACTATGTGCAGCTATTCCTTTTTCGAAGATTCTATATATTTATGATTTAACTGTATATATTTTATCTATATATTATACATATGCAATAGAGTTTCTTCTATATCTATTTTATATATCACATATCTGCATATATACATATGATTTGCTTCTATAATTTTTTTCTATATATTTACATACATGTACATACATTTATCTCACCTGATTCGCATGCTATATATTTTTTCTATTTTTTATATATATATATATATATATATACAAATTTTCCTTTTTAATGTAATACATAAAACTTTATCAAAATAAATCAAATGATATCCACAATATTTTAGCTTATGCAAATAAAAATTGTTTTAAATTTACAATATTTTGTATAAATTTAATATTATAATCATCTCTAAAATAATTTGTTGTTTTTATTTCGTTAATTCAAACTAAAATTCGTTTTAGACTACATTAAATTTGGTATTTCGTATTGGAATGGGGGTTGTAAACAAATTCGATTCAAAATAGTTTTGCAGGATCTCTCAAATTTCGTTTCGTATGACTGGAGTATTTTAACTACAAAATCCACAAAAAATATTTAAAAATTTCCACAATGGAGTCGAAAGCCCTACGAGCTATTGTTCGTAAAACTTTCATTAAGCTTAGTATTAAATACTAAAAGTAACGTTTTTAAATAAATAATTTTCTACAATTTTGATAGCTTAGAGCTCAGACAGTTCCTTGTATTTGTATTCTTTTTCTCTCTCTGTATAAATATAAAATTTTTCAGAAAATGTTTGAAACTTTTATAGTAACATTTCTAAAATATTCCTAATTATTTAATATTAAAAATAGTTTATTTTTTACATTATGTATAAAGTTTTTTTTTTTTACTATTTTGCTCCTTTTCTTTCTATCTACTTCACAAGTATTCAATCATCGACATTACCTAGTTAGTCAACAAAACTAGTAGCCTTTTGAATTTGTAGCGTATGCGGGCTTCGACTTGCATTCACTTTGTTTTTTTTTTCACTTGGGTTTTTTTTTCGGAGAGCTGAAAACAGAAATTGCTAGCGATGTCTGCGCACTGTCTACGCAGCTGGAAGTCCCCGTCGCAGTCCCAATCCCAATCCGAGTTCGAATCCCAATTCGAGGCACAGTCATAGGCTCAGGCCGTAGACCTCTCTTCAGCTATGCGGCAAGTGCTGCAGTTGTTGACAATTTTAAGTTGCATGTTGTTGATGTGTTGTATGTGTCTGCTTTTGACCGGTCTTTGCCTTTCACAAGAGACCGGCCCATGGATATTAGTGGGCGCAATATAACCACAATGTTGTTGCTATTGCTTTTGCTTTTGCTTTTCATAGCCACAGCAATAATTGCTCAATGCCTTTTTTGGGTGCTGGCAGCGGAAACGCAACTTGATTGCGACTTGCACTTAGACTTGGACTCTTGGCTTACGACTTGGATGCGCCTTGGCTTGTATTTTGTAGAGATTTGACTATTTGATTTGCCAGTTGCAGTTGCCCATCGAGCACCGGCAAACGGAAGCGTCGCACAAGCCAAGCAAATAAAGAGGAAAATCAAGCAAACATTTTTAGTTATTCAATGATGAGTCAAGCATATAAATTCTATAGACGCAGTTGATTGATGTTCGGGCCGAGAGTTGTTAAAAGGTGAAGCGAATGTATCTATATGTACTTCCGTTCAATTAAGGATGATTACAAAGTGTTGCTTCAGCAAATTTTAGAGATATATAATTATCCAGGAAGTATATATATATACCAAATATGCTCAAAATACCTAGGTGAAGTCTTAGGGCAATGATCTCTAGTGAATTGTGACTGTTCTGATACTTCTTTAGTAAGTGAATAAGGGTATATTGGCTTTAAGCAATGTCGGTCTATCTGTATTTCCGTCTGTCAAGCTTTGGCTGCTAAGAAAACTAGAAATATTTGGAATTTAGTTATAATTAATAGTTATACCCGTCTACTTTAGTCTTATGAAGTGTTACCAAAATTTTGAATGGCAAATCTGGAAGTACTATTTCTATTGACAAATCTGAAAATCTATATATTGCTTAGTTTTAGAGCTGTGTGAGTTATTATTAATCTCTTCTATAGATCGACTAAAAATTTATGCATTCAGCTTTTGAAAGGCGGAAAATCTATATGCCACGGTCTTAGAGGTAGAAAGCAGCGGTTTAGAGTCAGAATCGGCTGCTCGAAGCGAAAGACAAGTTTGCCACCATCTTCTCAAGGTATTTCTATTTAATGTAAGCAATACAATAACTCTAGAGAACTATTCGATAAGAACACTATTTTGCATTATATATATATAGAATATTATTATTATTTTTTTTTATTTTATGTTGTCTTTATTTGCAACTGTCTTAGAGACATCAAGCGAATTTAATTGGGTAGTGAGAGTTATGTATCAGTGTGAACTGTTCGTGAAGGTAGAGTGTGGTGGATTACAGCGGATAGAATATGAAACTCAAATAAACTTTCAAATACTTAATAATTAAATTTTCAAAATATTTTTATTATAGTAAAAAGCAATAGGCTACAGAAATGTTCTTTATAAATCGACAAGATATTTATATTTATATGCATCTTATATTTTGTATGCCCCTAGTTTTTGAGGCGAATTGAGGAGTGTTGTGTAATGCATAACCTGAGTGAAGTTGTACAACTCTAAAAGAGGGCGAGTGTGGTTTAGTGTGAAGTCGAGTGGGAGGGACAACAATGAAGAGATAAATGTGGTTGTTGTAGATGAGTGTCTAAGAAATAGTACAGTTAGATGAAAAATGTCGACTGAGAAATACACTGAGACTCGATGCACAATTAGTAGAGGCAAAATGGCAGAAAGTACAACCATTGACCCTTCACAACTTGAAAATCTTATTGACTATATTTTTTTATCTCCTCTGCAGATAGATATATAAATTAGATGATGCGGCCTGAACCATATAAAGGAAAAGTGCAAATCTCTTACTTGTTGCACTTGTAAAGTAAGTGAATGTGAATGTGAAGTGAACAATTTTAAGAAAATCTTATAAGTTGTTCATTAACTTAAAAAATTGAACTTAAATTTATTTTAAGCTATTTATTATGTTCTTGACACGCGCTTCAGTAACAATTCGAGTTCCAGTTCCCGGGGCTAGGCAGCCACTGACAGCTCCCTTTTTGGACCTGCCCTTTTCTGTTTTGTGCAAGAAACCATTAACATTGACAATAACATAAACATTAACATTCATCAATTAACCGTTAACATTAATAGCAGCAACTGCAAACACACATTTAACATGCGCTGCCTCAAAAGTTGACGCCTTCAAAAGTTGTCAACGTCATAAAGCAAAGCTAAGCGGGGCTAATGTTGTTTTGTTGTTTGTTTGTTTATTTCTTGTTGTTGCTGCTGCTGTGGGCCACAGTTTTACCGTTTGTCAACTGTCATATTTCTGTAGTTATACATATATATATATATATGTGTGTGTGTGTAGCCGCAGTTAATTTGTTATTATTTTGACATTAATTTGTTGATGATTTTTGAATGAGTTTTTCGCCGCGGGCTTTGAATAATTTGTAACTGTTTTTCTTGAATTTATATCCCATAAAAATACATAAAGTGTGAAGCCTAAAGGTAAATATGAATAAACCTGTCTTGAGTTATCCCAAAAAAAGTTAACAAAAATAAAGAAATATAAACTGAAGAAAAAAGAAGAAAATTCTACGTTTCTGATGAAAAATGATAGAAAAAGAGAAAAGAATATGGAAGATACTATGAATACATAACAATATATGTATATAAATAGCTTATATTGTTTATCCACATAATGTTTATATACATATGAACATATTACAAATTATTAATATTTAACTAAAATGTTGAAGATATATTCTAATTTTTTAAATTTATTTTTTGGTTTAAAATGTTCTCAAATTGACATTAAAATATTAAATTTGAAAATAAAAAAAAAGTAATATAAAAAAATTAATTTTTAATTCTTTTAAACTAATTTTTATTTATATTTTATTTATTACTTATTTTTTTGTATTGAATTTTAATTATTATTTCAAAAGTAATATTAATTTTAAGTTCTTCAAATTATTTCATTTTATTTATTATCTATAATCAATTTTTAATCATTATTTTCAAAGTAATAATAATTTTAAGTTCTTTATAAATATTTTATTTTATTATTATATTTTATTTATTATACATTTTTAAATTTAAATAAATATTTAAAACGTATTTTCTGCAAATAATCATTTTAAGTCCTTTAAAATAATTTTAATTTATTTTTCATAAATTTGTTTTTATTTGTTTTTATTTTCAAATTTAAATAAATATTTTTAAGTTTTTTATTTATTTTGTTATATTTTCATTTTTTAATATACTATTTAACTTAATGGAGTTTTCTCAACTCGGTGGCTGCGAAAGGTATTCCCGGAATTTGCTCTATTTCCTGTCGCGATCCTCGACAACCGTTTTGGGCATGCGATTCGCATTTAAAACGTAAACTGAAAAATTTCTTGTTAATTACGCCATTCACTATCATTAACACATTTCCTTGTCATCATTCTGCGCTGACCCAATTTCAGTTGTGGCCAGCTAAAGAAGAAGAAGAGCAGCAGCGACTAACTGACAAAAGAAATTAAACAGTTTTTATTTTCGAAAATGTTTTCAACTTACGCTGACAGCAGCAATTAAGCCGAGGGGAAAAAATGCCAACGACTAGCATTGCAATTAAATGGAATCATTTTCTGGAGCATCGAGCAGAGGCAACTTGTTGCAGCAGCACATTTGGTAACAAGTAAGAGTGAACTGGTCGGGGGTGACCGACTAGCAGACACCCAGGCATGCTCTGAAGAAAGAATACTTATATTTATATTTTATGCGGAATTCATGGGAGAAGCACACTACTCATCAGATATAGGGTTCGAACTCTACTGAGTTCAAATTGTAGTAATTCGAAAATTTCTATAACAAATTCATAAACAACAGTTGCAAATAAAGAAAAAATTAATCAACATTTTAAAAAAATTTAAAAAAAATGGACAAAAACAAATTTATTATGGCATTATAATTGTTTTAAATTTTTAAAAATTTTTTTTTGTTTTTATACCCTGAACCCATTGAAAATGGGAAATCAGGGTATAATGGTTTTGCAAAAAGTATGTAACAGGCAGAAGGAGGCGTGGCAGACCCCACAAAGTATATATATTCTTGATCAGGGTGACGAGCTGAGTCGATTTAGCCCTGTCCGTCTGTCTGTCCGTCCGTCCGTCCGTCCGTCCGTCCGTCCGTCCGTCCGTCTGTCCGTATGTATGAACGCGTCGATCTCAGAACATATAAGAGCTAGAGAGTTCAAATTTTGCATGATGGTCTGTGTATACAGCGCGCATATCGAGTTTGTTTTAGATATTCGATAAATTTTTCCGTTTCAATGATATCGATTTAAAACGTTATCAAGATTCAGTTTTTTGACCATATCTTTTACATATTTTTAGCTACTGCTACCAAATTTTGTTTTTAGCTTTTTGTAATTAAAATACATTTTCTATTTTTTCATATTTTGGATACCAGCTCCACATTTCCCAAAAAAAAATTATTTAAAAAAAAAATTATCAAATCCACAATTTAATTTTTTTAAATTTTTAAGTGAAAACCGTATTTTCAATAAATTAATAGCACTCAATGCAGAAAATTGCATTTAAATCCGTTAAGTAATACAGAAGTTATTAAAGGAAACATTGTAAAAGCACGCGGCAGCAGCCTGTACGTGTGCACACATACATTCAAATCAACTACGCAGTAATCTGCGCGCGTTTCTGTGTGCATGGTATGTATATGTGTGCATGTGTATACAAATGTGTGCATGTGTATATGTGTGCATGTGTGTATGTGTGCATGTGTGTATGTGTGCATGCATATATGCGCGCAGAGGGTAATATATATAGATAAAAGATGTAAGCTAGGTTGTTTAAAACATCAGCTCGGACTTGGTTCAGGGGATCTCGTAGTCGGGCTGTGACTCGACTAGAGCTTTCTTACTTGTTTTATTTGCTTAAATGCACGCGATAAATGATTTGAACATTCATGATTTAAGCATTTATTGCATGCTATAAAAACATAGTAGTCAAATTAAAAAGAGTCAAATTTAAAAACAAAAAAAATTTTTAAAAGAAGTAAAATTAGATTTTTTTTTTAAATTTTTTGTTTATTTTTGATTTTTTTTTAATATCAAACTTAAGTTTGATAGCCATTATAAAGTTACTTTATGAAAATTGGAAAAGTTTTTTATGATTTATATTTATAATTATCTGCATTTGCCATAAAAGAAACTATTTTAATACTAATTATTAAAGATTTGAATTAAACATTTATTTGTTGCAACTCTCCAGCTCTTACACTTTTGTAGTTCAACGCGTCCATCCATATAACGCACAGACAGACTGACGGATGGACGTCTAGAATTAGATTGACACGGCAGTGTTTATTGTTAAAGAAACATTCTTTTGTCTGTTACTTAAACTTCACCAAAATGCATATACCCTGTTTGCAAATTTAAAAATAGCTTTTTAGAGTATAAAAAGTTACTTACAAAACAAATTTAAGCAGAAACTGCAAGTGACATAAATAAATTATAATTATTGGCTAATAGCATATAGTGAACTCTGAACTTAGAGAACAAATTGCATGTATATATATATATGTATACATATATATACATATATACATACATATAAATACACTTTTTTTTTAAGTTGTAAGGCATATCTCACCATATGTCTCATGCTTTTTTAGGGAACCTATCTACCGTCTAAAAAGAGAGTCGGGTGTATATGGTTAAGTTAGTATATTATATGTATTTTGCAGTTCTAATCAACTTCCTGCCTTAACATTAAGATTTCATCCATGAAACGAGCTTATAACTAAATTTGAGATTATCAAGAAAATATTAGATTAGAGATTACAAAAAAAAAGAAACAAAAAAAAAATAATTAACAAAAAAAAAAATTTAAATTAGATTAAGTAAATAAAAATATATTAAATAAAAAAAAGGTCCTCTAAGGACCGTATCTACACAGTAAAAAGAGAGTTGGCTGTATACGATAATTATAACTGGAATTGATAATATTTGAGTAGTTTTCTTCAACTCTTAACTCCGATAACACACAACATATATTATGGAATTACACATTATCAAACATTTACAATATGTTACGGGGTATATAAAATATGTCTAAGATATGAACTTGACCTCGCCCACCTGACCTGACCAAGCTGTTCCAGCTGGCAAACGCTGCTGCTTAAGCTACGTAACTGCGCAACACGTGAGCTTGTTTTGCTATTTTGTAATGAAGTTCACACGCTCTGCGTGGTCACATTAACGTGACCATTAGCTGGGCAGTAGAGAGAGAAGAGGAAGACAAAGTCGAGAGCATTTGGTAATTTGGCTGCGCATCATAAATAACGAACAAGATTATCATATATGATATATATATATATGATTAACTTGAGCAGGCGGCAATTAAAACAAGAGCGAAAGTAAAACATTTAACAGTTTTGAGCAAAAAAAAAATAACCACAGACTGAAAAAACAATAACAATTGCATATTCAAAAGCCACAAACAACAATAAAAGTAACACATGAGGTTTTTTTTCTGAGCTTTCGCTGAGGGAAAGAAAGTGGGGGGAACTGAAACAAACAAAAACGTGTTGCTAAACGAAATTAAGTGAAAATCTTTTAATAATTGCTGAAATAACAAGTAAGAACTCTCTAGTCGGGTCTGCCCGACTAGGAGATTCTCTGAACCAAGCTCGAGGTGGTGTTTTATACAATCTAGCTTACATATTTTATCTATACATATTAACATATGAGCGCACACACACATGCACACATATATACAGGCAGCACTATGAGAAATTGATTGTTAAGTAACTTCGGTTCTATATGTACTTTATTAACGAAATTTTCAGTATATATTATTGTCATCCAAATGTATATATGTATATGCGAAATCCCAACTCCCTATTTATTTAAAATACGTTTTTTTCACTTTTGGGGCTAATGGGAAGAGGTATCCAAAATCTGAGAACCTTATTAACTGTATTTTCATCACAGAAACCTAAATAGTTAATTTGATGTCTCTAGTTATTATGGTCTTTAAGTTATAGCTTAAAAACAAAGTCAAAATATCGATTGTTATCGATAATAAGGAAATGGGTGGATTTATCGGGTAAAAAAATAAACTTGTACTGCGTATGATATACAAGAATATATATCTAAAATTTCAAATCTCTAGCTTTTGTGGTTTTCGAGAACACTGCGTTCATCCGGACGGACAGAGGGACGTGGCTAAATCGACTCAGCTCGTCGTCCTGTAAAGAATATATAGTATTTATGGGGTCTGCCACGGCTCCTTCTGTCTGTCACAAAACCATTATATGCTGAAATCCTATTTTCAATGGGTTCAATTATTATATATTCTCTGGGATTCTCTCTCGAAAACTCTCTCATACCCAAAATTATTCTTAGCCATAAAAAATGCATGCAGTGTCATGACTTTAATTACTTTATTAGCCCCAACTAAAGGGGTCTGTACTTTTTTTCCTTAGCCCGCACACGGCTGATATATGGCAGACACATGGAGGCCAGGACCTGTGGGCCGCTATCTTAGGCGGCCTTAGCGGTACTTCGATGCTTAAGAAGCGGCCCAAAACAAAAATTAACCAAAGACAAATCGCTTACGCCCCCAGGGCGTTGCAACAAGACCAACATAACAATTTAATGTTACAATTTATTAATTCTCATATGTGTATGTGTGTGTGTATGTGTGTATACTGATATCAGCTAACTGGCTGAGCGAAAAAAAAAATTGCATTTATCACAAAGTTGCACAGTGGTTCGAAAGCGATGGGAATGTGAAATAAGTACTACTGTATTTTAACAAAAATATAATGAAAGTTAAGAGAATAAAGCTCAAAATATGTGAAAAATATATTCATGCTCGCTTACGAGTTGAAAAGAGTATATTGACTTTAGGCAAAGTCCGTCTTGCTTTACATTCGTCTGTCTGTTTGAATACAAAGCATTTCGATGCTGTTTAAGTTAGAGACTAGAAATATATGTTCATGAGTACCCTCGTTTTAAGAGGTGTTAAGATGTCTTGTTTCAATAGGGCATATATTGATGCCTGCAAATGGGGAATTAATATATCTTTTATAGCATAAATGCTTTTTTTTTGGGTATATTTAGGGTAAAGACTTTTTATTTGAAATATATAGTATATTAATATAAAGTTCATATAGCTGAGCAACCTATCTGCATTTTTATAAACATTGGAATAAACTTTGAATATTTATTTTGTTCTTATTTTAAATAAAATATATAAATTCTTTTCTATTCGAAATACTCCTGGAATATTTTATTTTTTATATTTTAAATTATTAATAGAAAAGAATTTATATTTTTATTTAAAGTAGCATAAAATATATATTGAAAGTCTATTCCAAATTTTTTTCTATTGTAAATACTCCTAAAATATTTTATTTTTTATTTTATAAAAAAAAATAAATAAATTTATTTTATATTATTATATATTATATTATTATTTACTTTATATAAAACTTTAATTTATTAAAATTAAGATTAATTTGATTTTTTTAATATATATATATATTTATTTGATTTTTATAAGTTGACAAGAATTTCTTCATAAGTTAGTAAGGAAAACTTAATAAAAATAATTTGATTTAAATACTTTTCAGTTTTAATTGCTTCCAGCCCACTGTGGCTAAAAAAAAATAAAACTTTTGACGATGACCAGACAACAACAAATTGAACAAAAAGGCAACTCGAGCCAGAGGCCGCTGCCGTCGTGGTCACACATTCCAGTAAAAGGCGTGCAAGGCCCGTGAGTTGCCCAAAACCAAAAAAAAAGAAAAAATGAAAAAATTATGATGAAGGAAAATTAATAATGAATGCGCGTTCTGTCGAGAGGAAGCCAACGCAGGCACTCAGAAGTCAATGCAATGTTTGCGAGTTTAAGTGTATTAAAAATTAATTAAAAAATGCGCACATAGAAAGCACAAAGTAACTAGAGAAATGCTCATTATCATGACAACAACAACAACAAGAATAAGAAGAAGAAAATATGACTCAGAGCTGTGAGCTCTTGTAGCGGGACGTGCTACGTGTTGGGCATATCAAGTGCAAGAGCAGAACAACGTCTGTTGGCAAATTGATTGCCCGAGCCAGAGCGAGAGTAGAGCATGGCGAATTGACCCACTGCTGCGAGTCTATCTATCAGATAGAAGACGTTAGCCAGAGAATAGAACTGTTTACTTGCGGCAAGACCTCAATATCAATAGAACTCGGCGTTGGCACGCTTTGGCTGGCTCCGACAAGCAAATTATTTGATTCGCCTCGAGGCAAACACTTGTTGCTGTTGCTGCTGCTGCTCAATTTGCATAATTAGCGTACATTTTTCGACCATTAAGCACATTATACAGCGCTTCTCTAATCACCTTTAAGTGAGAGTTAAACAAAAACTACAAAAACAACAAAATATTGACTAGCTTCAATATTTTCTGGGCTGCGTGGCGAAAGTCTCTAACTGTTACAGACCTAAGCACATTTTCGTCATTGTCAGTCGAGAGAATCTTGCATTCTTCAATTTCAAGCAACTGACGATGAGTCGTTAGCACAGCGAATAGTGAATGCTCTTTTAGATATGTGCATACAAACAAAAAGAATTGTTTCATAGGAGCTCCATGAAGTGTAATCTGAATGAATCTACCTTTTGCTGAAGATTTTTAAAAGAAATTGTTAAAAAATTTGAAAATTTTCTATTTGAATCTGATATCGCTCTTTTGATATTTTGTATTACAAATTTTTTCCTAAAAATAAAGTATTATGTTTATTTCATAAAAGTGAATTTAGTTGTTTCTAATAAGTTAAGAATTTTAATAAGATATTTAAAAAAATTTAAATAAAAATTTTCTATAGAAAATTTATTTTGCAATCTAAATATCTGATATTAGAGTATGCTAAAACACTAATATGTATTAAAAATTGATCGCATTTATTTGCATATTAGCTTCATAATATTGTAATCTGACTGAATTTACTTTTTCTCAAATGCAAAGAGTTTTGATAACAAATTTTAAAAAAATTAAAAAATGTTCTATAATCTTATTTTGCAATCTAAAGCCATTCTCTAATCTAATACTATGGCAATTTTTTTTAAAAAAAAAAGGTATCCTCTTTGAAAACTTTTCTGCAATCCATTTACCTTATTAGAGTTTGGGTAAATATTAAAATTTCTAAGATGGAATAAATATTTGTACAAGATTTAAATGTTTTCTTAAGGAACAAAATATAATGTCGGATATACTAATCGAATACTGTTCCTATGTTCACTCTCTCATATTTTATTTTTGTATATATTATGCTTATCATATAATAAGAAAAAAAATTTAATATTATAAAGCTCCTTGAACTTGTCTTGCCTTTCGAGTCAACGCATAACATTTTCAAGTACAAGAAGTTTTATTCAAAGAAATATTTTTTCATAAGTAACAAATTTATTAAAGATACAAAGATACAAATTTATAAAGATTTTAACACAAGTTATTTGAGAACTATTTGACATGCTTTACATAATCTATCTACCTATATACCATATAAATATATACATACATATATGTATATGTAAAAGCATTAACGACACTTGAAGAGAAATTAGAGAATGGGATTAACTGCAGCTGCAGCTCAATCAAAATTGAATACTTGCAAAAGACTTTGATTGTAATGATAGAGAAGCTGATTGCAATTAGAAAGAAAGGTAGGAAAAATAACATTTGTCAATTTATCTGACACAGTGCAATATTAGTGAAAGGTTTTCCTTTTTCAGAGTGGCAGGAAACGGAAGTCGGAATGTAGAACTAAATTTTACAAAAATAAATAGTTTTTAGTGTAAACTTCAAAAATATAAATATCTGATAATAGACTCAAATCAGTAAACTTATAAAGGAGTTATACATAAAGAGAAAAGAGGTTTTTTTTAATACAGACTATATTTGCTTTAATTGTTACTGCCTTAGCTTCAGCGGCTGTCTGAGCATCTCTGGAATGTGCCTTAGCTATGCTGGGAAAATGGCGAAATGCAAATATCAGAAACAGCCTATAAAAAATCAAATGCAGTTCAACTGCAATTAACATAGCAAAATCTGTTGGCAGTTGGCAGACTTTGAGAGGCCTTTTGAAAGGTGTGCAGCAGCCAAGCTTATCAGGGAAGAAACCTTAACAACATAATAAACACTTATAACAGCCACCGATGCAAATATTAACATGCAGCTCAAGAGATAAGTGGAAGATAAGAGCTGCATTGCTGCAAGTCACATACTACAATGCGAGAGAGAGTGAGATGGGGGAACATTTTTTGGTTAGACAGACACAAAGAGATCTTTTTACCCGGAAGCTTTCGATGGGTGTTGCAAGTTTTATTTAACTTTTACTGGCTTGCATAATACATGCTGTTCAGTCAAGATACATGAGATACGCTTTAATAACCATAGAGACAGATACAAATAGAGATACACACACACAGATACAGATACAGATACAGATACTGGCGACACACACGCCCCAAATAAAGCGACAAGAGTCGCGCTAACCGCTCACGATCCGAGCGCTAATTCAAACAAATTGCAGCATAAATGCATTATAAAAGGCAGAGGAGCAAACACGACAAACCTCGAGCCGATACACACGGTGTGTGTGACAGTATTAAAGGCAGCGGATTCTCCATTCTCGATTCTCGAATACCCCGCATATGATAAATTACACTAAAAGCTAGTTTCAGCCATACAGCTGCGGCTAAATGTGGGCTGTGCACAGTGGTTCTAAGCACGTTTAAAGTTGAAATAGAGATTAACTATTTAATAGTGATTGAAGATGATATCTTAAAATAACATATAGCAATTTAAAAATGCAAAGATTGGAGCTTAAAGCAGCGTAATCTCTAAATGTCTGTTTGCCTTGTGAACTACTATCGAGCAACAAGAGTATATATCCCCTTATAGTTACCGATAACAGAAGTCTTTCTTAAATCCTTATATCTTATATCACAGCTCTATGTCTATGTCGGATCTCCTTTCGATCTTCTTATACTACCTCAAATCTATATGATATATAATACAATTTATCAGACCTATGTTCGATCTACTTTCAATCTTCTTAATTAACTCTCACAGTTTTAATATATACCAAGTTTATGAGTCTATGTACGATCTACTTTCAATCTTCTTAGTCATACCCCCATAAATCCAAAATCTTCTATTGAATATATAACAAGTATCTCAGACTATATGGGATTTACGGGAAAACTTCATAAACTCCCACAAATACATAAAATTTAATATTGCCATTACAATTGAATCCCGATAATTCAAAATGGCAAGGGAATCACATTTTAACGAATTACAAGCGAATGCTATTTATGAAACAGGAATTCGAACGAATTTTTTTTCAAAAAGAAATATTTTTTTACGAATTATTGAGGTTTTCGATTTAGTGGGGGACGAATTATCGGTATTAACCTTATATCTATTATAATTTTCTTATAATTCCCATACTTCCACTTATAATTTTTAATTACATTATAATTTAACATATTATAAATTTGCACCTATATTTAAAATAAGTTTACTTTAAGTTTCTTTTTTGCAAATAACAGGAAAATTAAAATAAAAACAAAAAAATCATTTATTTTAATATTATGAATATATTATTTTTAAAAAACAATAAAAATTCTACAATTTTATAAACTTGGCTTGACTTTAAAATAAAAAAAAAAACATTTGCAAGCGAAATTTCAATTTCGTTTTGGTATTAAAATCGATTAGCAAATTTTCTATTCCAATTTCGAACTAATTTTGATTTGTATTCAAAATTTTGCAATCTATAAAATATGGTTTAATAAATTAGAAAAATTTATCTTCAAATTGGGATTTCTTCAAATTGTTCTTTTCTTCTAGATTTTCTTCTTTTAAAGAAAGTCAAGAATTTTGGTTCATTATTTTGGTTAAAATAAAATAAGTATAACAGACTAATAGTAAAATAATTATTTCAGGTTCGTATCATGATTTTTGGTTTAAAAAGTGGTTTTTAGTTAAGTAAGCATTTAAGTTTAGCATATAGATGAAAAAAAGAACAAAATCCAGGTTCGGTTTATGCACATTACTTCAAAAAAGAAAAAAGCATTGATAATGACAGAGAACAAAATATGTTTCAAGCTTTGATTTAGATTCATGCTTCAAGAGAAAAAAAATAAACAATTTATAAAGTCAATTAAAATTACAAGCTTGCACCGATGAAAAGCCGGTTTCAAATAGTTCAATTCTTCTTCTAGAATTCCTACATCAATTTTAAATTATTTTGTGTTACGCTTTAATGCACACGCAGAGTTCATTTGCCGGTCCATTTTGTCGAACCAATAAAGAAAAGATCTGCCTTTTTCCACATTTTGTTTATGCATTAATGATGATGAGATACGAGTTGCACCCACTGTGCAGAGAGTTGAAGCAAGTGCTTTGTTGTTGTTGTTGCTGTTGCTGCTGCTGCAGCTAATTTGATTAATGATAAGCCGAGCTTAACTGACGACGATTGTGATTCATTATGTGCGCACATCCAGCACACTTAGCGCAAAAGATATAGATTCAGCTCCAGCTCCAGCTCCAAATACAGATTCAGATGCAGTTGCAGTTGCAGTAGCTGCTGCGAATTGCATTTAATAGATTGTTGGCATAGAACGACGAGAGACAGAGCATTATTTTATTAGCTTGACAACTTGTGTCCGTTGTTAGGCAATTCGCATAGAGTAGAGCTCCCCCTCTCCCTCTATCTCTCTCTCTCTCTTTGGCACTTGCCAATTGAATTGAATTTCGCACTGCGATCGCCATATGCGAAATATGCTTTCGTTATCTATGAGATACAATTTAGTTCGCAATGCGGAAAAAAGTACGCTGATTACATGCAATGAGCCATTTCCTTTGTTGTCCACTGACACGCTAAGGCCATAGTCGAATCCGTTGTTGCAACTATCTGCGAGTATCTATCTATATAGATATAGATACTTATAAGCCGTCACAGCTGTTGGCCACTTGTAGCGCCCCATTTGGGTCAGAACAGAGCGGGCTATTGAGCAAATTGAATGAAAGGCGGTCAGAGCGCATTTAGGATTAATTGATCTATCCAGAATAGACTCGAGAGAAAATGAGGAACAACAAAATCAGTATTTAAATCTTGGGCATATACAATATATCCTGCTTTTTCAATAGATCTCATTCCTATGAATGCAAATGGCAATCAGTTTCTTTAAGAGCAGTAAATCAGTCAGCGAACAGAAATCTTTATATGAAATTATAGTATACAAGCAGAAACAATGCTTGACTCGAAATGATCCCAAGGAAATCTCCATAATTATTTAAGGAACAATTACAATCTAAGCTAGTGCAGAATATAGACGATCTCTTCAAAATTTGAAATGTGCCTTAAAGTATAAGTATAAGTATAAGTATAAGTATAAGTATAAGTATAAGTATAAGTATAAGTATAAGTATAAGTATAAGTATAAGTATAAGTATAAGTATAAGTATAAGTATAAGTATAAGTATAAGTATAAGTATAAGTATAAGTATAAGTATAAGTATAAGTATAAGTATAAGTATAAGTATAAGTATAAGTATAAGTATAAGTATAAGTATAAGTATAAGTATAAGTATAAGTATAAGTATAAGTATAAGTATAAGTATAAGTATAAGTATAAGTATAAGTATAAGTATAAGTATAAGTATAAGTATAAGTATAAGTATAAGTATAAGTATAAGTATAAGTATAAGTATAAGTATAAGTATAAGTATAAGTATAAGTATAAGTATAAGTATAAGTATAAGTATAAGTATAAGTATAAGTATAAGTATAAGTATAAGTATAAGTATAAGTATAAGTATAAGTATAAGTATAAGTATAAGTATAAGTATAAGTATAAGTATAAGTATAAGTATAAGTATAAGTATAAGTATAAGTATAAGTATAAGTATAAGTATAAGTATAAGTATAAGTATAAGTATAAGTATAAGTATAAGTATAAGTATAAGTATAAGTATAAGTATAAGTATAAGTATAAGTATAAGTATAAGTATAAGTATAAGTATAAGTATAAGTATAAGTATAAGTATAAGTATAAGTATAAGTATAAGTATAAGTATAAGTATAAGTATAAGTATAAGTATAAGTATAAGTATAAGTATAAGTATAAGTATAAGTATAAGTATAAGTATAAGTATAAGTATAAGTATAAGTATAAGTATAAGTATAAGTATAAGTATAAGTATAAGTATAAGTATAAGTATAAGTATAAGTATAAGTATAAGTATAAGTATAAGTATAAGTATAAGTATAAGTATAAGTATAAGTATAAGTATAAGTATAAGTATAAGTATAAGTATAAGTATAAGTATAGGTATAAGTATAAGTATAAGTATAAGTATAAGTATAAGTATAAGTATAAGTATAAGTATAAGTATAAGTATAGGTATAAGTATAAGCATAAGTAAGGTAAAAGTATAAGTATAAGTATAAGTATAATTAAAGGTATAAGTATAAGTATAAGTAAAGGTATAAGTATAAGTATAAGTATAAGTAAAGGTATAAGTAAAAGTATAAGTAGTTATATCTAAATGCAAGTATAAGTACAGGTATAAGTTTTAGTATATGTATAAGAACAGGTGTAGTTAATAGTAAAGGTTTAAGTAAAAGTATATGTATAATTATAAATAGTTTTGCCTTACTATTAGGAAACGGATATGTAATACTAAAAGTATAAGTATTGTAGTTATACTCAAGTATAAGCAAAGGTATAAGTAAAATTATAGGAATAACCATTTCTTAAATATTATAAGGGTGCAAATCTGGCTAAAATTCTATTTAGCAACAATAATAAGCACAATATTTATTTCTTTTTTCGATTTAGCAAAACATGAAACTGGCGAATTAATTTATAAATATTAATTTTGTTGTTTGCATTGTTGTTGTTGTTGTTGCTGTTGTTCATGTGTTCTTTTTTCCGCCAGTTTTTGTGCATGTTCTTTGGGGGGGTTTTGGTGTTCAGTATTTGGGTTGGAAGCAAGTGGACTTAGCTTGTTGGACCGTCAACAACATCTAGTGTTTTTGTGGAACATAAAAATTGTTAAGTGTTTATTGTTGTTATTGTTTTGTTGTTATATTTCTTTTATGCCCTCTCGCGCTCCTTGCGCTCCTTTTCACGCTGCTTCTGGATGTCGAGCCTGGCCTTTTCCTTTTCCTTCTTGATCTTTTCACGCTCCTTTTGTTGCTCGTCGAGGCGCTTGAGCTCCTCCTTCTCCCAGCTCTCGAACTCCTCGCGATCCTGTATCAGCTGAACCAGTTCGGACATCTCTTGGTCGTCCACGGCGCCATCGAGATCCTTTTGCATGAGCTCCACTTCACGGCCCATGGCCTCCTTGGCTTTGCGGCGTCGTATTTTGAGTTCCTTGGCATCGAGCAAGTCCTGATGACGCTGTTCGCGCGCCTCCCGCTCCTCCTCGCGGCGCTCCTCTTCCTTTTCAAATTCCTCCATCTCATCCTCAGTGTACGGATAGTCGGGAATAGTGGCATATAGCTGCATATAACCCGAAGTTACACAAACGAAAACGACGCCAACGATGGCTAAAATGCCGCTTAATAAAACCATATTGTATTTGGAGTTCTTGGCATTCCAAGCCTTCATAAAGTCACCCGACGGCTTGGGCAAATCCTCGAAGATGGCATGAGTCCCTCCGCTGGCGAAGTAGCCAGGCTTGGGCTTCGCTGATTCCGGAGGTGGGCATTTGGGTGCCGACTTACTCCCCGACTTCCCAGCCAGCTCTCGTTTAACAATCAGATAATTATTCAGTCGATTAATGCGTACTGCCCCCATCCAGATGGTATCAATATATGTTTGTATATATCCTACACTTAAAATCATGTTAATACTCACACTGACGGGACAGACGCGATGGCGCTGCCATCAAAAGTCTGGACATATTTCCTCGGCCCTTTTCTCGTTCACAATTAGCAAAAGCGTAGAATTTGATTATTTTGATGTGTGACTGAAAAAAATATAGTTGTCCGGGCTGACAAAAATTTTCTCAAAAGCTGCTTCGTTTTCAAGCTTTCTTTATAATCGTATTCTCTGTTTTTTTAGTTCTCTGAATGCAAAGGCAACATGTGTTTGGCAGAAACATACAAATGAAGGGAACTCCTTGAATCTGCTCACAATATCATAATGGCACAACAATTTCTATACTTAGAGTAATTAATATATCAAGTCGATGGTAATAGAATGTTATTTACATATATGGATTTGCAGCTAAGGATTTTTTATTGAATTTTTTAAAGTCAGCGCTACTTGATCTCAAATTTTGGAAATATTTTGAGATACAACGAAAAGATGTTATATCGCCGGATTATGGCTTCGATATATAAAAGGTATTAATGATGTATATATATATATATATATATATATATAATATAATGCCGAGTACAAGGTCCTAGCTTGTTAAACTATCATCAATCTTAGGTTTTAAATACTAGATTTAATTAGTTAAATATATCATTTATGTATAACTGTTCAAAGGTTTAGGCTTCAGATTCGCAGAATTAGGTGATCTATATTAATGACCTACAAATTAAATTAAGTTCGAGCTTTGGTTCAAAACAATTTTTAGATTTTGAAACCAAAAATTTAAGTTTATTAATTTATTTTAAGAAAATTTAACATAAATATCCACATTTTCTACAAAAATTGTTGTTTATCTTTTCAAAAAAGTAAAAATATTTAAGAAATGTTTTAAGGATATCAAAGTTTTTTATTTATTTTTTAATTAACATTTTTTTTTTTTTAGTTTTCTAAAAATTTTTTCTGAATTTAGACTTGCTTTTTTGTTACCCAGAAAATCGGAGTAAAAAGAAAAAAATTAAATTTCAAGGTCTTTATAATATAATACATGATACTTAGTTTTAAATTATAAGAAATAAAATATAAATAATAAATAAATAAGTATATTAATTACATTAAAATATTATCTATTAAATTCATTTTTTGTCTAATATACTAATACATATTATAATTGCAAGACCAAAATTCTAGTGAGATCTTTTATAGAGTTCAATAAGCTCATTACATAAATGCATCTATTAAGTCAACTTTGTTGCAAGCTTTGTAAATTTTCACCACAAATTTGTTAACAACTTCGAGGGCAGTGTCCACTACTTGCTTTGATAACAAAGAAACATAACTGCTCGACAAAGTGTCTGGAGAGACGTGCACGATAATTTACCCAACGGTTAACAGATATACGGGGCCAAAGCTTATCTCTTGACGAGATACCTCAAAAGCTGCACAGACCCAGAACAAGACGCCAGAGCCAACGAGGCCCGGTCACAAATAAGCACATTAGCATGTTAGAGAGCATCAAAAATGGAAAGAAAAAGAAACAGAATTTCATGGAAATTTATGACGCCCAAAAGAAGAAATTATCTACGAAGGTGTCACGTGCGTTGCCAACCCACAACAAACACTAGAAAACTTGTCAAAAATTTGTATAGTTGAAGAAGTATAAAGACGGGACGGAAAAAAAAAGTAGTTCGTTGTAGTTTAACCAGATAAAGAAGCTAAAGAGAAGCTAATCACGTCAGTCGCACGCCCCAACGAGAATGCGAGAATGCGGTCAACAAACTTGTTCCCTGTTGCAGTTGTTGTCTTACATCTGCATCTGAGTTAGTGTGAGTCAGGGTGTGTGGGTGCGGGTGCGGGTGTGGGTGCTGTTGCTGTGGGTAGGTGAAAAAAAAGTTGATCAGAATATGAATGCTGAAACATGCTGCTTTACACTGTTTATATCTACAAAATACAAAATATATAAATTTTTGTACGTTTTTATCAATGTTCGATTATAATGCACGCTGCCTGCCCAGCTGATCGCGCGCCTCTTTCTGTCGCCTCCGTTTCTTTCTGACTCTCAGACTGATAAACGAAATGATCGCAAATAGCGCATAGAGCACGGCCGTCACATAGCAGCGTAATGCCAGGTCGCTATAGGCGCGATCAGCCTCGGCCCGGAAATCTTGCAAGCTCATATAGTGCTCCTTCAGCGGCAGAGTCTCCATGAGAGCGAGGGAGTTGATCGAATAGGCTATGCCCATTAGCAGCAACTGGATTGTGCCCCAAATGCTGATGAACAGGCAGAACAGCGTGCACTTCTTGCCGCACATGCAAATCATTGCCGAAATTTTATGTTTGTTTTTGTTTTGTGTGTTAAGATCAACAAATCGTGTGACGGCTAAAGCAAAACATTAAAGACACTCGCACAGGTGCGAGAGCCACCTGAAATGAAAAGTTTACGCCGGCTGAACCAATTGCCTGCCAGCTCTTGCCTCTCTAACCTTGTGCGATTTTAATGACATTAGATCTCGCCGGCCAGATTGTGAAGGTTAGACCCAGCCCCAACACACACATACATACATATATATACATGTACATATATAGCTACATCGACTCTGGCTAACACTCGCTTTCAGTTTGCGGTTGCGGTTGCGTTCTGCATTTTGTGTTTGGGTTGTTCAACCCGAACACACATTTGAACACATTTTTATATTGCTTTCTGATTCTTGAGCCACAACAGTTGTTTGACAGGTGCTAGTGACAGTTGAGCTATTAAAGTAAACCTTACAAATTGAAAAAAAAAGACGCTATAACTTGTACTTGCATTGTTTTTTTTTTAAACACAAGTTTTGTATACCCTGTAAACATTTAAGCATTTGTAAGAGACGCAACATAAAATACTTATTTTTAGTAAATAATAATAAAGTACTAAATTCTATAAAAAACTTTTCCTTTTTATAAAAACTTTTAAGAATTAAGTTTTTTATCAACATTTTAGAGCACAAAAATTTGATGAAATTTATACTATAATTTTCCATAGGATTTTCATATGTTATGACATTATATTACTTTTCAATTTTGAGCTATTTCACATCCTGTAACATTAAGATACATTTCTAGATCTTGCAAGAGTGACTCTTATAGCTACATATATATTCTAAAATTTCGTTTTTGGTACATTGAAAGAATAGATAGATAGAATACCTCAAAAGTCA
Organism: Drosophila gaucha; assembly: GCA_035045545.1. Classification (NCBI taxonomy): domain Eukaryota; kingdom Metazoa; phylum Arthropoda; class Insecta; order Diptera; family Drosophilidae; genus Drosophila; species Drosophila gaucha. The sequence continues at coordinate 336,526 of JAWNOY010000341.1, forward strand.
GAGCTAGATAGATTCTATTCTATCTTCAGATTCAGATTCAGCACATGGAAAGATAAGACAATCGAATCCCGATAATTCATCCCCCGCTATCGAAAACCTCAATAATTCATACAAAATGCTGTCCCATTCAGAGAAGTAAGGTTTCATTCTGCATCAGAAATCCTGTAGGCCTTTGTAATCAATTAGAATGTAAACATTATAGTTATAATAATAGGGGCTCTAAAGTCGACACTTCCATAGTTTCTAAGATATTGTTTTTTTTTTCTTTTAAACATTTTAAACATATTTCTGCATGTTATTTTTATAACATTATATTTTTTATATAAAACATTTTTTATTTTTATATTTCTGTTTATATAATTTTATTTTTATAATATAATTTTTATATCATAATTCTTATATCATTTTTTTCTAATTCTTTTTTAATATAAAAAATAGTTAAAATAGTTTTTTTATAAGTTCTGTTTATATAATTTTGTTTTTATATTATAATTTTATTTATTTAATTTTGTTATTATAATTTAATTTTTATATTATAATTTTTATAATTATAATTTTTCTATTCAACTTCTGTTTATTTAATTTTATTATTTTATGTTAATTTAAATTTTAGTTTTATAATTTCACTTTCAGAATACCTAAAGTTTTTCTTTTAAGTAATATTTTCTCTTAATATTCTCAGTGAAAATAAAATAGTTTAACAAATACTTTTTCAAAGTTGATTTATAAATATTTTAAGCATGTTTTTAGAAAAATATATATTTTCATTATGTTTTGAGTCAAAGTCAGGTTGTATATAAATTACATATATTACAACAGCCTTGAATCACCAGTCTGTATTAATAATAGAATATGCAAAAATCAAATTCCAAACATCTTAAAATATCATAAATTAAAAAAAAGCGTAATATACTTGCAGCTGATATTTTTAACAGTTTAAAAAGAGAGCTACTTATATGTATGTATATATATATATTTATTTTAATAATAATAAAAAACAACTCACCGATTTTCCAAATAACGCATTAAATGGTACTTCGTTTCGAAAATCTGTTAAAATCTCTAAAATGCGTAGCAATGCGAAAATATTGCAGTAAAAATGTTTACCAAGTGCCTTAAAAGTCCGTTACAAACGTTAAAGTTGTGCAAATTCGTTTGCTAAGACGTTTTTTATTATTTTCTTTTTATTTGTATTTGTATTTTGTGTTGTTTTGTGTTTACACCACGTTTTATGCAGTCGTTAGTTTTATGGGTGCACTAAGCCTTAAACTGTTTTTCTCTTAGCTGAAATTGTGTAAAAGACTTCAATTAGGAAGAGCCATTAATCGGTTATATTGAAAGTATTTGAGTCTGAGGATACTCGGGTCTTTACAAGACTACAGAGGAACATTCTACATGGAAAAGCTTTTATAAGCAAGTTTTATAGACTTTATGGGAATTAAGCTGCAATTCCAGATATATATATTATTATATATATCAAATTAAAACTTTAGCTTATGAAACTTGAGAAACCTTGACATTAGGGCGTTTATGTTCGAGCAGCTCAAGTTTAACAATTTTTGTTTTACATGAATCGTAATCGCCCATCAATCAAGCTTCTGTTTGACTCTACTGAAGGACAGCTACTATAAAAGATATTTCATTGCATAACTTGCATTAGTTTTACTCATGTTTCACAACACTTTTTTTTTTGGAAATATACAGTTGATATAACAATTTATTATTTCTCATATGATTTCATTCTCCACAAATAGTTATATCTGGTTTAATTTCTTGGGTCAGCTATCGATCGACGTCTGTAGAGCATTTCCGCGACAGTCAACAAATTATCAAAACAAATAATTCTTATAGAACACAAATGCTAAGCGCAGCATTTTTTATTTATAATTGCTTTTTTCTTTCCCTTTTCTACTTGACAGACGAACAAGCAGAATAAATGCACATAAAGTTATTTTTATTTATTTTTTATTGTTGCATTCTGTGATAAGATGGCATTGCAAATATGCATTTGATCTGCCAGTTGCTCCTCTTGTTGTGTTTGTTGCTGCTTTCTTCATTTGTTTTGCATTCTATAACTAAAACACTTGTTGAAACGCACACACACATAAACACTCTCACACACACACACACACACGTAAAGGCAAACGCCGCAGCAGAAAGAGCGCGCACGGCTTTGAATCAGAGCTTGGCGTATATACCGTATGAAGCAGGCTGGCTGGCTACACCACCACAAGAGCCAAAACAAACACGAAATTGAACCAGAAGCGTGGAGAGAGAGAGACGGACCGTAACGAAGCGCGACACAACCAACTTGCTCCACGTTCGCTGCTGGAATAAAACTAGTGAGCGCCAATTAACATTGGAGAGACGTCGCGTCGATTGGGCTGTTGGCGCTGGCATGTTAGCGAGCTATTTGGAGTTCTTGACTACAGAATTTGCAGACTATGTAAAATATATAATGCATGTAATAAAAGGAACAAAAACTAACAAAATATTAGTTTATATGCAATCAGCTGTTTAAAATTTAAATGTTTTTGTTTGAAATTCAATTATTTGGTATTATTACTGTTTGTTCTAAAGTGTTGAATCCACTTGGGTAAATTGGCTTAATTGCAGCTTTATTAACAAACAAAATATTTAATTATAATTTGAACATTTAAATATAATTGTTTTGTACAGCCAACTGTTGATAGAAATTAATGATTGATAATTTAACAGAACTCTGTTAGCTTAACATTTTGCGGTAAGTTTAAAAATCAGATTACTCTCAGAGAGTAACAGACTTCTGCTCAACAAGTGTTTGCTGCCAGACACAAAGCTGGCAGATATGAAAATTGTAATAATGAATAATAACATAAAATGTTATTGCAAGGCTAGGCTTAAAAGCATTAAATGCAAATAAAAATAAGTCTTTAGCACAAGTAAACAAAATTTTAATTTAAAATAAAAATTAATTTTAAATATAGTAGTTTAACTTGATGTAATGTAATATTTGAATTATATGTACACATATAACCTGTTCAATGAAAATGGGCTAAAAGGGTCTTTTTGACATGCAAATTCTTTTTAGCATATTCTTTCTCGATCCCTTCCAAGAATTGGATTTGATTACTTTATTAAAAAGTTTATATATATATTTTTATGGTTACTTAAAACTGGGTACAGGGTATGTGCTGGACGGGCACTTAAATTAATGCAGCTGCTTAATGAACCATTTAAGGCATTAAAATCCAAAATCTTAACAATAATTCGGACGAATATTTATCCGGCTGTTAATACTCTAAAAAAAAATAATTTCTTTATTTATAACTTAAAGAGCTAAACTACAGGAATTTATATTCAAGGTATAAAAATGCTGTAATTATCATGGCTGGAAATAGGCGTGGCAGGTATTTTAAATAAGATGCCCTAATTTGTATTTAAATTTAAGATAGTTAGATATATTTCAACATTTGGGGATACCAAGCTTAATCATAACATATTTGCTTTATTTTTTTAAAAGATTATTCAACAGAAAATATAAAAATAGAAACAAATTTAAGAATTCGAATTAAATGATATATAATTAAATTATAATAAAAATTAATTTAAAAACTAAAATTTAAAAAAAAAAATAATAATAGTATTTATGTATTTTGAGTATATTCTGCTCTCTCTTCAGAAACATATATCGAAATCTACCTAAATCGGTTAACTATATCATTTAGAAGTCATAGAAAGAAGCACTGAAAAATTAATTTTTTTGTGTGAAATTGTTTTAGTTATTTATAAAATATTTCAGTTTCCCTAATTCTTTTATGAGCTACCCATACAAAAACATTTATTCAACTTTAAAAACCCATTTACTAGAACATTTATAGAACTTAAATCTATATATTTGATATATTTGTGGTTGTTTCTCCATATATATAATTTGTGAATGGAACACGATTTCCTGTTTTCTTCTTCGAGCAATTAAAGCTCAGCTTTTATGGCAAATTAATCGGTAGTGCTTAAAGGTATTTTGCGATCATTAAAAGCAGATCTGTGTCTGCTAATTTCGGCTGACAAAACAAGCAGCTAACCAAAGGCCATAAAGCAGAGCGAGAAAAGGCAAGTGTGATCGCAGTTACGCCCATGCCCAGTTAGCATGAATTACTTTTTGATTTCTGGCCATATACAAATATGCGAATCGATTTGCATAAACAGCCAAGTCATAAGCCAATTGGTATAGCAAAATCTATAGATAGATCGATAAGAAGCTGAGCTGTGATCTCCTTAAAAGGTGAACGTGAAACTTTCGCAGCTGTTGGCGGATTTCCGCTCCCAAGCTACTAGAATTTCCAGCCACCCAAAACCGAAAAGGTGCCTACGATTAGAGAGCCTCGCCTCGAGTGGCGTCGTCTTAAAGCCAAACTTTGTCATTTGATACCAGCCGCTGAGATGTGCAGCAGCAGCAGCAGCAGTAGAAGAAGAAGAAGGGAGAGGGAGAGGCATAAGCACTCGAGCGATTAGCATGTTAAACAGCGGCTGCTTAAAGACTATAATTAAGCGACATAAACTTGGGTATTAGGCGCTAAATACACACACACACTTGCACACACACGCACATTCGAAAAAGCTCCACAGCGTGCAGTTGTGTTGAGGGGAAATTGAGTAAAACGGGGGCCTCCTCATGATTTGCATAACTGTTTGGCTGGGGCACGCACTCGACGTCTCCATCATCTGGGTGTGAGTCTCAGAGTCTATGGCCCATGGGCCTGGCTAGCATTCGAAACAGACGGGACGGTAAACGAAAAACGGAGGCAAACAGACACACGCACACACACGCACACACCGACATGCACCTGTCCACATATGCGACACGTTGGGCTTTCATTTGCTGCCTAAGAAAGAGCAAACAGTCCCCAAGTCGCGTATTCTATTAATACACTCAACTTTCGGGCATTCCTCATTTTATAATGCAGCCTGAGTTGAGCTGCTCAGGTGGCTTATTACAGTTAGTTAAGTATTTTTTTTAATTTTTTCTTTACTTATTTTCTTTTGCTTGATTTTTAATCTAATATTTTATCCAATTTCTAGACTGTCGTACTCAATAATGAAAGATTATTTAAAAATTGAAATATTTACAAATTTAGTTTTTTGCAGGTTCAATTTAAGTATTTTTAAGATAAAAATTTCCCAACTCATTTTCTTAAGATTAAGGATGTTCTTTAATGTCTTTTTTTTTTGATGACTCTCATAATAAGAAATAAAAGATCAAATCAAAATTAACCTCAGGTGCCTTATTACAGCTACAGTTTTTTCTTAACCTATTCCCTTCTTCTTTTTTGCCTAGGTCTTAAGTCTAAAAAGTTTTTTGTCGACTCTCATAATCATATATCTTTTCATTTCTGCTAAGTACAATTAGATCTCTCCTAAGGCCTGAATAGTATATTATTTAAGATTACAAAAGTTTTAACTAATAAATATTTGTATTGATATAAAATTATTAAATTTTTTAAATTTATTTTTTTTATTTACAATTTGATTTTATTTATTGGTATTTTTAATAGTAAACCTGGTAAGTAAACCTGGTACTTTAGCTCTGAGTTCTGAGTTAGTTGGATTTTTTGTAATTTTCTAATTTTGTTTGGTATTTTTGTTATTTATCTATAATTATATTGTCTATATATACTACATACACATTTATTTATCAATTTTAAATACTTTTAAAAACCTTCTCATAATTTAGCAGCATTTTGCATAGCTGAAGTTGTTAAGCTTGTCTAAGATCGTCTTTCTTCTATAGTTCTATAGTTATTATGGAAATAGTTAATGTTTAAGTCAACTATATGCTATATACTGTAGTAGGCCAAGCCGATAAGCATTACTTTGCCATAGCTAATGTTAAATACGTAAGTGTGCCATCGCTAAGGTTAACAAGAAGATCATGTAGGCATTCGAAGCGCAGCCTTTACTACAATACTAAATATAATTTAAATATATATATGAGAATTATAAAACAAAATGAAAATTATTATATGTATTATGTTTATATATTTTTTAAAAACTATTTTCAGGGTATTCAAGTAGTCAACATACAGATCTGAACTTGCTTTTCCTTTCTTATTGTTGTTTTTTATTTATATTTTTTTTTGTAACACAAAAGAATTTCCATCAATAATGTCAATAGTACTGCAACAACAACAACTACTTACAACAACAGCAACAACAACACGACACTCCTTTCGAGCCGAGGGCCTCGGCTTTTGGCTGGTTCTGTTTCTGTTTCTGTTTGGCTGGCAGCGTCAACGATGGGGCCAACGCCACATCGAATTATGACCACAAAAGCTGCTTGGGGTTTTAAGTTATTAAGTAACCTAACACAGACACACGCACACTATTACAGTAAGTGCATATATTTATATATATATTCATTCTTGACAGCCTTCAATGCAATTTGATTTGAATATATATATAAAAAAAAATCAATAATCCAATGTCTCCCATCTCTCATTGTGAAAAGTCCGCATCTAAAAATGTATTTTAAGGTCAGTGCACACTCGCTCGAACTCACCTGGGCGTATCTGCCAGGTGCACCCCATTCAAATTTCCACAGCCAACTGAGAGAGTTAACTGTGCTTCGATGGGTGGCAGCCAAACGCTTTGATCTATTTTTAAATTTTGTCACTTACTGTGGAAATGCATATGAGAGTAGAGTCGAGTCCAGGTGAGGAGCAAGCGAATCAAGTTCAGCGGGCTAAACACAACTTAAATTCCATTCGAATGAAATAGTAAGTAAAATATTTAGCTTACAAATCTTAAAGAAATTTTATACAATACTTTGAGAAACTTTGACATTAGTAAAACATCAGGATTCCTTCGTATTATGAACTATTAATTTTATTCTCGTTCACTATGTGAAAAGAGTATATTGGTTTTAGCACTGTTCGAGGTAGAGCATTGCAAATGTGAATATATGCTTAAGGTTATTCACATTTTATAAGCTGCAACGGTTTTTTAATACTAAAAACTTAAAATATATATTTGTTTATACCCCTTTCCACTGAAAATGTCAAGGTTATATTAAAACGTTTATAGGAACATACCAAATCGGTAAGAACTGTATTCGAGCTCGTTTCCTTGTAATTATTTCATGATATGATGCAGTCTTTTATAATTTGATTTTCTACTTTTATCTGCCTTTATTTTTTCTCTCTTTTCCTTGAGCTCCAATTAGATATAAACGTGGCAGGTTAGAAAAAACAATATCTTCCAGTTGAATCACTCTTTACTTCCTCTATAGATTGACCCATATAATATAATATAATAAATCCAAAAAACGATATTTGAACAAATTTAGAAGTTTTTGGGCCGTGGACGAGCATTATGCTGTCTATTACACCCAAAAACAGCATTCTTAAAGGTTTTCATTGAATATTTAATAAATTCGATTTAAAATCCAGTTACTTTAAATATATTTCATTGATTGGCTCAAAAGTGGGAAACAGCTTAAAAAATTTTGTAGAATTAATTTATTAAAATAGCAATTTATAAATATATTAAATAAAAATTAATTTTAAATTAAATTTCAATTTAAATTAAATTTCTATTATACAATACTTAAATTTATAAAAATAAAAATTTACTGCAAATTTCATTTTTAATTAAATTAATTTTTTAGATGTAACTAAAGTCAATTAAGGCTTAAATTTAATTCAATAAATATTAATATTATAATATAAATAAAAAAAATAAATATATTATTAAATAAATAACATTAAATAACATTTTTTATTTTTTGTAATTATGTAAAAACTTAAAAACAACTTATTCAAAAATATTATAGTGCATGCATATTTATGAAAATTCAATTACCTTATCTCTAAAAAGACAGTTATGTCTAAAAGTATGCACACATCTAGTTTAAATGTCAAATAAAGTTGCATACTTCTACGCTTGCTTTTATCGCTACAAATACTCCAACCGCTGTGCATTGACATTTTTATACTCGCCCACGAAATGCAAAAGAGTATATTGGCTTCGTTAAATGTCTGTCTAATTATCTATTTGAGTATGAAAGTTTGCATATTTCAAATATAATTTTTTGAAAAGAGGAGATTTGAAATTTTAAATATCAACTATTTATTTATTAATTTAGCCCTGTTTAACCCGTTTTCACATGAGTATAACAGTATGAGTATAACAGCCACAAATTCAAAATGATCTTGTATAATATTATAGACACTCTATCCCGATAATTCGTCCCCCGCTAAATGGAAAACTTCAATAATTCGTAAAAAATTGGTATATGTATAATACAAACAACTTCATTAGAACTATTTTTTTTCTTTTTTTATTTTATAATAATAGTATAATATATTTCTGACCAAACTAATCCCAAAACAGCAAAAAACAAACCGAAAATATAACTTTTAATTCTAATTTCAAAGAGAGTAATAAATTACAAGCACAGATTCGAATTTCTGGCAGATTCGAATTTCTGAAAATTCTTACATGTGAGCGATTACTGTAAGCTGAAATTCCTACAACAGTTGCTCGACACGTTTTTCAGGGTATCTCATAGTCGTGCTTACCCGACTTCAACACTTTTACTTGTTAAGCTTAGAATATATTCATCAAATAAAGTAATATATATTAGTCTAAGCTCTCCTGCCGCATCCCAACATTGAGATTTGAGATGATATTACACGCGTTCAGTTCTCAAGGATGACAGTTTACAGTTACACGTTAAAGCTTTTTGGGCAACTCACACACACACAGGTTGTCGAGAGCCATAAAGTGATTCTCGAAGTGGCTTGGCCCACTTGTGCCTGGGTAATGTGCCGCATAAAGTGTTGGACACGAAGACTGGACCATCAACTCGAGATGGAAACTATCACTGGGACCAGTCGTGGATTGCCAAATGCCAAGTCGTCGATGTCTTTGGCAACACTTTGACTTTGTCTCCGTTTATCGTATTTCTTGGCCAGCTGCAGTTAACCAATTAACAGTTTGGCGGCAGCAGCAGCAGCAGCAGCTCCATTTCATTGATTCATTCATTAATTCCTGCCTCATAAAAGCTACACGAGTCTCTTTTTATTTTCCAGACGTCGACGAACGCATAATTGTGGGTAACTTTTAAAATATGACATGGCTTTTATACCCTGTAAAAGTTAAAGGTGCCTTCGATGGGTATGATGATGGCGTGCAAAGGTATGATGCAGGTAAGAAAGTCGCTCCATGAGTCGCTCTAAAGCTCGAGTATTTTTCTTCTAGAATTACGTAATCATCCGTACACTTCTCTAACAATTATAATTATTTTCTGAAATTATTAGTCTTAGACATTAAAATATGCCTTAGTTTCCGCAAAGACCAACTCATTTGATTCAAATCTCATCATGATCTGATCATGTTCATCTGCCAAAGACTCTCGCGACCCCAAAGTTAGATCTTTGATCTTAGATCTTCAAGCCCTCAAAATTAAGTGCCTTAGGTGGGTATAATGCTGCAATGGTCTGATTCAGGTAAAAAGAAAAATATTTATGGGGTTTTTAAGCTTTATAAAAGATCACTCAATGAATGAACAAAACAACAAAGCTAGAGTGTTTTTCGTCAACGTGTTTTCTTTCTAGTGTTATACAATGATCTGAATATTTCTCTAACAATTCCAAATATTTTCTTAAATTATTAGTCTTAGATATCAAAATACTCCTTAGTTTCCGCAATGACGGATCTGAACTAGATCTTAGATCTTTAATTTAACCTGGAACTGGATAAATTTATAATAATGCATGTAACAGGAACAAGGAGGTGTATTGACACATAGAGTAGGGTAGGGTTTATATGCCCTTGCTAATTACAAATTTTGTCTAAATGTACAAAACCAATATTTAAGTTCTAGTTTTCCCTCATAGAACCATTTTTGGAAACGTTCAATCCCAAGACAGCTTTATGTTATAGTCGTCCAATCTGGATGATTTCGATATATATGGTATTCATATATCTAAATCTCAAGATTGTTCTGAAATAATCCAAAGAGCAACCCTTCAGCACGATAGCTGGAAAATTCATGGTCCATCCATGATCCGATGGACAGATAGATATGGCTATAAGAATTCAGCTCGTCGTGTCAGATTATTCGTATATAAAAACAGTCGAATCCAGATAATGCGTCTCCCGCTAAATCGAAAAACTTAATAATTCGTAAAAATGCTGCCCCCTTGAAAAAAGAAAGTATTCCTGTCCGATAAATCGAATTTCTGATTGACTATATGATTTGACTATACTTTATATAATTGCAAAAGAAATACTTCTTAACTTATTCAACTAACCATAAATTCCCAGGGTATCCGCCCTAGTCCATGCTATATACGATTTGCCCGATGTCTGCTTGTGTTCAATCAACTAAACTCAATTTTTGGTCATCGTCGCTTCATTTTGCGGCTTTGCAATTCAAATTCAAGCACTGCGTTAATTAATTGAAAATCAAACAGAGACAGACGAAAGAGAAGTACGAGAAATACGAAAAATACGTATACGCAGCGTGAAACATGCGCATGCGATGCCTTCGACGATGTATGCATGGCATTCGGCAATCCAACAAAGCCAACAAATACCGAAAGTAAGAAAAAAAAAAAACGTGAAAAAAAAAAGAATTCTTTGCATTAAGCAATGGCCAGGCCAAAATAAAAGCGCAACTGCGCCTTGGATTTGCTTTTAGTATTGCGCCGGTTAATTAGGCTCGGCGACGTCTAAAATCCGAAGTCCAAAGCATTTTGCTTCAATTTGGCGAACGCGCGCTCCGCCCGAAATTGCCAAATGCGTCACTTTGCTGCGGCTAAATAAAGCAACTGGGAGGCGCCTTATGCTGCCAATGGGCAATTCGCCAACTGATTTTACAACCCTTCTCTAACCAGTTGACCAGTTGACCAGTTGACCAGTTGGCCAGTTGGCATAAATTATAATTAAATGCTGCCGGAAAATATTTAGTTGCGCCGTTGAAAGCAATTTTCACGCTCTGTCCGAAATAAGTGGAGCAGGCATAAAATCTTTTATTTATAAACTGCTCACAGCTCACAATTGTTATATTGACTTTAATATTTGCTAATAGATTTCACATAAATCACATTCCTCTGGCATGATTTATGCACCAGCCTCCAGCACACACAGGTGTCTTCGGCCTGTGTTGACTCCTTTGCCACTCGACGAGAGCACGCTGTCAGCATCAGCATCAGCATCAGCATCAGCTGCAATAATAACTGCTGCGTCACTATAGCTGTTCGACCCTAACACCTTGTGTTATATATCGGCTATAATGTGCCCCAAGTCGCTTTTTAATACAACATTTTCTACATTTTTAACCTAACATTGAATAAAAGTAAATGTGCACAAAAAATGTTGCGTAACATATGTTAATAATGTTTGAGAATTTGAGGAGAACTGCTTTAGTTTATTAAATGTATCTATAAATAAAACTAATTGCAAAGGCCAAAAGATATTATTAAGATTCAACTATTTCCTTTCCAAAGTTGAATCTAAATCTGAACCCAGCAAAGCTCTAACATGTTAGGTTTTAGGTAAAAACTTGCCTAAAACTTCATAATAAAACTAGTTTTTCAGCAATATTTTGTTCTTTTCAAAAAAAAAACTTACAGTTTCTGAAAGTACTACTCTTCTGCTATGAATTGCATTTTAAATTTTTTAAAAATTTCTACTAATCTCCGAGATATAGTCTGTTGAAGGAGACTCTTATAGTTAAGAGCTAGAGAGGTTATAGAACAGCTTAGTAAATTTCATAGAGAAAATCTCGAGAACAAATAAAGGTTTCCTAAAAAATCTTCAAGGCAGTTTGGAAGGAATGAGTAATACTTTCAGATATCATATCGATCTTGGCTAACAAATTTAATGTTTATGGTAATTATTCATGCTACAATAACTCAAGTATACAGGAAAAGTTGTTTTTGCACTCTTAAGTTATGTTAAAAGAAGAGAAACTTACATAATTAGGCTCTCCTGAATTTAGATTCGAATTAACCATATCAAAAACCTTCGAAAAACAAGTAAAATAAATGAAATAAATACAATATAATAAATTTTATGAAAGTTTACTGCACTTAATCCCAATTTATATGGTATTCAGTATTAAAGTGCGTTAATAATTAAAAATTTAAATTAAAAGCTAGTTTTATAATTGTGCAAAATCATATTCATTCCTTTATATTTTTAAGGAGATATACAAAAAATGAGTTCAAAGCCGAAAAAAGTGAAACTGTCATACTGGGAAGCTGTTATCTCTACATATTCGAAACTGTTATACTGTGAAGTTGTTATATCTACATATTATAAGCTGTTATACTGTAAAACTGTTATATCTATATATTTGAAACTATTATATCTACATATTCGAAACTGTCATACGGTGAAACTGTAATATCTACATATTCGAAATTTGTATACTGTGAAGCTCATGCCTATATATATGCATATACAGTCGAATCCCGATAATTTGAAATGGCAAGTGGATCACATTTTTTACGAATTACACAGGAATATGATTTATCGAAAGGAAATTCGAACGAATTTTTTTAAAGGACAGAATTTTTTAAAAAATATATTGGTTTGAGATTTAGCGGGGGACTAATTATCGGGATTTGACTGTATATCGAAGATGTTAATCGGCAGTGATTTGTATTTATTATTCGATAGATTTTTAAATATAAAAATAAATTGACAAAATTAAGTTCTATTTCATGTCAACTTAATTACAAATTCAATGCATTGTAACACATTCAATGCATTGTAATATTGTAAATAAAAAAATTTCAGCTTCACATTTTGCTTATGGCATTTTCTTTGGTGTAACCCACAAGGGTTAAATCCAATAGACCAAAATCCCACGAGCTGCCAAGGCGCTGTGCTCTGTAGTCCAAAAGTGTTCGGCGTGGCTGGGCACTCGTTTGTAAAATGCAATAATAATAACAACAGCAACAAAAATCACAATTTTTAGCATTTTTAGCAAACACACACAAATATGGTCAAATGTGGCACGCAGCAGTATTTTGGATCGACAGCAGCAAAAGTCTAGCTGAGAAATCCAAAAAGATTGTTTAGAAATTTGTTGTAATTTTCTGTTTGATTTTTTGCTGCTTTTTGTGATCATTATTTGGTAGCAATGATAATTATGCAATTGTTGGCCGTGTCAAATAGCCGAGCAGCTGAGAACAATTAGACGACATTCTCGTCTGGATTCCTCACATACATATGCACAAACATATGTATGTATGCCAATTGTAGGCTAATTAAGTGGTTAGGCACAAGGTTAATCAACAGATTTGGTTATAGAAGCAAAACATGTCGAATTCTCCAATGGCTGCTGCTTTCTAATTAGAATCCCGAGCGACTGCCGCTGACCCGGCTGCCAAAAGCTTCCAGCCGACAAGTGGTCTGCCTTGCCAGCCAATCCAAAGACGTTGCGTCATCACCAACAGCAGCAGCAGCCGCAGCAGCAGCAACAACAAGAACCACAGTCGCATTCAGACGTCGCTGTCGTTGTCGTTGTCGCTGTCGTTGTCTACTTCAAAGATACTTCACAAATTGGTGCTGTTTGGCCCGCTTTGTTGACGCTGAACGACGAGATCGAAATCGAAATTGAAATCGAAATCGCCTGGCCTAGCCTGGGCTGGCTATCTAGCTAGTCATCTGTCCACTGTCCGCTGTCCGCCGTCTGCTGTCCGCGTCGACTGCGTGCGTCTCGCTGCAGTATAAAAGTAACTGAGTGCACGCATTGAATTTACAGTTGCAGTTCTCAGTTAAAGGCTTAAACATGAAATTTTTGGTAAGTTCGGAGCTTTGTTGCGTGTTAACATCCTTTGCTGATCGTGCTGTGCTTCTGGCAGATTCTAACCACTTTGTTGGCCGCGGCTAGCGCTGCACCCGGCTTGCTGGACTACGGTTTGGGACACACGGCACCTGCCATCAGCTATGGACACGCCGAGCCGGACATTACCTATGCCCATGCAGCGCCGGCCATCAGCTATGCACATGCAGCGCCGGCTATCAGTTATGCACATGCTGCGCCGGCTGTAACCTATGCTGCAGCTGCTCCAGTCATCAAGTCGTATGCGCCCGCTATCAGCTATGCGGCACCAACGGTCGTGAAGTCATATGCGCCCGCTATCAGCTATGCTGCACCTGCTCCGGTCATCAAGTCGTATGCACCTGCCATCAGCTATGCGGCTCCTACGGTGATCAAGTCATATGCAGCGCCAGTTGTTAAAGCCGTCGCAGCTCCGGCCACCAGTTACTCGCACTTCAGTTCGGTAAGAACCGGAACATTTTATTTAACTCCATTCAAAAAGTTCAATTGAACATTTATAGTTTCTTTTTTAGAATCTAGTTCTCGATACATATTTAGTGACTTATCGCTTTTTTAATCGCATCCTTTTTTAGAATCTAGTTCTCGATACATATTGAGTGACTTATCGTTTTCTAATCGCATCTAACCGATTGTTATCGACAGGTTGTTTCCCACGCTACGCCCATCATCAAGTCATACGCAGCCGCGCCCATCGTGAAGTCTTATGCTGCACCAGCTATTAGCTACGCTGCCCCAGCCGTAGTAAAGTCCTATGCTGCCCCAGCGATCAGCTATCAGCCACCGCTGCTTAAATCGTATGCTGCTGCGCCAGCATATGGATACGATGATCACTATGGCTATCACTAAACAGCCAATGTCATCTCCAGCACCGAGCATGAACAGACGAGATGGCCAGAGAGAGGCGTACAAGAGGAGTAGTGAAGAGATTGAATGAGAGAGAATGATAAAGGAGTTGACAGCCGCACGTTTTCCAAAACTTTTATATTTCAACACATTCCCATATTTCGTATATTCTGTATTTATTTAAGGCTCAATAATTGCAAATAAAAGAAAATTACATTTTTCAACTGACTGCGACTTTAATCAAATTTAAAAATAAGTTAAAAGGAATACTTTAAAATCTGTGACAGAGACTCAAATATCAAGACTAGAGATAAACTTGGGCATGCACTGAACTTCTTTCATCTAAATGGAAGCCCACTTTTCTTGATAAGCTGGTATGTATAATCATAGCATATCAAATATACACACATATATTACTTTTGCTATACTGCTGCTGTTGCCAATAAGTCATAAAATTAAAATAAAATATATTTTACTAACGCATTTAATCAGTTAAGAATTTTTGTGATTCATACGAAAATTTGTAACGGTTTTTAGCAAAGCAGAGACCGAAGTTGTGATGTCACCGTCCCTTGACTCGCGCTCTTTCCATGGGTATTTACAGAACCGATTATTCTGTTAAGTAATATCGATAAGAGTATCGATAGTGATGAGAGGTCGAGATGATTAAATTTAAGTTTAGATAAGAAACAATTTTTATTAATTCAATATAGCCATATTTTATGTTGCTATTCTTAATGAGACTCTGATTTTATTAAAAATTAAATTGTTACTTTAAGCAGAGAATATATCCATTGTATTGAGTACGATAAAGCAAATGTTGATACCAATAAAACTGCCATTGTTTAAAATCTTTGCAAGTTGACGCCAGGGCTGAGCCTGAATATCACAGAATTCTGTAGCCTATAAAAAATAAGGCATTTTTTAAAGGAAATTTATGCTTAGGCAATAATCTTACATCGGCAATTCGAAGTCCCAGAGCAAAACGCAATGGGGTCCAGTTGATCAGGGTAAGGAGCCAGGCAGGCGCCTTCGCACGAGGTGGGTAACATTCCAGCCACATGATGGCGATATGCAGCAGATAACAATAAACGGAAATTCGCATAATGTGCTGATAAGCGGACACTGAAATTGAATAGAAATAATATAAACTAATATATGTATGTATATCCATATAACTTACTCATGGGCGGCACATAGTGCGGCGAGGCATGGCGGGTGATATACATCAGGCCAAACGCCGTGAGCATCAGAACAATGAGTATAAGAGCACCTCGTCGATAGCCACGTAACAGATGTGAGAGAGCTAAAAAGATTTCACACGCTGCCAAAGGAATTTAGAGTTTATTTCGATATCGAAATTTCTAAGAACTTACCAATTAATGGCATTGCGAAGACAAGTCTATAAAAGGAGCTATTCCGATGCAATGTGAATCCTATGGCCACATCGCCAGACATTGTCTGCAATATACCCTTGGGCGTGTACCGCAGGGTAGTCGCATTCTCCACATGCAACACAGCTATTTTCACAAATGTCCAACCGGATGGGGTGTTCACGTGCTCATTGAGCGCCAGCGGCTTGAGCTGATTATCATGGGTCAGGGCTAACCTGGCCTGGTTCTGATCGATGCCCATTTGTATGTCACAATTGATACGCTCATCGGGCCAATTGCGTGCCGTGTCCACGCACCACGTCGTCACTTCCCAATTGCTGGCCATCAGGCTCACATTGCCATTGCTATAAACGCGCAATTCAAAGTCTTTCAGCGCGCCACCCAACGATTCCAATGCACCGCTAAAGGGAACATTTAAAAAATAATTATGGGCTCACATGTCTTATCAAACTTTTCTGTCAGTTAAGAGTGAAACCTGCATGCATTTCAGTCTTAACTGCAGAAAGATTGCATTATTCAGTAGAAGGATGCACTTATTGATCATTCGATAGTAAACTGCACAGTAGCTGGTGACATCCCTATTTAACGCCCACCCGATAGTACGATGCAATTATCGATCAGCCGATAGTACAATATTATTATCGGTTATCCGATTCTACGATGATTTAGGATGCACTTATCGGACATCCGATATTGGTCGTTCGATAGTTGGATGCATTTATCATCCGATACAAAGATATTTTCCATATCTAATAAGAGCGAATGGTTTAGTATCATGGCGGGATAAATGGGATTAATTTGAACTTGTATAATGAAGGGTTTATCTTGAGGTTTTTTCTTATGAGAATAAAAAGATAATGAGGCCAAGCTACTAAGTTTGGTTAGATATATGTACATACATCTGGAAAACAATTGATAATTTTATAAAAAAAATAATTAAGTTTTCTAACTACATATATCAAATATTTGTTATGGAGTAATAAATTTAGTCATGTTCTAAAACTAGTGTAAAAGTATTAATGAAAAGCTCTACTTACTTCAGTACAACAATCTGAGGTGTCCATATTTGCAATTGTGGATGCTCCAGCGATACGAGTCGTCCATAGCTCTCCGGTTGCCAGCGTAGTCGGGAATCTTGCCAGTGCATCATTAGTTGCATACGCGCATGCAACAGGGCAGTGGATGGATCATAAGCTAGCGAACGCATTTGGAAATTAAATTGAATCTCAGACAGATTGCCAGGCAGGCTGCTATTTTGAGCCTGGTAAATTAAGGCGCCCAGCAAACGCTCTTCAACGGATTCCTCGTGCTGCTCCTGCACCATTTCATTGCCTACAAGTTGAGAAACTTTAAAAATAAATTCAAACATACATTTAAATCTCTTACTATAACCATCAAAGGCGCAATCGTAAAACCAACGTGCGGCATTTGTTCCGAATGTACTGAAGCTTATGTAGTTGATATTAAGCGGCGAGGGATCAATATAGTGCAGCAAAGGTTCCTTCTTGAAGCCGGGTATATAAACATACAAATCGCCATCTGAAAAATCAAAAATTTATTAAATATATTTTCTTTTAAAATATTTTTAACTACGTCTCACTTTTGTTTTGCACAATTTCAATCGGAGTCGGCTCGTATACCGAAAGTAATTCATAATCTTGATTTGTGGAGACTCGCTTCATGCCCATGGTCGTGCGAATGGTGGAAAATGTGTCTCCGCCAGCTCCAATCACTGCAAATATAAAACAATTAAATAAATATAATTTATTTCCTAATTTATAGCTTACCGATTTCATAGACTCGATCCTCGGGACGCGGATGATTTGTTACCGAGAGTAGAATATGTGCATCCATGCTGGTCACCACATAGAATTTCAAATGTAGGCGCTCACTGGCCAGGACATTGTTGTTATCCATAGTGTGGAGCATGAAAAAATCTTTGTATGCATAGCCAGTGAATTTGTCAATTTCAATGCTATCGCATGTATCCAACTGCGCAAAACTGATATTGTAACGGCCTTTCGCTGCGACCGGATGCAACGCCAGAGCCAGATATATAAATCCGCTGATAAGCCATTTTGTGGATTCCATCATATTTGTCCGAAGCGCACAGCATTCGTTAAAAACCCAAAGACAACTGAAGCCTACGCGCCTCTGTCATCGCTATCGTCATCGCAAGTTATCGGAAATTTGTTTTTTATATTCGATATGATCAGAAGCAAGTCCACGAAATAATGTCTTCATTCTTAAAGGAAGAAAAAAAACAAACTTTGTCATCATTTTAGAAACATTTTAAAGCAAACGAATAGTTTGATGCATAAATAAAGAACTAACAATAATTACAATATGTTTAGAATTTTAAAAATTAATATTGAAACGTTACTTAAAATGTAAGTTATAATTTTGTGGAATTACCTTCTATTTTATTTTAATTTTGTTAATTGTAACATTTTATATAGAACAGAAAATGGAAAATGCAGTATTTAAATTACAATTACTCGATTTCTGTGCCAATGTTGATGTAGTTTCTGAGCTGTTAGCTTTTGACAGTTCTCGTTATGAAATAAAATGCCACATCTAACGGAAAATAGAGACATTGTCTATTAAAGGCACTTTGCAATTATTCTAGAAGATAAGCAAATTTCAAGTGTGTCAAGTTTTCTGTTAAATTTATGAAGTTCTAAACGAGACTTTGATTTCTGCTTGAGGAATAATTTTTTTTAAAATATATAAGAAATAAAGAATCTGTAACAGTACCAAATGAGCAGGTACTCAGAAGTGGGCGTCTGATAGTCTGAGCCGTCGTCAAAACGTCGAGATGTGAAGTTAACTGAAACTTTTAAAATTAATTTTACCAGCCAATTAAATAATTTTGTTAAAATACTCATCTCCTAAGATAATTAAATCTTTTATTATACCAATTTGCTCTGTTTACCGTCAACATATATTCAGTAAATAACTAAATTTATGTGTAACTGATTTATCTACAGGAACTAAACTCATGAACTAGTTTGCTTAAGTTCATATAATTGATCTTAATCAAAATATACATTTCGATATATCGATATTGATTGCCCATTTCTAACATATCGATACGATAGACTGTCTGTCGCACTGGGTTAAATTTTCATTTAAGTTACACTTGCATTAATTCGGCAATTAAGCGACACAGGGGTGATCCGCTACAGCTGCTCCATTGGCCATGCCGGACGACACACAGGATGCCAAAGCCCAGAAACTGGCCGCGGCGCGCAAAAAGGTAAAACGAAAAAACATCATGACGTGGACACCAACACTTTGCCTTGTATTGATTTTGGTGATTGTTTTTAGCTGAAAGAGTATCAGCAACGAAACAACAACAACATTGACGAAAACGTCGGCACTAACACAAATTCGTCGACAGTAAGCATTGCCAGCAACTTGTCCGAACGTTCCGACTGCGAATTAAGCTCGAGCAATGGCGGCGCAACACAGCCGCAGCAAACGCTGGATCAAACAATGTCAGCTCCCTCAGCAATGGCATATTTTTCACAGAAGACGATGCCGATGATGGAGCCAGAACCGGAAGCTCAAACCATTTGGCCCCTAAACGGGCAAGGCGACACAAATTTGCAAACAATTCAAGTATTAATTGCAGAAAAGGCTCAATTGAATACTGAGTTGACCAAGAGCCGGCATGTGTGTCGCGAGCGAGAATTGGAGCTGGAGGAGCTACGCACAGAGCATGGCCAGACAATGGAACGACTGGAGCAAATACAGACGCATTGTCAGGAACAGCAACGTGTCGCTGGTCAGCAGCGCAATCAAAACGCTGAGCTACAACACAAACTAGCATTAGCGAATGCTCAGATCGAGGATCAACAAGCGCACCTTAGCGAGCTGGAAGCTCAGCTTCAGCAGCTGAAAACACGCCAGGACGAGCTGCAGCAGCAGCACGCGGAAAAGTGCAACGAGCTTGACATGGCGCAATTACGTATTCGTCAGTTGTCCGACGAGTCCAACGTTAATGCGGACAACCGCGTAGAGACGCTCACCCAAACACAGTACATGTACGAACAACAGATACGCGATCTACAGCAAATGGTGTCGCAACTAACGCAGGACAAGGACCAGGCAGCAATTCAGTACCAGAACTATGTGGCAAACCTAAAGGAACGAAATGTCGAACTGACCGAGGAGAGCGCCGAACTCAAGGAGCGCGAGCGCCAGCTCGTAGAGCATGTGAGCGGCCTGGAGCGTGACATTCAAAAGAATTTGGCGCTGCAAGCTCAATACAAGGAAGCAGCTAAAACTGAATCGCAGCCCGCACAAGAACAGGCCGAGGTGAGTTATTCCTTAAGGGTCCAATGACATCATATAACAAACATAACTTTCTTTTAGACGGCGTTAAGTGTAGAGCTCGCAGCTCTGAAGGAAAAACTTGGAGACTTCGAATTTGAGCGACACGAGTTCCAGCTGAAAATAAAGTCACAGGACGACCAGCTGCAGTTGAAGGACAGCAAACTCGCTGAGCTGGAGCAGGAATTGGCTCGACTGCAAACAGATCAGCCGGATCAGGTTAAGCTTTTGGCAACCATGGAGTCGGACAAAGTGGCTGCCTCACGAGCCCTCAGCCAGAACATGGATATGAAACAGCAATTAGATGAGCTGCAGCAACGATTTGTTCAGCTGACCAATGATAAATTGGAGTTGGTCAACAAGCTGGATGCCGAGGAGTTTGCCAACCGCGAGACACGCCTCAACTATGCCAGCATGGAGCAAAAGTTGCAGGCCACCGAGGAGCGCTTCAAATTCAAGGACGAAGAAATGATACGACTCTCGCACGAAAATGTTGAACTGCAGCGCACGCAGCTGATGCTGCAACAGCAGGTGGATCGACTGCAGCACTATGAGGTAAGTGGAAACTAAACCCAGGAAGCCAGACTAACAATTATTTCTGTTTAATTTATAGGCCAAGGTGTATCATAGCCACGATCTGAGCGAAATGTCCTCAGCAGAAACTGAAACAGCAGAAGGCGGAGTGGAGGTGCACGAGCATGATCATCATCATAGCCACGACGAGGATCATGATCATCATCATCATCATCATCATCATCAAGAGCATTCCCATGGCGATCATTTGTCGTCTTACGAGACGCCCTTGCTGCCTACGGCCGAGGCTGTGGAAAAACTGCAGTCCCGCTTCACCACACTCATTAGCAAAGTTGCGGATCTGACCGAGGAGAAGCAAAGTCTGGAGCACCTGGTGTTGCAGTTGCAGAGCGAAACGGAAACCATTGGAGAATACATTGCACTCTATCAGACACAGCGGCGCATGCTGAAGCAGCGCGAGTACGAGAAAGCCACACAGATGCGCCTGCTCAAAGCGGAGCGCGAACAGCTGCGGGAGAAGATCGAGACGCTCAACAAGCTAGTGTCTAGCCTAGGCTTGGCCGTAGAGCTTCCAACCGAACAGCTCCAACCGGCTGCAGATAATCATGCCACAGCGGAGCTGCAGCAGCAGTTGCCTTCAGGTGATAACGTAACAGAGAATGGGAACTCTCAACAGATTCTACACAAAATACAGGACATTATAACGGAAATCAAAGTGAACACGGAACAGTCAACAACATCGTCGTTAACCAACACTGGGCAGTCTGGCCAAGCCGTAGACCACTTGAACTGTTGCCTGGGCAAGTTTGAGGTCGTCTAAGCCGCCAACCAAACCAAACGAAACTGCAAATTGTGAACATATTGTATTCAAAGTGCAATTATTTGTCAGCGTAATCGCGTTTTCGCTTTGACCAGCCTCTGTAGTTTGTACACACTTTTTTTGTATATGTTTCAAGGATATCGATTAATCAAACAAAATTTGGGTTAACTATAGCTCTAAAAGCAAACAAAAAAAAAAATAAAATATATTTAAAAATTTATGTGGATACAAATTTTTAATATATACCTAAAAATGTGATTCTTAAATGTTATTTTATGCTTAATTATTTTAGTGGGTTTTCCATGCTTGTTTTTTTATAGGTAGCTAAAGCTGTCAAATTGGATGAATTTAATAGAGCTTTAACTGTATTTGTTTATATTTTATATGTTTAAAAATTTATTATTTATATATGCATAAAGTCATGAATAAGTTTGAACTTGTTTTTAGGGAACATATAGTCAAGTCTTATGCTGCTCTGAGAACTTCTGTAGGGCTAGCCAGCATAGCATCGACTCCTCCGAGCCTCAAATGTTTATAAATGCAAAATATTTCAATATTAAATAGATTTGATTCATTTTTTTAAAAATATTTTTGAAACTATTCTTTTTTCCCAAATATCTTTATTAAAAATTAATTTTCTAATTAAATTTAGATCGATTTGAAACAATTTTGCTTATTGCCAGTCTGGGACTTTAATATCCATTAGATAGATCGTGTATTAATAGACTTTTAAAATATATCAGATAGCTCAGGTATTATTAGAATCCTGTGTCCTCAACATTTTAAGTATGCATGCGATTCTCCTCCTCTTAAGAATGTTTCTGAAAATAATCTTGCTTGATGACATTGATAACACTTATATTCTTATATCAACCTCTTACTCATTTTCCAAGTTTTTTTAGTATTCTGTTGAAATATTTTATAAAAATTTTATATAAATTTGCCAAGACTAAATGTTTAAGTTCTTTTAAGGGACATACAACTTGTCTTAAGTATAAATAACACAAAAAAGTAGCAAAAAAACAATTACAAAATTAGATTTACAGTTACGATGTTATATGATATATGATATAGTTGTAGTATAGTAATATAGTACTAGCTTTAAATCTTAGAGCACAGCTGCATAGCAGAGAATGGTAGATAAGCGAAGTTTCGAACAGGTATGTTCAAATGGATTAAGATAGAATTAAACACAAAGTATAATCGTATCGAATGCATGTTCAGTTGATAGGAAATATTCCACAGGTGTTAACAATAAGCAAACAAACTTTTATTTGGTTTGTGTTTCGTTTCGCAGCTTGCTACGACAGCTGGGTTCCTTCAGGGAGCTCGGTCTACAATTACGTCTGGCACGAGTAACCATAGAGCCGTCAACACTAGATTGATCTGTTCGGCTTAGAATACTGCCAGTGCTGGCAGTGCTTTTCGTGCGTTTTCCTTTTGCCGTTATTGACGGTTTCCAATCTGCAATTAAAGTTTCATCGTCTCGGCGCGGTGTACTATAATCTCCGGGTCGATCAGTGATGCCATTGAAATTGGTAAAGTTTAAGTGACTCCGGCGCGGCGTGAGTGCAGGACCTGCACTTAGGGATGCCCCCAGCATCATAACCTGCATCGGTGAGCTGGTTTTAACAGCAGCTCTTATATGCTCTATGCTTGGATCGTGATTGCTGTCGTCAAGCATTTTTGTCTTTGTAAACTTTGGATTATTGGCGCCAATTGAAGTTTGCTTCAAATTACATTTCTCAGCCTCATTTTGAGTGTTTCGCAATGGGCTGCGTTCCTTTGTGATCTTTATATTGGGCATTGGCCGGGATCTTGCTTGGATATTGGTCATATCACGTAGAGGCAACGGCGATATGTCCATGCTACAGCTCGAGGCTGACTTTTGCAGCTGTGTCTCATTCAATTCAACGGTTGAAGACAAAGTGCTTTCTTCACAGTCGCTTTCTTCAATAATGGAATACATATAAGGAGCTGCAGTCGTTGGGGTTACAGTTGGACTCACTGACAACTGATCAGGTGAATCTTTTTCTTTAATCTCTGGCGAGCTCATGTTTGCCTCCAGCTCCACCAAGTGCCGTGGCTCTGGTGTTTTCCTCACGGGTGTCACCTTTTCATTCTAAAACAGATAGATAAAGTATAAATTTCTCAAAGGGCCAGATATTTACTTACGCAGGGACTCATAGGAGTCGTGGGATTCTCGATTTCCTCATCGTGTGAGCTGTTACAGCTTATGACGCTACTCCGACTCCTTCTAATAGGTGATACCGTCAAAGTCCTCCGAAGAGATTCCCTCGAGCGACGCAACTCCGAGCTGATTTGGCCACCGCTATAAGGACTGGTCCTGACAATTTCTGATGCCCTTGAAGATCGCGATGCTAGGGAATCTTCGTGACCATTTAAATTTAAGTCTAAAGAGTGAAGTAGCGTCCTGATTGCGCATTTCAGTTTGTTTTCATTATATTGTGCATCAGCCAAGCGTATTTCGCGTTCTTCGAGCAGCTGTCTTTTCAGTAATACCTCGGCCTTTAACAAATCCCCTATGGCTATTCGCTGCTTTTGCACCTGATCCATCAGTTCAGCGTTTATTAATTTATACTGCTCCATTTTAGCCACATTAGTTTTTTTTTATCACGTCGCGACGAAGTTAGTTTTGAGTTTGGCGTCGATGCTTGAAATGGCATCGATTACTACACAAAATTTATATGTTGTATCATCGATATTTTATCCGAAAAATCGGTCAACTATCGATGCTTTAGTTGAAAATGTTATTTATGGTATTTTGCCAAATAAAGTAAATTTCATATTTTCAAAGTGCGTTTAACTAGAGTATATTTTTTATTGTCGGCAACATTTTTAAATATTTAAATACTGTCTTATTAGTTATATGATATTTATTGCAGATAATACCATTACTACAGAAACTATCGAAAGCGTAGCTATCGATATAATTGCAGTAATCGATGCCAGGCTCAGAACAGCTCAATTGTGTAAAATGGAACAGTATAAATTAATAAATGCTGAATTAATGGATCAGTTGCAAAAGCAACGAATAACTGTCGCTGAAATCTTGAAAAGCAAAATTTTACTTAACAGGCAGCTGCTAGAAGAACGCGAACAACGCTTGGCTGACGCACAATACAATAAACAAAAGATTAAATGTGCAATCAGGAAACTGATTTACACTTTAGAGTTAGACTTGGATGACCACGAAAGTTGCCTCCCAACTCGAACTTCAAAGGCATCGGAATATGTCAGGACCAGCCCATATAGCAGTGGCCAATTTAGCTCGGAGTTGCGTCGCTCGAGCGAGTTTCTTCAACAAAATCTAACGGTATCACCCATTAGAAGGAGTCGGGGTTTAAGGTTAAAGAACTCACAGGATGAGAATAAGGAGAATATCATGACTCCCATGAGTCCCTGTGTAAGTATATATCTGATTATTTGAAAAAGGTATCCATAAGCTATCTGTTTTAGAAGGAGCAAATTACAACCGTTCGGAAAACACCAGAGCCACGGCACTTGGAAGAGCTGGCAAGCATGGATTCTCCAGAGGTCGAAGAAGAAGATTTAAATACTCCATCGTCTCCATTTTCATCCATTGAGATGTATTCCATTGTTGAAGAAAGCGATAGTGAAGAAAATGCCTCGAATGAGACACAGCAGGAACTATCATCCTCGACCAGTAGCATGGAAATATCACCAATGCCCCTGAGCAATATCACCAACGTAAGAAAAGAAGCCAGGCTAATTCCCAGTGTAAAGATCACAAAAGAACTCAGCACTTCGCAAATCTCTCAACCTGAGACTGGTGTAAAACGTAAATCGAAGCAAACTTCATCAAGAAACATAACAAAAAGCATTAAAAAAAAAGGTTCGAATTATCCGAGCGTAGAGTACGTAAGAGTTAACGATCAAACAAGGTCACCGATGCATGTTATATTGCCATGTTCATCTTTAAATGCAGATCCTGATCTTTCTCCGCGAAGTACCCAATTAAACTTTAACAGTTTCAATGGCATTGCTGATCGATCAGAAGACTGCAGTACTCCGCACCGTGATAAGATAGCTACAAATACAGTTCGTACACCACTTTCAGCAGAGCCAAAAGGAATAAATTACTCAAATAGCACTGTTAGTACTGGCAGTAGTCTAAGCCAGAGCGTCGAATCTAGTATTGAAGGCTCTATGGTTGGTCGTCCCAAACGTAATTGTCGTCGGCCTAGCTCGCTTAAGGAACCTAGCTGTCGTACCAAAATGCGAAACGAAACACAAACCAAATAAAATGTTGCTTCTATTTCTAAGTTATAAGGTTTTAAAATTATTTGTTAAGGTCGTGTTAGTATTTATAAACAATTTGTTAAAAATCTTAGTATTTATAATCAGTCATCGAAATAATGCATGTTAAACTAGTTAAGAATATTCTTTTGAAAAATTCTGTTGAACGATGTGTTCTAAAAGGATTATAAGACAAATAAGTGTCCCTTCCAACTGTTTAGTTCTCAATCTTTGATTTGTGCATAAAATAAAAATTAGTCAGCCAACTGTGTATATTAAAGATAAGTTCACTTTGTCAACAATTAAATATTAATAATTACAAATATTTTTAATAACATTCAATGGTTGTATTTTAATTTTTTAATATATACGCTTAAATATTATTTGATTCTGAGCTCAATAATTTTATGTTAACATTTTTTTAACAGGAGGAGTAAATACTGCTATGCAACACTAATTTGAGATTTGTGTTAACTACAGTTATCGATATATGTAAGTCGTGCAACCGCCACAGACTTTAGTTCTGCATGGTTGTATGTACTTAACTATCTAAATTAGTTTTTAACATTCGCCTGCAAAAACAAATGCAAAGCAACACCAACAACGATGTCCAGCAATTGGCCAAAGAATAAAAATGCATAAAAAAGCGTAAAATGCAGCAAACCTATTGCCAGCTAATGCAATGTGCGCTTAAATATTAATGCAGCGGGCAGAGAAAGCACAAATATCGCAGTCCCAAATTTGCTCGTGTGTGTATGCGCGTGTGTGTGTGAGTGTGTGTGTGTGTATATGCTATTAGTCAAACTTAGTTTCTTCGTTTTTTTTGGCATATTTATTTGGAAATTTTTTACTCTGCTTTAAAGTTTTATTCAAATCGGAAATTTTAAATTGATAAAGTGAATTTTGGACATATTAAAAATTAGGCAAACTGGCTAGCCGCACACCTGCGACAAAAACATTTGGGCAATGTATGCGTTTGCAACGTTTTATCATTGCGCCGCAATTGTTTCATTTATAGCTTCTTTGTTTGCGTTAATAGAAATTTAAGACCGAAAGTGACGCAAAATCAAACCGAGTGTAAGTGAAGGCTTTCGCCTCGCGCTGACAACAACGCCAACAACAACAACATCATCGAGAATAAATCACTGCAATAACAACAATTCGAATCAGCTGTCAAACCGCTTCAAGGTAAGTTTGTTTGTAAATTAACCTGTTTCAGACTTTATTTCTTATAGAGACACAGAGTTTAGGCAAATGAATTAAAAACAACAAAAATTCGCCTTGTCAGGTGATATCGATAACTTACTTTCCTGACCTGAGCTCCTTTACAGAATATCGGCTGGGTATTTGGTTTTGCTCGTAGTTTTCAGCTGATATGACTGCATGTTATCTGTTTTTCAATTCATGAAATTAGCACTTTGTTATATGCCTATTGGGCTTACTGTAGAACAGATGGTGCTCATTTCTAAAATGATTGTGACGTTAATAATATCTCAACTGGACGGCAATATGTGTACCTAATATTTTATATTCACATGCAAAAATTTCAGTTAGGCCTATCAGCTCGAGGTTTTTTTTGGATAAGACATACATTGTACATATTGTATGTATGTGTGTGTATGCATTCACTATGTTAACCCCATTCCAAGTATAGTGGTTTGAATACATATTAACTGCAGCTTTTACTCATATACAAAGTCTTATGAGTTTTAGTTCCCTTTGTAAAAATACTGTACGATCAGCTGGCAATAACAGATGGTGCAATAAACTTTGATTTACTTTAATTTTTATCAGTTTGTCATTTTACCGTTTGTCGTTTTGTTTATTGTCAACGTTAAGGCAAAACGAAGCAAT